>NW_024121255.1:11400378-11536452 GCF_016745375.1 Pimephales promelas | reverse complement strand
CCGACATGCTTTTCAGCCAATACATTTCATCCTTTTTTAATTTATTTGTCTTAACAGCCCACAAAACTCATACATCGGCAGCCCATTTGTTTGTTGTTTGTTTTTTGCTTAATTGGCGGCGCTGTGCTGGTGTAATGCATTGGTCAAAAAAAGTCAGCTTTAGTTTTTTTTTTCTAAAACACTGGCCCATGAAACATGTCATTATGCGCTTATATCTTTAAAGTACAGAAATTAGTGCAAAACTAATTATGAAAGTTTCCTTTATTTTTCTGTGTATTTGTTTTACAATAGCCTTTATGGCTATTACTATCATGGGATTAATATTATAACTATTATTATGTAGCAGTGTAATGTAGACAGACACTAACTAAAAGAGGTTCAAATTTTTCTTTGTTTAATTTGCACCCTGAATATGGGTGGAGCTTTTAATTTTGAACTCTCAAAGTGCACCAGACTGCTGAATTTAACATTACAGAATTTTCTTACGGGGAGCATGCCCCCGAACCCCCCTAGAGAAACAGAGGTCCACCTACCACAGTTTTACCAAAACACTGGTATTGCTGTTCCAATGGAGCTTATAGTTTTCTTAGGGGGGTCATCAAGGTGTAGTAGCTATAGTTTGTGTTAATAAAGGACAATTTTGCACTTATTTTTTTCTGTTAGCTCTCATTTCTTCCTACTCACTTATTACACAGCACACTTACATTACATTTATTTTTCCTTTTTTTTAAATTAAAATCGCTAAAATTGTTGCTGCATACCCCTCTGAAACTGGGTAGTTCTCTAATTCCCATAGAGTCAGGCAGACTTTTTTTTTTTTAAAAGCCAGTTATTTCATGAATCCAGGGTAATATGCATCCTGATAAAGTTCCCTTGGCCTTTGGAATTAAAATATCCCTATATCATCACACACCTTCCACCACACCTAATAAAGACCTCACTGCTTAAATAAAGCATACAAAACATCATCTAAAATGATCTATAGGCTATATGATTATAATCAGAGCATGTGCATGTTTGTCAGTGATTTATATTAGGTTATTACAGCATTTAAAGAGCACAGACCTACGCAAAGGAGGTGCATTTGAAACGCCTTAATTTTTGCCGTTTCTGCATCTGAGGCAAACGCATTAACAGACTCTTTGTCAGACTCCGTACAGTTAAAATCCGATTCTGAAACGTTGTCAACCTCAGGCTGAGGTAAATTTATGTAGGCTACTCATTTTCACAAATTAAATTAGAATTACGAGTTTGCTTAATTGGCAGAAGGAAACGCTCCATCTTTCTAAATAATTCTAATACATTGCAATTTATGTGACCTGACATTGGACGTCGCATATGTGTAATGAGTAAAATGTTTGTCTTAAATTATTTTATCATTTATTAATTAGAATACGAAAACTTTGATTTTTATTAGTAAACTGTTTTCTATACAGCCAAAATACAATTGCTTCCAGATATATTTTTGGGGTTGGGGGTGCTATTGGGGTGCTTTGGTCTTTCTTGGGGGTGCTGAAGCACCTGCTAGCCCCTCCCTAGTGCCGCCTATGCTCCAGACCAACCTTCCGAACATATGACTTACAGAAGGTAAGGTAAGATACTTAACTAAGAACATTTTGGGAAACACGTATTAATGATAAGGTACAGCTTAAGGTGTTACTTAAGAACGACGTAGCGTTAAGGTTTCGGGAAACTCAGCCCAGATGCTTACGACTTGCCTTGGGAGCATTTAGAACTTCACCAGTGCAAAGTTTGTACATTGAAGCCAATGAACCTTCACTTCAAAATAGACGATTAAAATTTCACTGCAATATGCTGTAAAAATAAAGGCAAATAAAAACCAATCCAGCCTATTCTACAGTCTTTAACCCACAATTTACTCCTTTGTATGAGAGCAAACCTAAAAGCATTAGATCCTTTGGTATTCCCATTAAACCACATTTGGAGAACTTCAATATAAATTTGAACACTTTAAATCAAATACAATTCAATTCTATATCTCCTTGGAAATTAAAGAAGCCTAATATCAATTTGGATTTGGCTCATCAGAGGAAAGGAGTGACTCATCCAAATGTATATATACAGCAATATATGGACATAAGAAACCAATTCCCTTTTCATATGCCCATATTCACAAATGGTTTAAAAGTGGAAAATAGTGTAATGGCAGCAATGGTGACTGGACATGAATGCTATGGAATCCATATTCCAAAACAATGCTCTATTTTTTCTGCTGAAGCACGTGCTTTACTTTTGGCTTTGAATCATATTAAAAATACACTACAAAAAATATTATAATTTTTACAGACTCATTTTTACAGAATTATATCATTTTAAATCTCGCCTTCAAGCAATGGACACTGTAAAAATTGTTCATCCTTTAATGGACTGCAGGGAATACTTTAAGGGATACTGCCCGTATCCCCTATTCTGAGAATCCTCTCAGAGAGCTCCTAACTTAACCTAAAAATTCCTTGCCAGGAGTTTTAGCTTAGAAGTGATTCCAGAACATTTTCAGTGAACTCTGAGCAAGGAATGGATGGAAAATCCTATCTTAGTGAGGAGGTGTGGTTGACCCCGTTGCTAGGTATGAGTCGTCATTTCAAAAGCCGTGATTGGTTGATCCTACAAGTTTGATGAAATTGAACTTTTGGTGATAATGAGCAAAGGATGTACCCTCAAATCAATAAACATAATTATACACTCTAATGTTATGCAGACTATAATTGTAAATAATATTTCACATTCAAGAAAATGTCTGGAAAATGAATAGCTAGCTGTGGGGGTTATAGCCTGACATTAGAATCTAAAATTTGTGAAAACTTAACCTCATTACAACCTGTTCAAATAATGATTCGTGTCTTATTTGCTCACATTAATATCCTAGCTGGCATATTTTGTACTTTCACTCCCATATGGACCCCATTGAAAACAAGATGCCCTATCTCAAGGGAATGTCCTTAATGAAGAGGAAATTGGAACGTTACAACTCAGTGTGGTCTTAACGAGAGTAACACGGCTCAGCTTTTATCAATGTCTGTGATTGCTAGCTGGTCTATTTATGAAGACTTGTTAACAAATATCCTACAAACACAGAAAATGGAGAAAAAAAGGAAAAAGAAATTTTGTGCAGCTGCTTAGGGGAACTCCTAAGCCACTAAAAGTCATCTTCCCTGCTCTTAGCAGATCTCGCCTTAGGAGCCCTTTTAAGCGGTAGGAATCTTGAGGAATAGCTTTTATATTAACTGGGATTTTCGTGTCACTTTTAGGGGAAATTCTAAGAAAACGTCATGACTCTGAGAATTCTCTTAGAATTTGGCCGCTAGGAGCCACTTTTTGCACAAAAATTCAAATGCAACCTCGGAATATCTGCCGCTCAGCAGTGTCCTGAGAAAGAAAATGCGATAAAGAATTGTCGATACCAACTTCTGTTCAGCAGTCTTGATACCTGTATGAGTGGCAAGACCTGTTAGCCACGGAGTTGTACAGTATAGTACCAACCTGCTAGGAATAGGGATGGGTATCGTTAAGGTTTTATCGGTATTACTACTCTTACCGATACCGCTTATCGGTCCGGTACTTTAACGGTATTCTTATCGGTTCTTTTTGGTGTTTTTTATTATTAATTTATTTTAAGAATTAAAAACATAATTAAACTTTATATTTTGAAATGTAAAAGAGAAAAAGCAAAACGAAGAAAAATATCTTTTTGTTATGCAGCAGTGTGCAGGCTTTTTTTGTTTATACAAAAAGGACACAAGAAAAAAACAAGTACAAACACAAGAATACAATTAATCAAAGATACAAATTATATACAAAGTGCTTTAATTTCAGGAAGGTCTACTAACATATCTTTTCAGGTGATTGTTTCTGTCTGAAAAGAGACCTAGTAATCAAATATAAAATAGCACTGTATAGTTTATCATAGATAGAATAATGCTTATTAAATCTAAAGTTACTCATTCAAAAGCTGCGAGTGATTTTCTCTGCCTTTTGTTGTTTGATTTGTATTAATGGCTGAATTGTCAGCAGGTTTAGGCTATTAGACTGCTGCCCCTTTAAGACCGAGTGCAGATAATGGGGACTGATGCACCATCATTTTCTCCCAATTATTTATGTCCATTTAAGACATAATTGTGTTTAAGTGAATAAACTCTGTTTAAGTGAATCTCAGAGCTGGTCATTTTGACATTTTTATGTATATTTGATAGTTAAGGACGCACAAAGCACAAAGTATAGGCTAATTTTCTTCTCTCGTTGCAGTCCGTTTCGGAGCGCGCACTGCCTTGTGAACAGCGTCTCTTACGCAGGTTTTTGTGTTTTTAATAGCCATTTTCTTGATCTTGCAACAGTAGAAGACAGCACTTTGCAACCATCGCCGATCGTGCTGATTCTGACGGTTACGTTTGGGTTTTAGGAAGAACTGACAGCGCTCCGCAGTGCTGTGAAGTAAAGGAAGTTAAGCTGGACAGATCGTCTCGTTTTTTAACGGTTTTATCTCAAATATCTTCTTTTTATAATCTTTGGAAGCCGACATACAAAATATATTAGAATAATATCCCAGATCTAAAGTGTAACCACGTTGAATATTTAGTTCTGTCCTCATTCTCATTAAGCAAGGGTTGTCGTGTTGCGCGTGCTGTGGCTTTGCGTGAGAGATCGCTCTCTCTCTTCTGAACTGCGAATTGCAAATTTGCATCACAGACAAATGGTTTAATTAAAATATAGTTTATATATAGAAATGGCTGGCGATATAAACATATTCAAGATAACGTCTTTATAGGAATAATAAATAGTAGCCCAACTTGCGTGTATTTACTTAATTTCTCCAGTACCGACAGCAGAACCGATAACGTCCGAGCTTATCGATACAGCGGTCTTTCAAAATTCAGTACCGGGGCCCGTTTAATACCGGATTTCGGTACCCATCCCTAGCTAGGAATCATCGTTGACGAAGTCCATTTAACTTATAAATAATTATATTTAGATGATGAATTTTTGGTTTGATAGCTTTGATGGGCTACTGACATTGCAGTAAATAAAAAATAATCTGAATCTATTATAGCGCCACCAAGAGGGAAAATCCCACAATTTTTTTCATGTGTCCTCAGAATGAGCCCATACATGTGTGTGCCAAATTTGATGAAAATATCTCAATTTGCTTCGGAGTTATAGACATTTATATGAAAAAAAACATGTTCAAATTGACTGACACGTGACTTTGATTGAATTTTACTACCCCATACTACCCCATACTATCAATATTTGGCATTTGGACACTGGCGTATAGCCAGCGACCTATGTTTTCAAACTTCTGATGGTGGTTTCGTCTTGAACAGACTAAGTATTTCGAAGATATCAGCAAATGTTTTTTATGCGCTAAATCACAACGCTACACAAACCGTATGACAAAACATAGCATGTTTGGTATCTGTGGACACGGCAAGGATTCGTGAAACCAATGAGATGACTCCCATGAAAATAAGTCAACCACACCCAGAGTTGAAAGCATTTGAAAGTTTAATTTTACCACTAGGTGGCGCTGTTTCAAAACTTCTCAGTCTCCTTCAGGGCATCGTACTGATGACCCATCGTACTAATGAGTTTCGAAACAATTCGTCCATGCGTTAAAAAAATACTGAATCTAATGAGAACAAACTGTTCAGAAGTTATGAGCAAAAATAGCCAATTTTTATAGCCCAAAATTATTCTACCACAAGGTGGCTCTGCTCCGAAACGCAGCATGAAGCCTCAGGTCATGCTTGTGATGACATGTACCAAGATTGGTCTGAATACGATTAAGCGTTGCAGAGATACAGCCTTACGTCTCTTTTCGCAAGCGCTATGTAAAATTAGTTTGTGCGTCAAAAACGGTTAAGCAAATCGACTTGAATTCCATAACTTTTTCTGGTGCAGTTTTGGTGAAAATCGGACAAACCATCCTCTGTCCGAATGTCAAACCAAAACAACTTTCCTGCAAACGGTTCTATGGGCTGCCATAGACTGCCCAATCGGAAGAAGAAATGGAAGAATAACAACCAGAACAGATACAATAGGTGCCTCATCAGCTTCGGTGCTTGGCCCCTAATAATAAAAAGAATCTGAACAGATTCAATAGACGCCTCCACACCTTCTGTGCTTTGCCCCTAATTATGGAGTAGAAGTCTTAATATACATATTTTTATTTTAAATTACACTGATAAACTGGAGTAGGTTCTGTAGTGTTTACATATTTATATTTCCACAACAACAAAATAGAAATTTCTTCTAGATTTTGCAATTTTTGAACTGCATTCAATATTCATGAATTAAATTGGATTTAAATTAAATAAAAACTTTTCCCTAGGTTATACCATCATTCCACCAAAGAAAAAGTCAAAGCTGGGATCGTTTTCTCCTCAGGCAGACCTGTCTCGTCAGTATTTGATGGAACATTTTACTGCTGTACTAGCTAATTATGAGGAGCTAAAGAATGGTCATGTGTTACTCTCATTCATCTCTAATGACCATTCTTGGACGAATGTTTCCCGGGATATAAGTAACAAAACTCCTGGATTCTCAATTCTACAGCATCATGTGGTATCCCTTGTTTCCATATCATTACACAGAATTAAGAACCTCTCTCGTGATGCACATTTGGCAAATTTTAAGGAGATCTGCAATTAAGTTTTCCATGTACATCATTCCCCTAGTTCCAGGACTGATCCTCCTACATCTATGAGTGACGAACCCACCTCTCCACAGTTAGAACCTACATCATCAGTTGAAAATACACCTTCACCCTCAGCCTTGACCCCTAAATTGATCACCCTTCCACAGCTAAGGGGAGATGTCTCGACTATACAAAAAGTCAAAATGAGGAGAAGACTGGAATTCATGGTAAAATCTAGAAGTGAAATGAAGCAAAAGTATGCTATGGAGATGAAGTTGTTAAGAAAGCAGGTGTGACTGCATTCACAAGTTCACACTTACAAATGATCAGAGAATAAATGGTTATGTGTATTTGGCGTGCTGCTCCAAGCTCGGAAATTCGGCCAGAACCCAGAGTATCTCCCTGTATCTCTGTTTAGGAAGATAACTAGGCAAGTATGAGGAGATGTGGTGGTGGAGGGATGCTGAAAACTGTCGAGGAATATGGGTGACTGTGTATATTTATAGGCTTTACTCGTGCTGATGGAGTGGACGGGTTGATTACTGATTGCTGACAGCTGGCTGGAATGACTTGATTAGACCGTGTTCCTGCCGAACCTTGTTAATAAAACATCAATAAGAGTGTGAAGTTCCTGAACCAGTGTCTTAAAAGGAAAGATGAAATTATAGAGAGGAAAAAAATCTACAATTAAGATTTTTTTGACATGAACTGAAAACCACAAAATGGGCTACTGTACTAGAGGAAACGTCTCAGGTTACGTTTGTAACCCTGGTTCCCTGAGAGGGAACGAGAGCTGGGTTAGAACGCGGTGGGAACGCTCTGCATGATTATGTCGTGAAGCACATGTAAAATCAGTCCAATGGAAGCCCAAAACGTCAAGGCGAGTGACGTCATAGACCAGGAAACTATAAAACACCCCTAAAATCAGACTGCGCCAGCTTCTGAAAAAACCTGAAGCAAGTCGATCAGGGCAGGCAGGAAGTATGGCAGACGAACGCAGCTCTCGTTCCTAACCTGAGACGTTCCCTTTCAAGGGAACTTCGAGCTGCGTTAGAACGCAGTGGGAACCCCATACCCACTACGTCATGCTGAGAAATGCCCGTTTTGTGTGAAGTCCTTGTGCACTCTAAGAAGCAAGCAACCTACCCCCTGGAGTGGAGAGGTCAAAGTCATAAAATCTAACAAATGTATGCGTAGAGGACCATTCTGCTGCATTACAAATGTCAAGAAGGGAAACACTCGAAATTAAGGCCTTTAGAGGCCGCCATGCTCCTAGTAGAATGGGCCCGAACAGCCAAAGGTGAAGACTATCCAGCCACTACATAAGCCAGTGATATAGCCTCAACTATATTTGCTCATAACCTGATTAAATGCAGGGGACCCAATTCTTGAGTGACCCAAAGTAGACAAATAATTGTTCAGACTTACACCACAGGGCAGCTCTGTGAACGTAGGCATCTAATGCCCGAACTGGTCAAACAAACAGGTTCAGTTGTTCCTGAGATGGGGTATTAAAAGGTGGAGGATAAAATGCCTGCATCACTATAGGGCCCCCAACCATTGCAGGTCTAAACCTCAATGTACCACAGAGAAAATGAGTAATAAGAGGATCTCTCCCAAAAGATAAACCCCCCATAGGGGTGTGGTAGGCAGATATAGCCTCCACGTAAACCTTTAGGGTGGAAGGAGATAATTAAGCAGAGAAACGGCCTTGCAAAAAATCGAGATCTGAACCAACAGGGCAGTTAACAGGATCTAAATGACGAATGAGAATGGTCTCAACGACCTCAGTCGAGAGACCGGATTCTATGAGCCGGGCTTCCTCAGAGGCCAGGCCCACAGTTTCCACAACTCCGTTTGAGGGTGAGATATCATGCCCCCTGCCTGTGACAGCAGGTCCCTCCTGAGCGGAATCTCCATGGGAGAGCCGTCCAGAAGAAACACAATGACCGAGAACCAAACTCGAGTCGGCCAGTAAGGGGATACTAGTAGCAGATGAGCCCCTTCCTGGCGAACCCTCTCCAGAAGCCCCGGGAGCATAGATATCGGGGGGAATGCATACAAGTGCAGCCTCGGCCACACCTGCACCATCGCAGTCCGAGAGGAGCTGGCTGCCTGAGGGAGAACCATATAAAGCAATGCGTTGTACAAACGATGTGAAAGGTCAACTTGACTTTAGTTTGACCAAAGTTCTCCCTAAGAAGCTCCACCACCTCAGAGTGAAGTCTAAAATCCTCTGAGCCTCAGCCCCTGCCTCAACAGGATATCTGCTCTGATATACGAGACCATCAGTGTGTTGTCCGCCATTCGCTGAGCAACCACTCATGATCGCCCCCACGAAGGAAGCATCCATCGATAGCAATAAGCGTCGACAAGAAGCCCCCAACACTGGGCCTGGGCGAGGAACCAAGGTTCTTCCACATGACCAAGGCATAGCCGCGTGACCTTGATCATGCGAAAACATATTTCCCCTCGGAGAAAACCCCTTGGTCCTGAGCCACCACTGCAGGGGTCTCATGTACAGAAGGCCAAAAGTAATTACGTTGGACGCAGCTGCCATGAGACCCACCAATCTGAAACTGTTTCACAGTGAGTGACTGGCCTAGATATACCCCAATATGGCTGTGAGAATCGCTCAGAGCACACTCTTCTTGGCGCTGAGAGGCAACCCCAACAACCTTAAATGAGACAGAACGACATCTCGATGCCGGACTGCCATGAACTCAGATTGAGCTAGGATCAACCAATCATTGATGTAGTATAATATGCAAATGCCCTGGAGTCCAGAGGAGCCAGAGCGGCATCCACGCATACACTAAAGGTGTGGGGTAAAAAACCTAGGCCGAATGGGAGAACCCGATAATGGTATGCTTCGCCCCCGAAAGCAAACCTCAGGAACCTCCCTCATCTTCTTTCGGAACCAACGAAATAATGACTGTCTGCTGGGAGGAGGAACCCTTTCTACTGCTCCTTTTGCAGAAGTGCCAGTACTTCCTGCTCCATATCCAAAGCCTGCTTGGGGTCTACCCATGAAAGGAGGACCCCAAGAAATCTGGGCGGACGAGAACTGATCTGAATTCTGTAACCTGATTTTATAATCTGCAGGACCCAATGAGATATATTTGGCAGAAGTTTCCACGCTGCCACAAAATCTACTAAGGGTACCAGTCTCTCGAGACTGGCCTCTGGATTTGATTGAACAGCCACTTCGGTGGCCTGAAACGGATAACCGGCAGGGAACAACCGACTTGACTGTTCTACAACCCTCCTTGGAGGACCGTTTGGGGACACCGACACCTCTGTGCCCTGAAACAGATAACCGGCAGGGAACAACTGAACTGACGGTGCTGTGACTCCCCTCAGAGAGTCGCACCCCAGAGGAAAAATGATTTCTGAAAACCATCCCTTGGTTGCACAGTCACTACGGTGCCCTGAAGTAGCGAACCAGCAGGGAACAACCAAACTGACCGTTAAACGACCCTCCTCAGAGAATCGTATGGGGACACTGACACCTCTGTGACCTGAACGGCGAACCGACAGGGAACAAATGAACTGGCAGCGCTGCGACCCTCCTCAGAGAGTCATACCCCAGAGGTCGCCGAGGAGAAACGATTTCTCAAAACTGTCTCTACAACGGAGGAGCCCTCAGAAGCCTGATAGCCTCATTTTTATGGCAGGACTTCTTGTCTAAGCTTTATTAGCACTAGAAGTGCCAGAATTCCAAAACTACTAGAACGGCCACAAACGGTCATTTTGACCGTTAGATTCAAAACAGTGTTGACGAATAATTTTCGTAATTATTTTCGTCAACCACATTTTTTCAAAGACGAAAACGAGACGATAACTAAATAAAAACTAGGTTTGAATGACAAAAACTATGACGAAAATGTTAGATAGTGACGATTTGCGAAGCGGTCAATAGGCTTATAATAATAATAGGACTAGCAGAACGTGAACAGCCCATGCAGCAAAACAAACAGCGCAGGACAGGGCAGCAGAGCTCACCAGGATCATCCAACATGAATGGAACATCTGGATCCGCCGTGTCTGATGATAGCAGCCGTCTCTTTTTCCTTGATGTGGACTCTGACTCTGAATCACTCTCTGATGAGGAGGAAATGTTAACTTGCACCCAGGAAACGTCGCTGTCACTTCCCACCTCCCCTTTGGGGAGATGAATTTTCCCCTTCATCCGAATCATCATCGTCAAATTCTGAAGCATCTCCAGGGCCATGGTTCGAGTCATGTTGCTCCTCATTCGCTCATTCATTTTATACATTTTAGCCTTGCAATATATATATATATATATATATATATATACGTATATATATAGAGGCTATAGCCTATAGATAACGTAAGTATTATAGATAATTTTAGTCCGGTTTGCTTATTTCTGATCAACAACTAATGTAGAAATTATTATATAGCAAACACTTCTACAGAGGTGACCGGATGGACCTTTCTGTTGACAGTTTAGAGTGAACATGATCAACCGCGGGATATTCAACAAAAAAATACCGCAAAATTCAGTGCGGTCAATATGACCGTCTATGGCCGAAATAGGTAAATATGTTCATTTTTTTGTTTTGCCTTACGTTTACGTAACTTAATTTATATGAAAAGCATTTTAAATGAAAATACAGACAATTTTAGGAAAAGTCAGGTACAAGCGGGATTTTATTATTTTTTTCAACAAAGTTATTGTAGATATAAAATTCAAAACGGTCAAAATGACTGTTGTGGCCGTTCTAATGTTAAAGAGGACGACAGTCCTCAGATCTTGCCTACATCTAACTAGCTTAGTTCCTACGACCCCCCTCGGAGGATCGTTGGAAAAAGCGGGCACTTCGGCGCCCTGAAACGGCAAACCGGCAGGGAAACCGAACTGACTGCTATTGTTTTTTTCTTATTTGCAGGCTCGTTTGGGTACACTGACACCTCTGTGCCCTGAAACGGCGAACCGGCTGGGAAACCGAACTGGCAGTGCTGCGATCCTCCTCAGAGAATCGCACCCCAAAGAGCGCTGAGGAGAAACGATTTCTCAAAACCGTCCCTACCCCAGAGGGGACCACCCTTAGAAGCCTGGCCGCCTCGGCGTCAGGGCTTCTTCTTTGTCCAAGCTTTTTTTTTAGATAAAACAGTCCTCAGATTTTGCATGTCTCTAACTGGCTAGACTGCACTGTTTTGCACT
Organism: Pimephales promelas; assembly: GCF_016745375.1. The sequence goes on along the minus strand of NW_024121255.1, from coordinate 11,524,609 downwards.
TTGTGTTGCGAGGAGCTTAATAGGCCGAGACTGCTCCCACCCAGCAGTCTCAGGAACATTAGATTGGTGAGGAAGAAACCTCTGGAACACTGCTGAATGGCTTATTTCTTACCCTGCGTCCCAATTCGCATACTATCCGTCCTAAATAGTATTCGAAAATAGAATTAGTACGTCCCAAACCGTAGTATGTTGAAATGAGTGTTTCAAAGATTCCCGGATGGTCTACTTTTTCCGGTCAGAATCCGAAGTGTAGATCGATGCACACTCTAACGGCTGATATTGCCCACAAACCATTGCGCGTTGGACGAGGATTCGGTTAGAACTACAAACACGAGTAAAAAGTGTTAAAAAACTACAGACACGTAGTCGATACGGAGGACGCGCGAATCCCCGCGGTTGTGTAGAGAGGTTTAGATAAAGAGCTTTGAGTGAGTGATTAATTATCAGTATCAAACCTGACGAAAATGAACTTATTCAATGTTGTCCACATTATATTGCATTTGCAGCAGCATTGTGAACTTTTGTAAAGACACGTTTAGCCATTATGTTTTAAATGCATCATTATATTCAAATTGCAAACACATGAGGAGAGCATGACAGACCCACAACTGGCAGATGAACGTGCGCTCCGAAACGGTAGGAAATAAAATTAGATAGAATGGAGGATTTTAACTGTGACAAGATGATTGACAGGGCAGTTTACGGTGACAGAATGCACGCAGCATGCGACAGAGCTGTCCGTTAAAGATGACGTGATAGTATGTCCCAAAGCTTGCCTACTCTTTTGCTACACACTCAAAAGTATGTACTTTTTCCTCACAAAAAGAGTACATACTTTTAGGGCGTAGTATAAGTAAGCGAATTGGGACGCAGCTTTAGTCTTCTTGAAAGCGGAGCATCCAGAAGAACAGACATATTTATTTTCCCTTTAACTTTATATCAGAAAAAAACATATAAATATTAGGTCTGCAACTAAGGACTATTTTAATAGTTGACTAGTCACCGACTATTGAAACGATTAGTCGACTAATCGGATAATTATTAAATTTTTCTAAAATTTAGCATGAATTGCTTTAATTCTGTGGAAAATGATAGTGAACACAAGAAAGAAGCCCTTGTAAAGTACCCCCCTGCGGTACTTCAATGAAAAATGCATATTTTATTGAACTTTGCTGCTGATAGGCCGATTCATACTAAAAGTAAATAAAAAAATGCCCTGTCTAAAACCAATTAGGCAGAGTGCTTGGTCAGTATAGACATAAATATATAAATAGAGAAACTCTATCATTTTTATAAAGGCCAGGCACATTTTTTTTTGAAAAAATAAATTAAAAAAATAAATTAAGAAAAAATAAATTAAAATCAAGTAAACATTTTCTTCCTGTAGCTAAACCAGGGGCAGTAGCAGCAATAAAACAGTAAACAAAAATATTAAGTGCATTTTGTGAGATACATTCAGTGGTCAATCTGTTGCAAAATAACTTTACTACTCGTGATCCAAAACAAAACGTATTGACTTCCATGTTATTTGCCCTATTTTCCGCACTTTAAGGCGCACCTTCAATGAATGACCTATTTTAGAACATTTTTCATATTTAGGGCGCACCGGATTATGAGGCGCATATACAGCAATCACACGTTTGACTGGGTTTGCGACTTTGCGTTATGCATCAACTAGATGTGCTAAAGGGAATGTAGTGCACGGCGCTGGAGCTGGTGAGGCGTTTATTAGTGTGAGCGCGCTGGGGCATGCACGTAACTTTCGCAGCCTGACTCATATAGACCATTTCACAAGATGTAAACAACACTGATCCAGAAGCACTTCCTGTTCTGGATCTGTCCAGATCCAGAACATTTGAACATTTGGTGCTATTTGAAGCGTCTGACCCTTCTCTCACACTGTGATTTGTTATCTCGCTGTTAGTCGCCTGCTCCATATCCGGTATCCACCAATCACAGCGTTTCTCGGGTGAAAACGCCTCTTTAGTGTGATTCCGCAGATTCCCGCTTCATTACCCACTATACAGTGACGTGCGTGTGTACGTGCGTTTCATAATTAGAATCAGATTTCAGAGTGAGAATAAAATGGACAGATTTGTAATTAAGAAAGCAAAACCTAATAATGATTCGAGTGTATCGACATCCACCACAACAAGTGCCCTGTCAGAAGCGCATAACAACAACAGCGAAGCTAGAATCAGCGAAGGTAGGAGCTACGGTGAAGCTAGCAGTAGGCCTAGCAGTGAAGATGGACGAGTAAATAAGGGAAGGACATACCAGGCTAGTTGGAAAGGAAAATTCCCCTGGATAGCTTATGACTCCACTAAAAACAAAGTGTTTTGTAACATCTGCACTACAGCTAAAAACATGAATGTCCCTCTTCCATCATCAACCCACGACCAAGAATCTATAAAAGCTTTCGTTCAAGATGGTTTTTCAAGCTGGGCTAAAGCACTCGAACGATTTAGATCACACGAAAGGAGCAATTTGCATCGCACTGCCGCTAGCATTATGGCAGCAACTAATGCAGGTGTTAATGTTGCTGCTACGCTCTCTGCTGGTAAAGAAAGGCAGAGGGCTGATGCCAGAATCGCTTTGCTGGCTATTCTTTCTACTCTCCAATTTCTTTCCTGTCAGGGTGTGGCCATTAGAGGAAAAACTGACCAAGAGTCCAATTTAATGCAGTTGCTATATGTGCGTGCTAAAGATATCCCAGAGTTAAAGTCATGGCTGGCTCGTCAGGAGAGCAAGTGGCTCTCTCATGACATCCTAAACGAGATGATTGAAATGATGGCTCATGATGTCTTGAGAAAACTAATTGGAGAAGTACAGTCTGCTGGGGTTTTCTCTGTAATTATGGATGAGACAACCGATATTACGGTCAAAGAACAAGAATCTGTTTGCTTACGTTATGTGACTGAAAATCTGGAGCCAGAAGAACGGTTCTTAGGATTTTATGAGACATCAAATACAACAGCAGACACACTTTTTCAGCTTTTAAAAGATGTTCTGATGCGATTCGCCCTGCCAGTCAATAAATGCAGAGGACAGTGCTATGACGGCGCATCAAATGTGTCCGGTATTCGAACAGGTCTGCAGGCTCGCATGCGGGCGCTGGAGCCTCGAGCACAGTACATCCATTGCACCGCACATGTTGTGAATTTGGTTGTTCATGATGTCTCCGAAAACATTGCCGCATGTCGCAATTTTTTGACAAATATACGTGACCTGGTCTAAGAGATGACGCGTTGTCGTCTTGAAACTCCTGGAACCAGGCCAGTCGCTTTGGTGAATTTCTGATGAGCGTGATGGACCTTGAAAACGGCCTCGTTACAATCCATTGCATCCAACTACAGTGTGCTGCTGGAATTTCTGGAGGACCTGTCTGAAAAAGAAAAGGGAGAGGCAGGAGGGAAAGCAAACGGTCTTCTAACGCACCTGCTAAAATTTAGCACCTTTTTCTCCTTGAAACTCATGCTGAAATTCTTCTCTCGCATGGAAACAGTCAATGTTGCACTTCAAAACAGCCAGCTGCACCTACAGAAAGCTAGGCAGTTGATTGACACACTGAGAGAAGACATAAAGTGTCTTCGTGGAGGATTTCAAGAATTTTGGAAAAACACTACAGAAGAAGTGCCTGTCCTTGATTTGGATAGCCCAAATGTGCCCAGACAAAGAAGAATCCCCCGGCGATTAGACAGTGGAGGTGCGGCACACAGTTTTCAAACACCAGAGGAAATGTACCGACAACAGTACTTCGAGGTCATGGATACAGCATCAGCATCTCTGAACTGTAGATTTAATCCGTCTGTATTCAAACACATGCAAGATGTTGAAGATTTTGTAACCGGGAAGACAGACTGTAAAGACATTATTCAGTTCTATGGGGATGATATAGATGGAAGCAGGCTGACATTGCATAGAGACGTGTTTAGACTTCGCAAAACAGAAAGGTGTACATCTTGCAACTTTTCAAGATGTATATGACTTCATGAAAGGAGAAGGAGGCGAGCACTTGAGATTGTTACTACCAGAAGTCACAAAGCTTTTAAAACTGACTCTGACTGTCCCTGTAACATCTTGCTGCTCAGAGAGGTCATTTTCTGGGATGCGCCTACTGAAAACATATCTACGGTCAACAATGGGGCAAGCCCGACTAAATCACATTGTTAAAATGAACTCTCACAAAGAAGTGGCTCGACAGCAGGACGTAGACATTAACGCTGATAATTTCATCAAGCGCACTGCTGTACGCAGAGACACGTTCCTCCTGAAGAATTAACCGGTGAGTAAACAAATCAAATTTTTAATATGTGTGTGACTTGTGTGTGACATTGATTCATAATTTCCCACGAAGCTGATCGTGGTTAGTTAAACTTTTCATCTCCAATCCTGTCTGTAGCCTATTTGTGAAAAGTGGCGCTGTCCTGAGTTGAAAGATATCGCCTTACGACTTTATTATCAAGTAAATAGTGTGTGTTCGTGTTGGCTGCTGTCCATTTCCCAAGGTTCTGAAATGCAAACATTTTTTTTTTTTTTTAAAGGGCGTGCGCCCATGAGCACCCACGGAGGAAAACATTAATCGGCGCCTATGGACAGACATAACCTGATTTATACGAGGTTGAACTGGCCGTGTGACAAAGCAGGCATAATGGACACGAGCGCGAGTTCGCGGGCGAATTTAATAACGCGGGGCGTTGTTAACTAATTGGTCCATATATAAGAAGATCCGGTTTATAAGGCACACTGTCGTTTTTTGAGAAGATTAAAGGCTTTTAAATTCGCCTTATAGTACGGAAAATACAGTAAATCTTACCAAGGCGAGTCAAACTCCTTTTATTCAACTGTCCGACATGCTTTCTTTTTAAATGTTCGTGCATCACCGAGGTGCTGCCGTTATAGCAAGGTCTGCTTTGCATGATACAGGTAACCTTTTTATTCACCGTATCCAGGCTAAAATGCTCTCAAACTTTAGATGTTTTGGTATGTGCAGCTGCTGCGTTGGACACTGCCATTTCTGTATGTTATCGCTCAGTCAGCAGAGAAGCGAATGTGCTCGGTCGAAAAAAAAAAATGTCTGGCGACAATTCGACAATGAAATTCATTGTTGACTATTTCTATTATCGATTTTTGTCGACAACGTCGACGAATCGTTGCAGCCCTAATAAATATAGACACATTTATATAATTCTGTGGCCACCAGCAGGAAACAATCGAACTGGCAGCGCTGCGACCCTCTTTAGAGAGTCGCCCCTCACATAATCCATGTCTTTATATACTTTACCCACCAGGGCTGCCTAATAAAAATGTATTCATTATTTATAATGGCTGGTGGGTAACGTCGCGGTTAATAGTGACAACAACGACTCGGGAGAGAGAAGGCTCGCAAGCGTCTCTTTAACCCGAGGCACTGTCATACTATGATACTTAATACCCAAACATTACTATAGTTACACATCTGGGGATTAAACACATAAAATACAAACCGATTTATTCCACAATTTAGACACCGCAGTGTGGAGATAAGGAAAAAACTGCAGCCCCTGACGAGGAGGCTGAGATTAAGAGTTTTTCTGTTTTAAGATACATTTCTTCTAAAAAACTCTTCTTTATTTTCAATCTCATAATGTTCAGCTGGCCTGTAAATATTTAACTGGCAATAGCACAGATAAAACCCTCTTTTTTAAAAAAGCTCCTCTTTATTCAGCAGATATATGAGCTGACATTTATTTATTCATTGAAAACTCAAACATCTGCCTTTCTCTTAATAATTTTATTTGTTTTGTACTCTTTCAAAAAAACACCAACGATACCAATTCCTCAGAAGTGGAAATCGCAGCACACTAGATCAGGCATGTGAAAGGTGAGAAAGGGCGGAGCCTGTCCCAACCCCCGCTGTCAGATCTGTTTGCGAACCCCAAAATGTGAGTCGTCTCTGTGCCTCGGCAACAGAGAGACCCGCGCGGGGAACGCGAACCGAACTGTCCTCCTCGAAGACCGGCCGGCAGGAGCGGAGCGTCCTCATGGACAGCTTCTCGCAATGCTCACAGTCAGCTCCCTCAAGAACTGACTGCTGGCATGCTCCACTCCAAACAGCAACAAATAGCTGATGTGTGTCCCCACCCGTAAAGTAACGAGGGCAGGGAACAACACAACGTCTATAATCTTGCTTGCTAGCCATAAAGATAGATAGATATAAAGATGATATTGGTCTTTGACAAACAACAATACATAGACAAGAACAGATTCCACAGAGAGCACTTGCTGAAGGTACAGAAGCTGGCGCGGTCTGATTTCAGGGGTGCTTTACAGTTTCCTGTTCTATTCTGTTCTATATAGTTTCCTGTTCTGTCACCCGCCTTGACGTTTCGGGCTTCAATTGGATTTTACATGTGCTTCACAACGTAATCATGCAGAGAGTTCCCACTGCGTTCTAACGCAGCTCAAAGTTCCCTTGAAAGGGAACTAAATTTAAGTTGGCCAGACTGATAAAGAACCACCGCAGATTGTTCACCGCAGGTGATACCGCAGGCTCAGGTGACCAAAGTGACGACAGGGACACAGAAGGACATGGTGAAGACAGAGGGAGTGAGGACCGACGGGGCACTGAGGGGAGTGAGGAGTCCAACAGAACCGGGGGGGTGGAACTGGTGGACTGAGGGGCCATGGTGGAGCTGAGGGAGGTAGGAACCAAGGGGGAGCAGATGGGACAAGGGGCTGAAGAAGAGTCCAGGTAGAGGAGGTGGGAGGCAAAGACCGGGGATCCACTGACCAGGCTGGATTAGGAGGGCTGGAAGGCAGAAGGGCTGACAGGTGACCGATGAGAGGAGGCGGGAGAGGGAGGCTGGGTGGGATCCTGGTCTCGGGGTCTGGCTGGACGGTCTCTGGTGCTGGCTGGCGCTGGCTGGACGGTCTCTGGCGCTGGCTGGACGGTTTCTGGCGCTGGCTGGACGGTCTCTGGCGCTGGCTGGACGGTCTCTGGCGCTGGCTGGACGGTCTCGGGCTGGACAGGACTGGACGGAACCAGCAGTGATGAGAGCTCGGGCTCGGCGGGGCTGGACGGAGCCAGCGATGAAGAGAGCTCGGGCTCGGCGGGGCTGGATGGAACCAGCGAAGAGGAGGGCTCGGGCGTTGGAGTGGGGCTGGTGACGTTATTGACAGTTAAGGATGATCCACAGGACACCAGCACCCACTCCACATAGGCCGCAAAGCTCCAATGAGGGCCCTTCCCGGACAACTGCTCTCTGGTGGCGGTGTTGAGGCTGGCATATAAGAAGCTGTAGAGGCTGTCGTCCGGGAAAGTTGTGGCTGGAGCGAGGTGGAGGAAATCCACCAAATGATCCTCTAAGGAGCGGTCTCCCTGCTCTAAACAGAGCAGTTCGACCGCTGAGAAGGGGTCCATCTTGATTAGGTCGGTCGTTCTGTCACGGTTAGTTGTGGAGTGCAGGCAGAGGAAGACTGAAGAGGCAAATGCTCCAATTCAATTACTTTACTGAAGACTCAAAACAGGTACAGGTACACGAAAACGAGCAGGAACACTCACAGAACTCAGGGTAACATTCAACAATGACCGACAAAGACTGAATCAAACAGAGGGAACTAAATACAAGGAGGAATCAAACATAATGATGTGAAAACAGGTGATACAGATGATGAGGACGATGCACAGGTGGTTGATCACGAGACACCACAAAATTAATTTCCACTGCTACAGTATGCTGACGACACCCAGCTTTATATTTCTACTAAACCCTCATCTCCACTTCCACCCACCTCACTCTGATAAATAGACTTCTACTAATTCAGAATTCTGCTGCTCAAATCCTTACTGGTTCCAGACCATCTGATCATATCACACCTATCCTTATCACTCTACACTGGCTCCCTGTGCACTACCATACTGACTTTAAGACCCTCATCATCACCTACAAAGCACTCCATAATCTTGCTCCCAGCTATATTTATGACCTCCTATCAGGATATGTTCCTACACGCTCCCTTCACTCTCCCTCAACTGGCCTACTTGTGACCCCCAAATTCCGTCTCTCCACCATGGGGGCTAGGACCTTTAGTTGCGCTGCTCCAAGACTAATGCCCTACCATCCTAAAATCGACAGGCAAACACAGTCAGTTCATTTAAAATATTGTTATAGACCTATCTCTTTAAGAAAGCTTTTAATCTTTAAAACATTTTAGTTCTACATTGCCATAGTTACCGCCTTGACAATCTTTTATAGTGCTTTCTTCTGGCGTTCTTAGCATTTTGCTGATATGTCTTAGTTATTTTTTGTAACATGTATTAGTCTACTATGAATTTAAATGTATTTTAATGTATTTCCTGTTTTTCCTCCGAAACATGTAAGATGTCTTTGGGTATTTAGAAAGGCGTCGACAAATAAAATGTATGATTATTATTATTATTATTATGAGGCTATTGTATGGAAACTTGTTTCCGCCACTAAATAAAAAAATAAAATAAACAATTGTGACTTTTTATCTCACAATTATGACTTTTTTCTCACAATTGCACATTTATATCTCGCAATTCTGACTTTATTTCTCAGAATTGCAATATAAAAAGTCAGAATTGCGTGATATAAAGTCGCAATTGCGTGTTATAAAGTCAGAACTGCGAGATATAAAGTCAGAATTGCGTGATATAAAGTCAGAATTGAGAGATATAAAGTAAGAATTGCGGGATATAAAGTCAGAATTGGATGATATAAAGTCGCAATTCTGAGAAAAAAGACAAACTTGCGACTTTTTATCTCACAATTCTGACTTTTTTTTTCACAATTGTGAGTTTACATCTCGCAAATTCTGACTTTATGACACATAATTGCGAGTTTATATGTTGAAATTCTGACATCTTTTCTCAGAATTGTGAGATATAAAGTGGCAATTGCGATATCAGGCCATTTCTAAGTTAGTCTTTTCCCCCCTTCAGAATAGTTTAAATCTCACAATTCTGACTTTATATCATTCATTTCTGACTTTATAACACGCAATTGCGACTTTATATCTAGCATTTCTTACTTTATATCTGGCAATTCTGACTTTATAACTCGCAATTCTGACTTTATAACATGCAATTGCGACTTTATACCATGCAATTCTGACTTTATATATCGCAATTCTGACTTTATATCTCGCAATTGCGACTTTATATCACGCAATTCTGACTTTATATCTCGCAATTCTGACTTTTCTATGGCGGAATCAAGCTTCCATACTATTGTGATGTTGAGAGAGGTGTGAGATAAAAAAAATAAAGCACATTTATTAGAATGATTTTAGCATGTGTGATTTTTCACAGGCACAGGTCGGATAACGGGCCAAATATTAACGGGTCTGGGCTGTGGATTCAATTTTAATATTATCACGGGTGACGGTTCAGATCTAGTGCCGAACTTTGCGGGTACGGGTGAGGGCGTGTCTCCAAAAATGCACCGAGCAGGATCCTATCTGTTGTTTAGAAAGTAGTAGTCAAAGTGAATTGCTTGACATACATCTAGAGGAATTCTGACAAAAAAAAAAAAAACACTTAAAGTGAAATCATGGATAACAAAATCTATTGATTCTTATCAGTTAGTTATAAAACCAATTGTTTCTAGCTCAACATCTTTAAATAAGCCTTTATGCATTCTCTCTGAGCAACAATATTGTGCATGCAAATGACCATTATTCCATCATTGCTGTTTTCTTGCCTTGCCTTTGTTAGGAGGGGTTGAGAGTGTGACGTTCTGATTTCCAGGGACACCTGATTTCCATGCACCAAGCATGCTAATTTCAAGCAACACCCAACACAACTTTCATCATAAATTAGTGTGTCAAGTGGGTGAGTGGATCAGAAAGAAAGATGTGGATCACTCTGTATATTTCTCTTTACCTGTCTTTTAACTGTATCTCTGCAGTTTCCATCATCAGATCAGGTACCTGTCAGCTCCAGGGACGCTTCAAATTGAATGGGATGTACCAGGATGGAGATGTTATTCTTGGAGGCCTGTTTCATGTTCACTTTTTCACAGTGTTCCCAGATCTGAACTTTAGAATGGAACCAGAAAGACCATACTGTGAAAAGTGAGTCAGACTGAATACATAACTGTAAAAGTATAGAAAGAAAGATTTAACATACGATTCATCATAATTAGATAAATGAGAAGAAAAGTAAGTAGTAGTGAAACAAGAAATAAAAATATTGTGTTCACCATACCTTCTTTTACCAAATATGTGCAAATGATGTGTTGACAGCAGTAATGCAGCCTTGGCCAAAAATCTGTATTGAGAATGCTATATATCTAACCAGGTGTGCATAATAGGAAGTATCCTGAGCCATGTGTGAACTTTAATGTATTTATTATGTATTAATACTTGTATTAATTTGAATCGTGGTTATTGATATCTTTAATAATTTCAATTTATTATTTTTTTCTTAGATTTAATATGGAAGGCTTTCAGCATGCACAGACCATGGCTTTTGCAATAGATGAGATTAATAAGAATCCGAACCTGCTGCCTAACATCACTCTTGGTTACCATCTTTATGACAACTGTGTGATGCTAGGAATGGCGTTCCGGGCTGCCATATCCCTGGCTAGTGGGACAGATGAGTCCTTCTCCAGCGTAAACTGCACTGGCCCTCCTCCGGTGGTTGGGATTGTGGGGGATGCAAGTTCAACTCCTTCCATTGCGATTTCTAGTGTCCTGGGGCTGTTTCGAGTACCAATAGTAAGATGGGATTACAAAAAATAAAAATATTTTTCAGCATTGATAATATATTGGTATTTAGCATTGTTGCAGGACTTTTCAGTTTTTTTTTTTGTTTTTTGTTTGTCATCTTGTAGCCTTTCAGAATTTTCTCGCTTATGCATATTATATAAAAAAATCTAAATTACTATTTTTTTTTCTGATCATCACTATTTTTCTGTCTCATGCTCTAAACATCTCCCCTAATTAGGTTAGTCACTACGCCACCTGCTCCTGTTTGAGTGACAGGAAAAAGTACCCCTCTTTCTTCAGAACAATCCCCAGTGATGCCTTCCAGGTGCGGGCTATGATTCAGATCTTGAGGCATTTTGGATGGACCTGGGTTGGTCTACTCTACAGTAATGATGACTATGGCATCAATGCTGCTCAGTCCTTTCAACAGGAAATGCATCTGTTTGGACATTGTATTGCTTTTTCTGAAATCCTGCCCAGTGATCACAACCCCAGAGATATTCAGCGTATTATGGGAGTGATTCAGGCCTCTACAGCAAGAGTGGTGGTTGTTTTTGCTCTTTCATCCTTTCTGATACCTTTGATGGACGAGGTGGTGTTGCAGAACATGACAGGCAGGCAGTGGATTGCCAGTGAAGCTTGGGCTACCTCTCTTGAATACCACACTCCACGTTTCCTGCCCTTCCTGGCAGGCACACTGGGCATTGCTATCAGACGTGGAGAGATTCAGGGGCTTCATGACTATCTGCTACGTCTCCGTCCCAGCAATGATCCAAGAAATAATATGTTGAGGATCTTCTGGGAGAACATGTTTGAGTGCAGTTTTGAAACTAAACAGACAGATGGAGAGCAAATGAAAAAGGTATGTACAGGACAGGAGGATCTAACCACCACGGACACATCATACACTGATGTTTCAGGATTGAGGGCATCTTATAATGTCTATAAGGCAGTTTATGCCCTGGCACATGCACTTCATGAAATGATGCAGTGTAAGGAATGGAAAGGACCATTCAGTGGGAACAGATGTGCCGATATAATTAACCTGAAACCCTGGCAGGTAAGGACCATAGGTATAGTGCAGATTCTCTAGGCACATAGAGTTGGTGGAAAATGTGTACTCTAAATTAATTCAATTTCAAGATAAACATAAAACCTGTCCTGTCTACAAACTGCACAGCTGGTTCACTACCTCCAGAAAGTGAACTTCACCACAGGCTTTGGGGATCATGTGTCATTTGATAAGAATGGCGATGCTCTAGCCATCTATGATGTGTTGAACTGGCACCCAAGCTCTGATGGATCAATAACAATCCACAAGATCGGTGTAGTAAACGAAGGGGCAGCAACAGGGATGGTACTTACACTGGATGAGGAAGCAATTTACTGGAACTTTGAGACAAAAAAAGTAACTAACATAGCATGTTAAAGTCATCCTTTTTGCAGATATGTAGTCTGAATACTAGTCAAAGCAATAAGATGTGTCATTATGTAAAAGAGATGACAAACACATGATTAGTAACATGTGGTGTCTCCTTCAGCCCCCACGGTCTGTGTGCAGCGAGAGCTGCTCCCCAGGCACCAGACGAGCAACAAGGAAGGGCTTTCCTGTCTGCTGTTTTGACTGCCTGCCATGTGGAGATGGAGAGATTTCTAATGCAACAGGTAAATCATATAATATAATGTGAAAGGGAAATTTTCTCTTTTTGATTGTTTTCTTTAATTTTTGTGTCTTTATGGCAGATGCTATTGAGTGCACAGCATGTCCAGATGACTTCTGGTCCAATCCAGATAATGATCAGTGTGTCCCCAAAGAAGTTGAGTTTCTGTCCTATGAGGAACCTCTTGGCATCTCTTTGACCACTGCTTCCTTGCTAGGCACCTGTTTCTGTGCTCTTGTGATGGTCATTTTCGCTCATCACCATAACACTCCCATAGTACGCGCTAATAATTCAGAGCTCAGCTTCCTGCTGCTCTTGTCACTCAAACTGTGTTTCCTGTGTGTTCTGCTATTCATTGGCCGTCCAGAGCAGTGGACATGTCAGTTAAGACATGCTGTGTTTGGCATAAGCTTTGTCCTGTGCGTCTCCAGCATCCTGGTCAAGACTATGGTGGTAATAGCTGTGTTCAAGTCCTCTCGACCAGAAGGCAGAGGAGCAATAAAATGGTTTGGAGCTGTTCAACAAAGATGCACAGTTCTGATCCTAACAGCCCTCCAGATTGTGATTTGTGCAGTCTGGCTATCAACTGCCTCTCCAACACCTCATAAAAACAACCAGTACATCCGCTCTAAAATAGTCTATGAATGTGCTATTGGCTCAGTGGCTGGTTTTTCTCTTCTGCTGGGATACATTGGACTACTGGCAGCAGTAAGTTTCCTGTTAGCCTTCCTAGCGAGAAATCTTCCAGATAATTTTAATGAGGCAAAGTTCATCACTTTCAGCATGTTGATCTTCTGTGCTGTGTGGATTGCATTTGTTCCAGCATATGTGAGCTCACCAGGGAAATATGCAGTAGCTGTGGAGATATTTGCCATTTTAGCTTCCAGTTTTGGATTACTGATAGCCATATTTGCTCCAAAGTGCTACATTATCCTTTTGCATCCAGAGAGAAACACAAAAAATTCCATAATGGGAAGAGAGACACAAAATAAATAGTTTTCCATTACAGTGATATAGAAATGTAAACTCTTATTTTTACAACTTATCGTTTTAACTGTAATTTCATCTATATGAACAAACGTCCATTTCTTTGCTTTATTTGTCATATTGCCTTTTATATATTGTCTCTGCTTCAGAGGTTTACCCCATTTACATGTTCAATCTTATAAAATTGTTTTATTTAATAATAATGAAAATAATGTTTGCCAGAAGAGCTTGATTATAGAAAGTCAATTTGACAGCTTGAATCAAAAAGTTTCTGACATGGGTCATTTAATTCATTTGTGTCCTTTCCTATAAGAAATGTATCCTACGGTGGTCCAGTACTGCATAACACAATGAAAATAAAGCTGCAAGCAGTGATGACAGGCCCAAGCCGGTGGCACCGCCACCTGATGTCTTTAGGCTAACTGTGCACAACTGGCAATATTAATGTAAAACACGAAAAATGAAAAAGAACCACATTAAAGTTGTCTGAATACGCCGTATTTACTGAAGCAGCTGGTCTCACTATGACCATGAACCCCAACAGCCACATCCTTGAGCTTGTTTAAATTTAGATGGATATCATGTCATTGAATCTCATAGGTTTAAATTAATGCCTTTTGCATGAGGACAGTTTTTATCTCAAGGTCTTTTTTATATTTGTGTGTGTGTGTGTGTGTAATAAAATCATTTAGTTCAGTTAGAGAACGGACACCACAATTAAAACTTGAGCTGAATGAGAGTTACAGCAAAGATCTGAAACAGTAGTCAAATTTCATTAAACATGAGTGAAGAGCTGACTGAAAAGATGATGACGGAATATTTTGAGTAAAAGAGCTTATAAGCTCTTTTTTGTTGTTGTGTTTTCTATTAAGTATAATAGGCTGTTGAACTCACAATTCAAGCAATCGGCCCCAAAATTGCGCTAATTTTAAAGTGAAACTAAAAAGTGCATGGCCATTCGGCAAGGAGCGAGCAGAACAGAGTGAATGTTTTTTAGTTCATTCCTTATATGAATTAATTGAAAAAGTGCGCTCTGCTCCATACCATTGTCAAGGTCCGTGCCTTTGTCAATGTCCGTGCGAGTATTTTACTTTCACTTTTATATTAGCGATTTTAAGGCCTCTGCCAGTGTCACACGTTAACTGGTGGGTCATGTGCATAGTATATTAATAAATACAATAGGTAGCTGATTTTGAACACAAGAGTGCAGTATAGCTCTGTGTATAACTTTATCTTTATTTTATTTTATTTGACCAAATAATACTATTACTATTATTAAACTTATAAACAATTCTTAAAAAAGAATAAAATGGGTTTAGTTCTGATAATTCCTCACTATAGCAAAATCGATTGAGATATCCCTTTAGGCGCCAGAGGTTTTTTCCTAAAATGTTCGATTTTGACATCTTAATTTCAAAAGGCTATATCTTAAAAGTGATAAAAGATAGAGACTTTTTGTTAATTTGAGAAATATTAACCCTCTGAGACCGACGGCATCGTCGACGACGCCACAGGCCACCTCCGATAAATGTTTACATAACTCGATGACAGATTTATCGATTTTCTTACCGTTTTTTTCTTCGGTGTCTTTCTAACCTTTACAGAAGGTTTTCTATCCAGCCTGGAACTTGTGCATCCTTTCAGAGGTTTTCAGCAATAAATCCAATCGAGTATATCAAACTTTGATACTCCTGAAGTCCATAATTTATAAATATTCCGTCGTTTTTGCCGCTAGCTCGATGCTAGCTGCCATTTTGGATATCACGTGATGTTTTCACGTGATGGTTTTTGACCAATTACAGGCTGATCCATCGTAAACATTGGTGTGCGTCATTACGTATGAACCAAGCACTGATATAGTGGAGAGAGATGGGGGGCCAAGATGGCGTCTTGCTGACTAGATCTGTAATTTGCACCTTTTAGGGTTAAGAAGGATTTTGGTGTTTTTTTTTGGTCAACAGGTCGTTACTTTGTTCTAATGGCGGATGGTTTTATTCGCTAAAGACTGTGAAACAAAAGCTGGAACCCGCATTTGAGTTTAATGGGCAAAAAACGAGCTAATAGGAACCTGCGCGCCTCGTGGAACTTCGACAGTCTGATGTCTCGTGATTCTCTTGACCAAAATATGGATGACTCTGTGCCTGAATCTGGAGAAGCCTCCATCAGATCACAAAATGATATCGATGCTTGTGCTACACCCAGCAAAAGTCCTCCTGGAAAAAAGAAAAAAGCTGATAGTGCTGTATCGCTTACTGAGATATTCGACGCGATTCAGTCCCTGAATTCTAAGCAAGACGCGTTTTTTCAAAAGATAACCCGCATCGAGAGCTCCATTGATGTCACAACTGCGGCTGAGAACTCTTTGTCTGACACCGTCAATCGACTCCTTTCAGATGTTGCCACTCAGGGTGAAAAGATCGGTAAGGCCGAAGCTTCGATTCAACATATGCAACAGGAAAATGTTTCTCTCATGTCTAGAGTGGAAGAGCTAGAAAGGTACAGCCGCAGATGGTGTTTGAAATTGCTTGGAGTGAAAGAACGCGAGGAAGAAAATGTCCGAACGATTACCATCAATCATCTTGCCAGGGTAGTCCCGCGAATCAAAGACAAGCTGGAGGAGGCTGTGGATGCCCAGGAAACAATTACGGCCTTTAACGTTGAAATATGGTTGAAAATAAGTCGGTCCGCCTTGGACTGGTTTACAACGTGATTTCAACTGATCATCTGCTAAAACAACGGAGAAAACATGTTTTCAAATAAAAGTAAGAGTTTTACACATTACGTTATAATATATATATATATATATATATATAATATAATATATATATATATATATATTATATATAACTGCGATTGAGCTAAGTGCAATACTTGGAAAGAATTCCTACACCCCAGCTGGTGGCGGTAATGCACCATTAAAGTTAGTTGCCAACCGCCATCGAAGTAATGAGGAGGCGCGTGCATGGTGCCTGCGAACATACAGCAGAGAAAGTGCACGAATCTGTATTACACCCATCAAGCCAACCGCCAGAAGCTGTTCACGAGTCGTAAGCAGCAGCTGTGTAATGTAAGTATGACAAAATAATTGGCTATGATGGCAAAATAAGTGTAACGTTGTAAACATTTACCTTATTTTAACCAAACTGACTTTTTTATTGTACTGTAGACATTTTAGGTCGCTATCCGTCACGACAAAAAGCTAAACTGCCACAGAAGTAGAAATCAGGACTGCTATGGCTGAGACACTTAAACATGCTCCCGGGAGAGCTGGAGGTGGGCAAAGTGTGAATTTTTTTTTTTGTGTACATTTTTTAAGTTGTGTTTTGTGTTGACTCGAATGTGCTTTTGTGAAATCTTGAAATGTTGGTTACTGGTTTATTTTAAAATGTGTCGGTTTAATAAAGCTATTGTAAGCTAACTCTTTAAAGCTTTGTTTCATTCATATGTTCATCTAAAATGTTTTTGACATATTAGTGTTGGGACTTGAGAATTGACAATTGTCAATAGGCATTGGGTAAAAGTAAAGGTGTCTTCCTGCCTGTTTATATACATTAAAAACCTGTTCCTTACCGTTATTCCGGACTCCTCATTCCTCAGCCTGAACCACACCGTGACAGATCGACCGACCGCCAAATCATGGATTTTGCAGCAGTGCAACTTCTCCTCCTAGAGCAGGAGGATCAATCCCTCGAGGCCCACACACAGAGGTATATTGACTTGGTACCTCATGTTCACTATGATGATACCAGCCTCTGTGTGTTCTTCCAGGCAGGCCTAAATGCTGAAACCCAGGCACGCCTGCCCGGAGACGGGCCTCGAGGGGACTTCGCGGCCTATGTGAAGTGGGTGCTGGTGTCATGTGGATCTTCCTTCACCGTGGATGACGTCACCAGCCCCACTACAACGCTCGAGCCCCCCTCTCCGCTGGTTCCGCCCAGCCCCGCCGAACTCGAGCCTTCCTCATCACTGGTTCCGTCCAGCCCCGCTGAACCCGAACTGTCCTCATCGCTGGTTCCGTCCAGCCTGCGCCCGAGACCGTCCAGCCTGCGCCCGAGACCGTCCAGCCAGAGCCCGAGACCGTCCAGCCAGAGCCCGAGACCGTCCAGCCAGAGCCCGAGACCAGGATCCCACCCAGCCTCCCTCTCCCACCTCCTCCTGTCATGCATCCGTCAGCCCTTCCGTCTGCCAGCTCCCCGGACCCAGCCTGGTCGTGGGATCCCCGGTTTTCGCCTCCCACCTCCTCCACATGGACACTTCCTCGGCCCCCGGTCCCATTGGCTCCCCCGTGGCTCGTACCTCCCTCAGCTCCTCCATGGTCCCTCAGTCCACCAGCTCGGCCAGGCTCCCTCGTCCCTCCGGATTCCCTTCGCTCCCTCGTCATCCTCACTTCACCTATGGACTTCCTCCGTTATGTCACCCCTTCGGTTCAGTTGGACTCCTCACTCCCTCCAGTCACCCGTCAGCCCTCACTCCCTCTGCCCTCACCGTGTCCCTCTGTGCCCCTGTCGTCACCTTTGTCACCTGAGCCTGTGTTATCACCATGGTCCCTTGGTCCCTCGTCAGCACCTTGTCTCGTCAGTCGCTCAGCTTCACCCTGGTCTCCTCTCTCACTTGCTCCGCCCTTGTCAGTCGGCCCCCTGCTGTTGTCAGCCCCGTCTCCTTCGGCTCCACCAGGGGTCCTTCCTCCATCTGCTCCGCCCTGGTCTCGCCCTCAGCCTGCTCCGCCCTGGCCTCGCCCTCAGCCTGCTCCGCCCTGGCCACGCCCTCAGCCTGCTCCGCCCTGGCCACGCCCTCAGCCTGCTCCGCCCTGGCCACGCCCTCAACCTGCTCCGCCTTGGCCACGTCCTCAACCTGCTCCGCCCTGGCCACGCCCTCTGTTCCTCTGTTCTGCGGCATGAGGTCACGCCTTCCGGGAGGGGGGAGTTCTGTCACAGTCCTCGTCTGCACCAGTCTGTCTTGTCTTTAGCACTACACTTCCCATGATCCTCTCGTCTGCACACCTGAACTCACTCCCTCATCAGCCTCCCGTTCAGCGTCCTGTTTCATCTGTTTCACCTGTTTGCACCTCATTATGTTTGATTCTTCTGTGTATTTAGTTCCCTCAGTTTTACTCAGTCATTGTCGGTCGATGTTTGTTGTTAGCCCGTGTGGCGCCTGTGTTCCTGTCTTCCTGCCTGTTTATATACATTAAAAACCTGTTCCTTACCGTTATTCCGGACTCCTCATTCCTCAGCCTGAACCACACCATGACAGGTGTCACCTGTCTTCACCTCGTTAGTGTTCATTTGTATCTGTATTTAGTTCTCTCTGTTTGTTCAGTCCGTGTTGGTCAATGTTCATGTTTATCCAGTGTTCATGCGATGTGGATGGTATTAACTATTTGAATTTGTACTTTTGCCTTGACTGCCTTCTTCTGCCAGCATCACACCTCATGACAGATTGCTAACAGATCTTTTTTTTCTGCATCATTCAAAAACTTCTGTGGTAGGAGAGAGTGAAGGCTGTCAAATTGAATTCCATTTCTCCTACCACAAGAGGTCTCTTTCCCCTCCCCTATTACGAAGACATAACAAACAAAAAGAGAAGAGAGTAAATTTCAACTCACCAAGCTGTTTCCTCCATTAGCAAAGCTTTCAACTATGTCGTATGGATGAGCCCCCAATTGTTACGACTTCCTACAATGCTATTTATTCTGATTTAGTAAATTTGAAGGGTTTTCTGTACAATGACACTAGCTTTTTAAATTTCCTACACTGTGTGTGTCTAGGGTGAATATTTAAACTTGGGTGTGTTAAATTAAGGCGGCATTCCAAAATATTCCTTAGAGAGGAAGAGGTTAATATATTTTTGTTTAGATGACTTCTTGTCCCATTAACATGGGAGAGAGAGAGAGATAAAATAGGCTATACAGTGTCATTTTTATCTTTCTTCTATTGTATTTGTCCTATTGTTAGTAATTATCTCCAATTGTGTTTATTTGCTCTTATTTCTAATAAATAAAAACATTACATGCATTAAAAGGTGATTAGTTAAAACGTTTATGGTTAATTTTGTGAGTGTGAGTGAGAGAGGGATGATAGAAATGTTAATAGGAGGATGCAGTTATAACGAAGAGGTAAATGTTGTTGTAATTGTTGTTGTTGTTTTTTTTTTGGAGTGAATGAGGTGAAAACAAGAATAGCATCGCTAAGAACCCAATATGGCAAACTTTAAAGCCTAAACCTATTGGCAGTGGACAGAAACCCCTTACCTCCAAGCAAAACTGGATCCTCAGTCATCTGGACTTTTTAAAGGCCCATGTGACACACAGACCCTCCGAATCAACTCTGAGAGTAAGGGATATAAAATGTCTGCAAACATAAGTTGTTGAGCATATAAGCGGTGTGTGCAGGAGTGTGAGACACGCAGCGGTGAAACTCCGTGCGCGTCATGACCATCTAAACATCCGATCAGCTTCAACTCAAGCCTGTGTTCTTTGTATTGTGCCACTGTTCTGTTTCATTTTTGTTAGTGTTTGGTATGTCTAGTGTAGAGAAAATGTGAGTTTTCTGTGGGAAGAGTGAGAACATGAGAGACGTGAGATTGTGCAGTCATTTATTAGTATAAATAAATGTTTTAAACTGCTTTTTGCCTTGCGTCTCCTTTTATGTTATTGAACCCTTACAAAACGAGCATTCTTAACAACAGGGTTCGTAACATAATTGGGGGCTCGTCCAAGATATGTGTTTGAGTAGTGGCAATTTGATTGATCTAATTTAATTCAGGTGACCAATATCCTCTGGTTAGTTAGAGTAAGCCAGCAGGGCTGTGCTTAGCGCCAGTTCTGACGACGGTTTACTGTTTATTGTTTTGCTTTATTATTTTAGTTTGTTGTTTTTGGAGGTATTCCGGGGAGAGAGCGATCTCTTAATCGGTACCCTCTGAAGACTAGGTAGGGTATTATTTAGATTAATGGCTAGGTAGGTAGGTCCAGAGGGTGTTGGATTATCCTGATTGCTTTTGCGTGTTTTTCTTTTCGTTTTTTTTTATAAAGATGGCAACGTTTGAGCTCAGTCAATTTTTAGATCAACCTAGTGTTGAAGCTTTAGAGACATGTCGAAAAAATGATTTGTTTCTTATTGCTCAACATTATGAGATTTCTATCTCTAGAACACTTCGTAAGGAAGAGTTGAAAGCTTGTTTAGTGACTAGTCTGATTAATAAAGGGGTATTTTCTTCTATTGAGGCTGTTCCTACTGCAGCAGCGGAGTTGGCGATACCAGCTGCAGGAAGTCCGCCCTTACGTGTAACGAGTGGTGTTCCAGTTACTCCAGTGATCGGGGTTGGTGCGGAGGTACGTCCGTCTTTTTCACTACCTAAATTTGAACCTTTGTCGCTGTCCGCAGAATCATCAGGTTTGCGTACAGATTCCCGTTTAAAGCTACGTTTAGCACGGTTACAGTTAGAAACTCAGGATAAAGCTCAGGCGAGACAAGATGATTTGAAGCATCAGATTGAAATGTACCGAATTGACGCTGATATGAAGGTGCGATTGCGGGAGTTGGAGTTGCAGGCTGCTTCAGAGGTACCTAAAAAATCTATCGTCAAAACATCTCGGTTGGAGGTTAATGCTGAGACATCTGTGCCAGTGCAATATCAGGTATACAGGCCCAGCACAACCCTCAAAGTGAACTGGACCAACAGGCCCAAGTCTGCCTCAACCACTCTCTTTTGTAAGGATGCTTCCCACTGAGCAAACGACGTCTGTGGACATATAAAACAGGTTGATATCACGTCCGTCCGTCCAGGCCATGATCTGAACATCCATTGACAGCCAGCATTAGTTGATTAATGACAATGATAAATTATGTCCAACTGGCCATAATCTAAACGTCCACTGACAGCCAGATCTAGTTGAGGAAAGACGTTCATACTGGCTATAATCTGTCACGTCCAGTGACATCCAGAAACAGTCCATAAATGATGTGAATAAAGTAGTCCAATCTAGCCATAATCTAAACGTCCACCGACAGCCAGATCTAGTTGAGAAAAGACGTTCATACTGGCTATAATCTGTCACGTCCAGTGACATCCAGAAACAGTCCATAAATGATGTGAATAAAGTAGTCCAATCTGGCCATAATCTAAACGTCCACCGACAGCCAGATCTAGTTGATAAAAGACGTTTATACTGGATAAAATCTGGACGTCCGGTGACATCCAGAAACAGTCCATAAATGACGTGAATAAAGACGTCCAATCAATAAATTTTGTCAATTTTGTCAATAAATGACAGAAAATATGTTTATGCCACAAAAACGTCTTTTGAGAGAGCACTTAGTAAAACCTATGAATGAACTTAAATTCTCTAATTTTGTTGGTAGCCTAATGTCGAAGCTTTTTTCCACAGAATGATGAGTTGAGACTCAATTAAATGGATCAATTGACAGACTCCTCCCAAAACAAGACTACAAATTTCTTTTTTTTTTGTTTTATTAAGATGAAGAACGAGCAACAAAGAGATGAAAAAGGTTGCTATCACTCTTAGAAAAAAAGTTTCTATATAAAACCTTAAAAGGTTCTATCAGCGCTACATATTTGGAACCCCTAAAAGGTTCTATACAGAACCCTTTAGGGTTCTTTGTAACCAGGAAAAAGGTTTTATGGAACCTTTTGGGTTAATTCATAATCATTTGTTTTGTCCTTTACAGATTAAATATTTAATATTATTGACAAACATCAAGACCCTAAAATGTATTTATGAATGCATGTGAATGATCACAAAGTTCAAGTTATGGGGGTTAGAAAATGTATAAATTTATATCATTTTATGTAGTTAATCAATATCACACGAAGAGTGCCGTTTCAGTTTTTCTCCTCCAAAAATCAGCATGATTAAAATGTGATGTTAAGTTACTACAACAGTTTAATAAACAAAAATTTGTGTAATATATGAATGAATAATAGCCTATAAAGAACCTTTGTGCCAAAAGGTTTCTTTCTTGTCATTATAGAACCTTTTTAGCATAAAAGGTTATTTGGAGTTGAGTAGCCTAAAGAACCCTACGCTTCATATATAGAACCCCAATGAACCCGTTTTTCTAAGGGGACAAAAGCAGACAGTGACACTTCTTCCAGTCTATATGGAATATTCGAAAGTTTTATATAAAATTATATTTATATACTAGAAAAAAATTATTAATTGTCTTTTTTTCCGTCTGTTTGAGGGTGATGGGTATTTCATAAATGGACCTTTGAAGGCATGGTTCCAAAAGATCATGTTCCATGCTGACCTACTTGACCTCAGCAAATGTGTAAACAATTTCACCCATATCTATTTGTCCAATTTTTTATAGCTTATTTTGTTGTTATTTATTTATTTATTTATTTATGATGTGTATACTGTTTAGTAAAATTATATTACAGTTTTTCTCAATTGCTAAAACACTAAAATCCATTGGCTGAACAAAGTTCTCAGTTGCCTGAACTCATTTAGCTAATTGTGAAGTCTGTTGTCAATACCGTAAACAATTTCTCATGGTAAAACACAATTTGCAGATCTCACTTAGACTTTTCAGCAAAACTCTGAACACATTCTCATTCTCAAAACACATTCTGCACTCTAATGCACATGTCATCCATACTGGTAAACACAAGTGGCAACAATCAAATACAAATAGAAAACACATATCATTTGATTGAACACAACCACTCAAAACTGATTCAACCTGTTTCAAATGATGTGACACAACCAATATTAGCCAGTTCAGAGAGCAAACTGAACTGAGAGGTTGTTGAAGGTGGAAAGGAGAAAGTCTCAGAATGGATAGAAAAAACAATGTGAGAGGACGAGGACGTATGCGAGGTGGGGGACGAGGAGGAGGAGGGCAAGAAAGAGGAAGAGGAGGAGGAGGAGGAGGAGGGCAAGAAAGAGAAAGAGGAGGAAGAGGAGGGGGGAAAGAAAGAGGAAGAGGAGGGGGGCAAGGGACAATATTGCTTGTGAAGTCGACGAAGTCCTCTGGCATGACCCAGGCCAAAAACAAGAAGCACATTGATCAAATGTTTACTCCTTTCATTTGTGTCCCTTATTTCGTATATATCTTATACTGTAGTACAGTGCACTGCTGTAGACCGTACAATGAAAAAATATGATTTTTTTATATGAAATTCATTTGTTTTGACATATAGTTCTCCCTGAGAGCTATATGTTTTGAACAATGTGTTTTAAATTGTTTGGTGTATTGTTTTCTGACTGATTGATAGTGTATAGCATTTTAATCACTTTGTTTATGATTTGAGAGCAGTGTTTGAATTTGAACACAGGTAAAACTATTTTGAGAGCAGTGTTTGATTTTGAACACAGGTAAAACTGTTTTGAGGTGAAAGTTTCATTTTGCAAGAGGAATCAGAGGTTTTGTAAATAGTGCTTGAAGATAAGGTTTTGTGTTTAATGTTTTCAGAAAATGGAGCAATGTTTCAGAAATTGTGTTTTAGCAATTGAGAAAAACTGTAAAAAGTAATATATGCATATTTTTCGGATAATATTATTCTTTTTTCTCTTGTTTTTTTTTTTCTGGTGAAAAAGGCGGTTATTGGTTACTCTTTCCAGTTTCAAGTAGTTTGTGATCTACCTCCCCTGTAGAAACACAGTTCTACCTTAGTGTTAATAAATAATAGGGACGGTCAAATATACATTATTTAGATTTAAAAAAAAAAAAAAACTTTAATAACATGAGACTGAGATTTTTTATTGATCAAACTTGATTGATCAATCAAGAGCTTGTTGTAAGTATGTTTTAATATGGGTAATAATATAGAGAGTGATTCCCGAAATGTTATCATGAAGTTTTTTTTTCATTAGTCGCAGTTGGTCCAGTCAATTCATCAATCAAATGTGTTTTCCTCTAAATGGACGTGCTAGCTAATCACCTAACGTTACTTAAGCTAGCTTAGTTGGCGCCAATCAGCCTCAACCGGACTTTCTATGGCAAGCAGTTTTAACATTTACTAATTTAAACCGGCTAAGTTAGTATTTTAATATTTTTAGATACTATTCCACTAAGTTAGTACTTATTCATTAGCAACTATGCTTATTCTTTAGCTAACTTACTAGTCAGAACACAATTCAATTAAAAATGTAAAATAAATAATCTTGCTAGTAACATTTAATAAGTTACTAGTATCTAATATAAAGGTACTAGTATTGAATAAGTACTAGTAGCAAGTTAATAAGTACTAGTATTACATTGCACTATTAGAAATTACTACAGCGAGAATTAACAAAGCCAAACCAAAAACACTTAAAGGGTTAGTTCACCCAAAAATGAAAATTCTGTCAGTATTTACTCACCCTCATGTTGTTTCAACCCCGTAAGACCTTCGTTCATCTTCGGAACACAAATTAAGATATTTAAGATATTAAGATCGCTCCTGCATACAGTCCATAGGCTTCTTGAGGTACTGGCTCTTGCTGTCCCCGAAAAGTCATTAAAGACATCGTTAAAATAGTCCAAGTGACTACAGGGGCTCAATCTTAAGTTTATCAAACGACGAGAACACTTTTGTGCGCAAAAAAACAACAAAAATAACGACTTTATTTCAACTATTCACTTCCTTCTCCATGAGCCTGTAAGTCAGTTAACGTAGTGTGATTGCGTAGAGCTACGTCACACGTAGGCTCACTATTGGCTGACGCTGGTCATGTGTGTGTGATGCGTGTGACGTACAATAACAGAAGCTTACGCTATTAAACTAGTAACCTGACTCGCGCAGAGGGAGAAATAAACGAATAGTTGAAATAAAGTCGTTATTTTTGTTGTTTTTTTGCGCACAAAAGTGTTCTCGTCGTTTGATAAACTTAAGATTGAGCCCCTGTAGTCACTTGGACTATTTTAACGATGTCTTTAATGACTTTTCGAGGACAGCAAGAGCCAGTCCCTCAAGAAGCCTATGGACTGTATGCAGGAGCGATCTTAATATCTTAAATATCTTAATTTGTGTTCCGAAGATGAACGAAGGTCTTACGGGGTTGGAACAACATGAGGGTGAGTAAATACTGACAGAATTTTCATTTTTGGGTGAACTAACCGTTTAAGGTCTGGACTGAATTTGTTACAAAGCTATCTCATATCATAACTCAATAGGTCACCCGTACTGATTACTTCTGAGCGTTTTCAAGGAGGAGCAGTGGTAATCCTGGAGCTGTGCTGGTATTGCTATTCCACCCCCTAACTTATTAATATACATGTTTATGTGTATTTTATTTGTTTTTAGTACAAGCAAACCCTGGTTTTGTACATAGTTATATGTGGTCGCACTCGTGGACCATGTTAAAAAACCTTGAAATAAATAGATAATCATAAAAAAATAAGTACTAGTATCTAAATAATTTATAGTATTTAAGAAATAAGTCCTATCTTTTGAATAAGTAACATTACTAGTATCTATTGAATAAGTACTAACATCTATTGAATAAGTACTAGTCTATTGAATAAGTGTCTAAGGAATAAGTACTAGTATCTATTGAATAAGTACTATAGTGTCTATTGAATAAGTAGAGTCATTGAAGTAATGCATAAGTACTACAGTCTATTGAATAAGTAATGAATAATTACTAGAGTCTATTTAATAACTAGTGTCTAAAGTAATGAATAAGTACTAGAGTCTATTGAATAAGTACTGGTGTCTAAGGAATAAGTACTAGTATCTAATAATAAATACTAGTATCTAGTGAAATGAGACCCATGCTAATTAATTCACCCCTTTCCTCTCTCTTTTATGTCATCAGTGCAGCTACCAAGAATAGTGAGTATTTGTCCTCTACTTCCTTTGTCTCAATGTTATTTCAGCACAATTTGTCTCCAAAGTCAGATATATAATATCTGTGTGTGCGTGTATAATATATATATATATATATATATATATATATATATATTAGAGGTGTAACGGTTCACAAAATGCACAGTACAGTTCAATACGATACACTTATGTAACGATTCAGTTCGTTTTCGAAACAGCGTTTTCCTTTATTTATTTTTTTTATTCTTTTTTTTATTATAACTAACATCATAAAATATCAGGCATGAGTTCTGCTTACAGTACATTAGGTTTTTCATTTGTTGGGCAATGGTGTGTGTAGGGCTGGGCGATATGGTATATTGACGATGTCTCGCAAGTATCGCGATGTCGATTATAACAGTCTGTTACAGACGATAATCGCCAATGTCAAAAAAATACATATTTCACATAGCCCTATAGTTATACACATATTTATTCACATGCAATAACATGAATGAAATAGTTTTACAGACTAGTTAGTAGGACTAGGAATAGAAAATCGATTCATCTTGATAGCATTCTTTAAGTGTATAGTGTATATAAGTGTATAAGTGCATATTGCACAGACAAAATATTTTAATATTACTGGATTTTGTTATGACACTTTCAACTTTATAATGGTTACAAATGGCTTATTTAAGAACGTGGAGAAAACGTAAAGCAGACATCAATGAACTTCTCCAGTCTGACGATAACAATTGACAACGCAGTGATGACAAATGACAGAGATGAAACAATCAATGATGATGGTGGATGCAATACTGATGAACACAGCACCAGTGTTACCACTGATGGTTCAGACTTTGACACAGACACCGGAATGTGTGACTTTGATGTGGAAATATTGAATCCCAAACCAGAGGACGAAGTTATAAACCTAGGCGATGACTTGCAAAAGTGAAGTACTATGACACCAAATTACTAATAGGTCCCTAATTGAATTATTGCAGATTCTAAGGGATCATGGACATGTACTCCCCAAAGATGCACACACATTACTAGCCACTCCTCAAGTCATTGACAGCCATTGAAAATGCAATGGGCAGTATATATACTATGGCTTGGAGGGGGGCATTACCCATGTACTGTGTCAAAATTATGTGCTATTAGAATACTTGTTTTAAACTAAAACTAAGAGAGTGTGCTTTCAGTCTACTTTCAATATACTTTTCAGATACTTAACAAAATTATACTTAAGTATACTTGGCTTATACTGACAAGTATACAGAAAAGTCTAGTACTTAATCATTTGATCAAGATATACTAAAGAAAAGTAATTCTTTCTGAATACTGAAAGTTTAAGTGTACTTGGCTTGTACTTGTGTTTAATCTTTTAATCTAATTAAATAATTTTCACATGCAAGTTCACATGCAAGTTAACATCAAGTCTGCATGCTTAAAGTACAGTTAATAGTTTATTTCAAGCATAAATACTATAAGCTAATTGGAAACTTATGCACATGGAATTTTCACTTTATTTCCTTATTTGGAGGACCAATCTTCTTAGAATGGGTAAGCAATTATTTCAAATTACATATTGATGCAAAATGTATTTATCAGATTAACTTTTGGTTGATATTTGGAGCTTTAATGTTTAAATGTATTTAATATTTATTTATTGTAATGTAAATGTATTTAATGTTGTAATGCTTTAATGTTTAAATGTATTGCTAGGAGCATTTCTATGATGCACCAAGTGACTAAGGGTACCAGGCTTGGTGTTTAAAGACTGTACAGACCTGTACAGAACCTGGTGATGGAAAGATAACAGGTAAGTTAACATATAAGAGAATCATGGGCACAAACAAAAAATAATCATAGCTTGGTTGCTATTTGGTATAGCTAGATTTTCTTTGTTCCATAACACTCATTTTGAATTTGTACAAAAGTACACATTTTTACATTTGTACTTTACAAAATCAAAAATATATATATACTTAAAATAAGATTTCGAACCAATGGTTTTCATGATTTGACAAGTAGATGTTTTCTTGCTGTTTAATTTTAGACTCAACTGATTGGAAAATCTCTGCCCATCACCTGCTCCCAACATTACAAAGCCACAAGATGGGAAGACCGATCCTTCCGGAATCCGGCGGCTGACAATTTGGTGAGATTTCTTAAGGTGCGTGTCTTTATTTTTTCTTAAAGTGTTAGTTCACTACGGTGGCCCAGTAGTGCACAACACAACGAAATTCAAAAAGCAAACATAAGTTCACAACACAACGGAAACAAGCCACAACACCACGAAATATCCACAACACAACGAAATAGCCACAACACAACGAAAATGCTCCCGACCACCAGGGGGCAGTGCCGGCACTGAAAATAGATTTCCTCAAGCGTCGAATCAGGACCTGATCGGGACACACGTCTGTGTAAGTTATCTTAATATGTCTATTTGATTTTTAAATTAACATATACTTTATCAGAACGTTTTAATATCCTGATAATCTTAAAGTATAGATTCATGAACTGAGTATATAACGTTACTAGATAAACTCATTTTGAGGTAACTTTTTAGCTCTGCTTTTGTGTCATGAACATCCGATTAACGTTAGCTGAAATGTTATCATTTCTACTATTGTCCTTCTAGGCTGGGATGTTTTATCCATTTTGTGGAAACGATCTGAGAATTATTACAGCCTTTTGCAGCTCGTGTGGCTCTAATCTCCAGTTTTTGTCAAACGAAGTTGAACGTTGTATGTAAGTTATGCGTTTAGTCTGCCTTAAAACCTTAAGTTACTGTTATTTGAGCACAACTGAATTCTGAGTCAGATGTTTCTACCAAGTTAAAGTTGTTACTTAATAATACCCTTATTATTATTATATTTGTTTATGGTTAGAGTCATCAGTCCCTGTTTGTGAGGATGATCTTCTTCGAAAGTACTTCAGAGATGGACACACTTACAGTGTCATATTGGATTTCTTGGAATTGAAGCACAACATTAAAATGAGCCTTCGTACCCTGAAAAAAAATTGAACAGACTGTCTTTGTACAAACAAAGAAACTACTTGCCTTTGGACACTGTCCGGACAGCTATTGTTGGCGAGTTGAATGGTTCTGGACAGCATTATGGTTACCGCACAATGTGCCAGACCCTTCGTCAAAAACACAATCTTACAGTGAGAAGGCAAGATGTTATGCTTAAGCTAAAAGACCTTGATCCATTAGGCATTGAACAACGCTCAAGAAGAAGATTTGTGAGAAGGGTTTATCATTCTTTGGGGCCAAATCATGCCTGGCACATTGATGGCTATGACAAATTAAAACCATATGGTTTAGCTATAAGTGGCTGCATTGATGGTTACTCACGCAAAGTCTTCTTCGCACAGACTGCGGCACTGAAAATGGAACTATGGCTGCAATCCACGGTTCTCTGAGATCAGTCCACACAGATGACCTTGCTGGGGCTTCAAGCCAAATGTATGGCTCATCAACCACAAACAAACGAATTGAAAGCTGGTGGTCATACTTCAGAAAACAAAGGTATAACAGTCATGATATTTAGGGGTTTTATTTAATATATTTTCTTGCTAAATTTTAGTTTAAATTTAATGTGCAGTTACACGTTAGGAAAAAGCCTATAAAATTAATGCCCAGCTTCACAGACGAGGCTTGTCCTAGACTAAAATGCAAGTTTTAGCCATTTTAAATAAGAGCCACTTTCACTGACGAATCTTAAAAAATTGTTAGTGCCATTGTTGTCTCAAAATGCACACCAGTCATTTTTTTTTCTCTGGGACATGTTTATAAAAGCTACTTAAATGCCTTAAGTGTACTATAGCCTGTATTAATAGCGCTGTATTTTTATTTTTCACACAAAACTTTTTCCTCTTTTACTTAAAGGTTTAATGGGAGAGAATGTGGATTTCGTGTCTCAGAGGAAGACTTGAACCAGTTTTTCATTGAACCTACTCTCAGTACATGTGGAGATGAACAGCTTCAGGCAAACTTTGAAGAACTGTGCACTCGAAGCAATCTGACTACACCTCACACCTGGGAGACTGCTGTGGAGAACTATATAACTTTGAAAAACATGGCCCACATTTAAAGGGTTAGTTCACCCATAAATGAAAATTCTGTCAGTAATTACTCATCACCATCATGTTGTTCCAACCCCATACGACCTTTGTTCATCTTCGTAACACAAATTAAGATATTTTTGATTAATCTTACAGGGTTGGAACAACATGTGGGAGAGTAATTACTGACAGAATTTTAATTTTTTTGTGAACTATCCCTTTAACATTTTACATTGTTATACTCTACTGCAATCCAAAACCAGGTGAGTTTTGGATACCAAAGTCCATTGCATTTTTGAAGTCTTCATAGCTTTTAGACATTGGCAATTTGATTGTATTGGCACATGTGCTTAGCCTGGCATGCCAGACCTACATCAAGATGTTAGGTCTGGAAACTCTTCATTGACAGGGCTCAATCCGAGGGGCGGGATAAACGGTTGTCTTTCAAATTCTCTCTGCACGCAATTGGATAGCGCTAAAGCCAATCAGAGCAACAAAGACGGTGACATACTCAGCGGAGCAAGTTGATGTATTAAACTTTTACCGCATCCAGTCCAGCTGTCAACATTGAACATTGAAAATAAGGGAGATTTCCCGGAATCCATCCCCAAAATTAAGGATTTTTTTTGTTTTTTACACGACCCACAAACTTAAAAAATAAAACACTAATCATTAAAAGTCAAAAGAGTTTATAACTAGCCTACATATGTGTGAGAGAGAAAGAGACAGTATGTGTGTGTGTGTGTGTGTGTGTGTGTGTGTGTGTGTTTTTGTGTGTATGAGAGAGAAAGAGACAGTGTGTCATTAAAAAAATAATATCATAGAGAATGTTTAAATATTAATATCAGCTTACAAGGGAAACGGAGCCGGTGTAGTGGTGCTTCGGGGTGCTGAAGATGATTCGGGAGAGGTCTGTGCACCTTACCGATCTTAGTGCGCACTGACACAGAGTAAAGCCTTATCCTCGACGCCACAGCACGAGTGGGCAAAAATGACAAGTTGATCGTTTCGCCACAGCTTTTTTGTAACAGCGCGCGCGGCGCCGGCCGCATCCGAGGATGAACGACTTCAAACCGAATATGTCCGAGCTTGCTCTGACCGTCGCAACCCTGTCGTCATTATGTTAAGCCCGCCCTCCGACTCTCTACACGATGTGATTGGCCCTACCAGAGTTGGGGTTTTCCAGCTCAAACGTCTATGGAGAGTTGCTAGACCACACTTTGCTGCAAAATAATTTTTGCTGCCGCTAGGGTGCGTCTAGATTTCTAGGCTAACATGTGCTGGCAATGGGAAATTTAGAAGTGCTCTCAAAAGTCAGTAGGGGCTGAGGCTGAATTGTTGAAGGAGGCAGTGAATCCAGTCCTGTAGCAGACATCAGGATGTCCTGGAGGGAGATTGCGGTTTCTTGTTCTGAAAAAAAAAGTAAAAGAAAAATAAAAACCCACAATGGAATATGATGAAATATGTACAAAACAACAATAAAATGTGTTTATATATCCTTTACCTCCAGTGTCTAGCAGATAGTCTCTCCAGTATCCTAAAATCCTTGTTTCTTCTTGTCGTCTGGTGCAACCAACTTCACTGAGCTGAGCCTTGAAGACAGCCTCCAGTGATTCAGATGTTAGTTTCTCAACACTGTAGCACATGTAGGGTCTGAATACACTTGGGTGTTGTTCCAGGGCATGGATGACATCCAGGGTGGAAAGACTGTCGCTAAATCTGGAAGCAAAACAAAGTACTGATAATAATGATGATTTAAATAATGATAATATGCTCTCAAATTAGGAACCAACTTACTTTTGTATTGAGTATTGATTTCTGTAAATTATGTACCACTGTATGAAATCCTTTACAATGTTTTCTTTGCCTTCTACACTTTGTGGGTTATGAAAACATCCAGCAGTCTGCAGCAAGCTGGCATACTTATCCACGAGCATGTGTAATTCATCCAATGATGCTGCACTAGATATCTGGTAAATAGGATAAATTAAAAAGGAGCAATTTAATTCGAATAAATTTTTCTTACAGCAAATACCATAACAAAATTGTAACTGTTAATCCATAAACCATTATTACAGACACAAAAATCTTAAAATGAGCTTAAAAATTGAATCCACCTCAACTAAAGCTGCCTTCATGATCTCATCTGTTATATCTTCAACTGTTCCATTAATGGCCGTCCTTCCAGTGAGGTGATCGTATAGCATATCTGAGAGGAAGCGAGGACCTGGACCACCGTGAACAATAGAAACCGCAATCATCTGCCCCGCAAGGAAGTATTCATCTTCTCTGGCAGCTATAGTAAATTGTTTTGTCCAGTTAGTATAAAACAAGACAATTATGAATAGGGCAGATGAAAAGTAGTAAACAATTTACCTGCACTGTTAAAGGTGAGAAATCTCCTATTTTCTGGACCATCAAAGATTCTTCGTGTCCTTAAACAGTCCATTAGGAGGGTTAGAAACTCACGTTTGGGACCACCTGTGTCCACTGCATCTTCAGTTGTGCCTTCGTCATCCGTGAATTTAACAAGCATGTCGTGTAATGGGTTGTATGATGCACGTCTGAATCCACGAACTGCTCCATCCCAAACATTGGCTCTATTTATGTTGAATCTGCTGCAACATGTTTTTATTATCTTCAATGCGAGATCTGACACAATGTCTGCAGAAGTTAATACATCCGTTCTGTAATAAATAGAGTTTTTGATAGTTACAGTTTTTTTCGATTGCTTAAGCACAATTTTGAAAACAGGGCCCGGTTTGTCAAAACACTACAAACAATTAACACAACCCTACACCAAAGTAGCACAACACTTCAGATCATTTGCAAAATGGAACACTTTTATCAAAACTATTCAACGTCTTATAAAAACCTTATTTTGCTGTCATAACATGAACACAACCATCATATGGTTTGACTCTGTTTGGTTTGACTCAGTTAAACACTCCTATGCTCAACCTAAAACACTTTTAGCATTTACAGAGAAAGTGAAAAAAATAAATTCACCAACACCACATGGCACACATTTTGCAGACTAATGAAAATATTTATTTCTTTTCATGTACTCAAGTCAGTCAATACTGAACATTTCAAAAAAAAAAAAAACATTTTCCAGTTTACATACAGTATTACTGAACGTAGCATTGTACTATAAGCTTACAGTACATACTGTAATACTGTAACAGATTACATATCCAGTTCAGTACTAAACATTTCTCCGCCAAGCTGGTTCTGGCCACAGGGCCTCGTAAACATCATATATTATGCTATATTTTCATTTGCAAGGCAACATGGGAGGAATCTTTTTGAGTGACGAATCCATGGATGCTGCTTCAATTTGATCACATGCTTCCTTCATAGCTTGAATGAGGGGCATCTGGACATAGGGCCAGAGATCATAAACCTTCCACCGCCATGTTGAGAAGAACTCAACATAGTCCCTTACTGTAAGAAGAAGGGAGTATGGTGGAAAATACTGAACTGTAAATTTTGCGTATTGATGAAATGTGGAACTCATGCAGGACTTCCTCCGCATCCATTTGCAAAACTCTCTGAAATACAGCAAAAGATCACATTGTGTAGATCAATATACTGTAGGTCTGTATATAGTAAAAAATTACATGTACAGTACGTAAAAAGGTTATGTGTGCAGTACACAATATAGTCAGTGAATAAAACGTACCACCACATAATCACACCGCAGGACCTTGACCCTGTCTGAATTTGGTTGTCTTCTTCTTTGTGCATGTCCTATCACTCCTCCAGGTCTTCCTCTACCTCTTCCTCTGACACTGTCCATTTTGAAGACAGATGAACTTACCTTTTGCCTTTTTATAGTACTTAAACCTGATTGGTGTGTCTACAGTTAAGCACCAGTGTGTGTGCACACCTGGTGGCTGTGTTTAACCAATTGGTTCATGTGTGTGTTTATTTGAAAGCCTTTGCTTTAAAATTGCAAGGAAATTCAATCATGATAAATTTCTGTATCAAATGCATACAAGTGTGTTTAGTGTTTTGCAAATCACTGTGTGTAATGTTTTGCAAAAAGTGTGAAGCTGACAATGTGCTTACAGTTGTGCAAATCTAGGCCGGTGTTTTGCTCCTTGAGTGTAAGGTTTCGCGTATTGTGGGAAAGTTCTAATTTTAGTGTGTAAGCAATCGAAAAAAAACTGTAAGTAAAATGATAATAAAATAAAACAATTAGTCAATAAATTTAGGAACATGACATTGAGATGGAATACTTAATAAATTAAAGGGATAGTTCACCCAAAAATGAAAATTCTGTCAGTATTTACTCACCCTCATGTTGTTCCAAACCTCTGTGTTTATTTGTTCTGCTGAACACAAAGGAAGATATTTGGAAGAATGTTTTAATCAAACAGATCTCAATCCCCATTGACTTCCACAGTAGGAAAAATACATACTGGTAGTCAATGGGGAACGATATCTGTTTGATTAAAAGATTCCTCCAAATATCTTCCTTTGTAATCAGCAGAACAAATAAACACAGAGGTTTGGAACAACATGAGGGTGAGTAAATACTGGCAGAATTTTCATTTTTGGGTGAACTAACCCTTTAAGTACCTTTCTTCTTGAACATCTTGTCTGCTCTCATCAGATGCTTCCGAGTCACTGTCGATTATTATTGGGGCATAGAGACGCGTGTAATTGCTGTAAAAAGACAGATTAACAAGAATTTACATTAAAGCAAACCATTTATTTTTTTAAACTCTTTTTGAGATAATACAAGTGGCTTACCTGTAGCACTTTTGTTGGACATGTGTGTGTTCTTGTGCTTCCTAGATTTGTCAGAAATATAACAATTATTAAAATAACATTATAACTTACCATTATAAAGACCGAATCAATTTTTTCATTCGTTGTAACAAAGTAACTTTGCAAGGTATGAACAATTATGAACTTGGTCCAAAAAAGGCAGAGAGAGATCAGGGGGTCTGAAAAACAACTACTGTGAATTAATTTGAACAACTCCACTCCTAACCACTAAATGTCCTGTTAACTATGCTAATACCTGTTTGATGTGCTTCCTGCATTTGATGTGCTTCCTGCATTTGGTGTGATTCCTGCATTTGGTGTGCTTGCTTCATCTGGAAAATCCCATATCTGTAAAGAAATAAACAAGCCACTTGTTACAAAGAGTTACAATGGTAACACTTTACAATAAGGTTCATTAGTTAACATTATTTAACTACATTAGTTAACAATATGTGAACAATACTTCTTCAGCATTTATTAATCTTAGTTAATATTAATTCCAACATTTACTAATACGTTATTAAAATCAAAGGTTGTATTAGTTAACATTAGTTAATGGACTGTGAACTAACATGAACGCACAATGAACAGCTGTATTTGTATTAACTAACATTAACAAAGATTAATAAACACTGTAACTAATGCATTGCTGATCGCTAGTTCATGTTAGTTAATACATTTACTAATGTTAACTAATGAACCTTATTGTAAAGTGTTACCGTTACAATTAAATGTTATATTTATTTAACATGCAGTTAAATGCACCCACCAAAGTGTCACTCTCAATATGGACTGTGAGAGGTAGACTTTACTTGCACTTCACTGTCTTCACTAGAAGAATCCCCAGAGCAGTCTTCAAACAACAATGAAAGTAATAAATTCACTTTGATTTAAACCCATTAGTGTAAATAGTGTTGTATATGTCTTTGTAAGATTTTCATTAAATTAAATATGCTTACCATTAGCTAAAAAGTCTTGAAATGTGCATATAAACAGAGTTATTCTTTGATAAGCCTTTCCAATTGCCTCTTTGTACAGGTGTAGTTTGAAAGGGGTGTTTGTTCCTGGAATGTTCTTCACCTCTGAACCATCTGGGTACAGCAATACATAGGGGCCCTCTTCCATATCCTGATTAAAATCTCTTACTTTCTTTTCAGCAGCAATTAAAAGTTGCTCAGATGACCAAATATGTTGAACATCAAGAGGCAGGGTCTTCCCTCTGATAGGCTTTAAAACACCACCATGTCTCCACATAACTCCAACATAAATCTACACATGAAAAGACTAAATAAAAATGTTAAGTGTCACAAACTGAAATTTAAAATTACCTTTAACTTGGGGCATGTGACAATTTTATAAAATATTTATAAAAACTATTTTGTCATGAAACATAAAACTGATAGATTAAAAGATAATCATGTTTTTGAAAATAGTTGACATCTTTTCTCAATTCCACAACTGGGCTGAAATCCATAGGAAACATGTATCATGATTCTATATCCTTTAAAGTAATTATGAAATGGAAGTTGAAATAGTCTTGATCCCTATTGTGGCATATAAAGATACCTTCACTGTTTTTTAATCTTTCTTAGATTCCTGACTTTTCTTAGTAAAGAAGGTTTTCCTCTCCTTCTCCTCCAAAGCCCTGAACTTCATGAAGGAATCCACTGTGCTTCCCAGATAGCAAACTGACATTGAATCAACGTGGAAATATGACATCGAAACAACGTTGATCTGACATTGTTTTGCTCATCGAATTAACGTTGAACCAACGTCAGACGCGTCATTCTTTCAAAACTAACGGAAAATCAACTTGAAATCAACGCATTGTTTCAACGTTATGAAAGCAAACCAATTTTCGATTTTCATTTACCTTTGAAGAATGCCGCGTCTGACGTTGGTTCAACGTTAATTCGATGAGCAAAATCAACGTTGTTTCAATGTCATGAGAGACGTCGTTTCCACGTTGATTCAATGTCAGTTTGCTGTCTGGGTTCTGTCTGATTTCCCTGCTTCAAACACATTGTCATATAAAATTCTCTCAAATTTCACTCGACAGTTCACCAAGCAGATATTGTTGCCTACCTGCACTCGTGCTTGCCTCATTTTCACCAGGAACTTTATTTTTCAGAAATGTTATGTTTTTACCACATGCACTGCAAAACGCAGGACAGTTTTCCATTGTAGCCCCACAAAATGGACAATACATTGTGATCTGCAAAAAGAATTACTAACCTTAGTTTAGGGAAGAAGCAGTCTGTTAGGGCATTCAGACTAAAATAATCTTTTGAAATAAAATGTTGACTCAAAATAATAGTGACTATACTTTTTTCGCAAGTACACAGTAATTATATAATCTTCTACAAATATTGTTTTTAACAACGCTAAAAGTAAACATATATTTTAATATTTACTTGCTTTTACTTACATTCACATTCTTCTTGTCATGTGTCTGTGTGAGTGAAAAGCATCCAGTCCGCCAACGATAACCATAGACAGATGGGCGATTGAGAGCAATTAACCATTTACGGAGACCATCTGCCCCCTGGTGGTCGGGAGCATTTCCGTTGTGTTGTGGCTATTTCGTTGTGTTGTGGATATTTTGTTGTGTTGTGTGAACTTATGTTTGCTTTTTGAATTTCGTTGTGTTGTGCACTACTGGGCCACCGTAGTTCACCCACAAATGGAAATTCTGTCATTAATTACTCACCTTCATGTCGTTCCAAACAAGTGAGACTTTTTCATGTTCACAACACCAACACACATGTTTTTAATGAAATCAGAGAGCTTCCTGTCCCTCCATTGACAATCTACGTAACTACCAATTTCAAGCCCCAGACCAAAATACATCATTATAGTAATCCATGCGACTCCAGTGGTTTAACATAAATGTTTATTACAGTTTTTCTCAATTGCTAAAACACTAAAATCTATTGGCTGAACAAAGTTCTCAATTGCCTGAACTCATTTAGCTAATTGTGGAGTCTGTTGTCAATACCACAAACAATTTCACATGGTACAACACAATTTGCAGATCTCACTTAGACTTTTCAGCAAAACTCTGAACACATTCTCATTCTCAAAACACATTCTGCACTCCAATGCACATGTCATCCATACTGGTAAACACAAGTGGCAACAATCAAATTAAAATAGAGAACAAATGTCATTTGATTGAACACACAAATGTCATTTGATTGTCAGTCGACAAAGTGCTTTTGCCTGACCCAGGCCAAAGACAAGAAGCACATTGATCACGTTTACTCCTTTCATTTGTGTCCCTTTAGATATCGTATACTGTAGTACAGTGCACTGCTGCAGACTGTACAATGAAAAAAATATGAAATTTGTTTTGAGATTTGTTTTGACATATAGTTCTCCCTGAGAACTATATGTTTTGAACAATGTGTTTTAAATTTAAGGTTTAAGGTTTAAGGTTTCAGAAATTGTGTTTTAGCAATTGAGAAAAACTGTAATTTAATTTGACTACTTTAATGACTATATGACTTAAAGTCTTGAAATATTTTTAAAGCATTTCTTTAAATGAATTATGTGAGAACCTTGTTGACTGATGATCAAACTGCATTGGCAAAGAGTCTTTTGGCCTCATGCATTTATTAAATCAAGTGTATACAGTATATTTGATAAACATGGAAATATACTGTATTTCAATAAAAGTATCAATGAATTATTAATTCACTTCAAACTGAAAACTTGCGTGTTACAATTTTACAAGCAACATGTGAACATGCATGTATATATTGTTTTATTTTTGTTAGTTTTTTATTTTATTTTTTATTATTATTATGTGTGAGGACCGAAATACATTTTGTTGATTGATTGATTGATTGATTGAAGGATTTAAATGTATAAAATCTGACGTGAGAGAGCGGTGCGAGGCCAGTGGCATGAGTGAAAACGAACGAAACCGGTGAGACGCACCGGTCTCACATCTCTCACAAAGGAGCGGAAGCATTAAGGGGGAGCAATGACAGTGAAGATCGAGAGAGGAACAGGCCTGATTTTATGTTGTGTTTTGTGTCTGTTTTGTGTGACCAGCAGTCATCCTTGAGGGGCTGCTAGCTTATACTTTCATTTTGTTGTTGATTTGTTTTATTATTAAAGTCTTGAAATGTTTGCCAGTTCCTGTTCTTCCCATAACAACCAAACCCCATTACAGTAATTATAATTCTACAAAACAGCAGGCATTTCAATATTTTTAACTTTTTTACGCAATTATCAGAATAATATAAAACTATCTCTTTTGTGCTTCTCTTCCCATGATGGCTTTTTTAGTGTTCCTTTCTGGATGTAAAATAATGATGTAGCACTTTGGTGCAAATATGGCTACCAGTAAACCAAAACTGGAAGCTAAAATGGCAAATATCTCCACAGCCACTGCGTATTTCCCTGGAGAGCTCACATATGCCGGAATAAATGCAATCCACACAGCACAGAAGATCAACATGCTGAAAGTTATGAACTTTGCTTCATTAAAATTATCTGGAAGATTTCTCGCCAGGAAGGCTAACAGAAAGCTTATTGCGGCCAACAGTCCAATGTATCCCAGCAGAAGAGAAAAACCAGCCACTGAGCCAATAGCACATTCATATACTATTTTAGAGCGAAGATACTGGTTGTTTTTATGGGGTATCGGAGAGGCAGTTGATAGCCAGACTGCACATATTACAACTTGGAGGGCTGTTAGGACCAGAACTGTGCATCTTTGTTGAGCTGCTCCAAACCATTTCATCGCTCCTTTGCCCTCTGGCCGAGATGACTTGAACACAGCTATTACCACCATAGTCTTGACCAGGATGCTGGAGATACACAGGACAAAGCTTATGCCAAACACAGCATGTCTTAACTGACATGTCCATAACTGTGGCTGACCAATGAACAGTAGCACACACAGGAAACACAGTTTGAGTGACAAAAGCAGCAGGAAGCTGAGCTCTGAATTGTTGGCGCGTACTATGGGAGTGTTTCGATGGTGTGCAAAGATGACCATCACAAGAGCGCAGAACCAGGTGCCAAGCAGAGATGCAGTGGTCAGAGAGATACCCAGAGGTTCCTCATAGGACAGAAACTCAACTTCTTTAGGGACACACTGATCCTTATCTGAATTGGACCAAAACTCATCTGGACACATTGTGCACTCAATAGCATCTGTACGTAAGAAAATTAGAGAAGGTAAGGTTATGAGGAAAATATTTTTAAATTATATCTACCAACAAAAATCTCATCACCTGTTGTATTAGAAATCTCTCCATCTCCGCATGGCAGGCAGTCAAAACAGCAGACAGGAAGACCTTTCCTCATTGCTTGTCTGGTCCCTGGCGGGCAGCTCTCACTGCACACAGAATGTGGGGGCTGTCATGGGACAAAATATGTTGTTATTTATGAAGAGTGAATGCTCAGTATACTGTAGTATTTTCATGAGGCATTTGGAAACTACATTGTTCTACAGTATGCCAGAAATGTAAAAATGAATGTAAAATGCTGTAATTATTATTTAAAAATAAAAATACTTTTTTCATTTGAAAATTCCAGTATAATGCATCCTCATCCAGTGTGAGCACCTTCCCTGTAGCTGCCCCTTCATTTACTACACCAACCGTTTGGACTCTTATTGACCCATCAGAGTTTGACTGCCAGTTCAAAACATCATAGATGGCCAGAGCATCTCCATTCTTATCAAATGACACATGATCACCAAAGCCTGTTGTGAAGTTCACTTTCTGTAGGTAGTGAACCAGCTGTAGAGTTAAAAATAACAAATATACATACATGATTGCCACACTTTACTTTTAATTAGTAAAGTTCTGATAAAAATGCTTGATTGACTGTTTTTTTTCTTTCAAATAATATAACATAAATATATCTTCTGTAACTAACAAATACCCATATTATTGTAACAATATCAGATTTATTAAAATATCGGAAAAATATATTAATATAGAGCGCATATTTCATTTTTCCACATGAGCTCTTCTATATGCCTGGAGAGAATCTGCACTATACCTCAGGGTCTTACCTGCCAGGGTTTTAGGTTGATTATGTTGGCACATCTGTTCCCACTAAATGGTCCTCTACCCTCTTGACACTGCATCAGGTCATGAAGTGCATGTGCCAGGGCATAAACTGCTTTATACACATTATACGCTGCCCTCAACCCTGAAACATCAGAGTATGGTGTGTCCGTGGTGTTTAGATCCTCCTGTCCTGTACACACCTTTTTCACTTGTTCACCATCTATCTTTTTACTCCTAGTTTCAAAACTACACCTGAACATGTTCTCCCAGAAGATCCTCAACAAATTGTTTCTTGGATCATTGCTGGGACAGAGACGTAGGAGAAAGTCTTTAAGTGTCTGGATCTCTCCACGCCTAATGGCGATGCCCAGTGTTCCCCCTAGGAAGGGTAAAAAACGTGGACTGTGAAACACAGGTGAAGTGGCCCAAGCTTCACTTGCAATCCACTGTCTGCCTGTCAGGTTTTGCAACACCACCTCATCCATCAAGTTCATAAGATAGGATGAAGTAGAAAAAACAACCACCACTCTTGCTGTAGAGGCCTGAATCACTCCCATTATACGTTGAATATCGTTGGGGTTATTATCATGGGGCAGGATTTCAGAAAAAGCCACACAACTTCCAAACTGCTGCATTTCCTGCTGGAAGGATATAGAAGCATATATTCCGTAGTCATCATCACTGTACAGGAAACCAACCCAGGTCCATCCAAAATGCCTCAAGATCTGAACCATAGCCCGCACCTGGAAGGCATCGCTAGGAATAGTTCTGAAGAAAGAGGGGTACTTTTTCCTGTCACTCAGACAGGAGCAGGTGGCATAGTGACTAACCTAATTAGGAAAGATTGAGCGAAGGCATGAAACAGAGAAACTGAGTTATGATACTGTAAACATTCACAAACAGATGAGAAATAAAATGTTACAATAAATAGATTCAGGATATATATTTCTAAAAAAGAACAGAAAAGTGCAAAAATATGCATCTAGTGCAATTTTACTTTTTTCATTCCCATCTTACAATAGGTACTCGAAACAGCCCCAGTACACTTGAAATCGCAATAGATGGAGTTGATCCTGGATCCCCCACAATCCCAATCACCGGAGGAGGGCCAGTGCAATTTAGGTTGTAGAAGGAATCCTCTGTCCCACTAACCAGGGATATGGCAGCACGAAATGCCATTCCTAGCATCACACAGTTGTCATAAAGATGGTAACCAAGAGTGATGTTAGGCAGCAGGTTTGGATTCTTATTGATCTCATTTATAGCAAAAACCATAGTCTGTGCCTGTTGGAAGCTTTCCATATCAAATCTAAGAAAAAAAGCAAGAGAACTTATTATAACAAAGTGATACAAAACAACAACAAAAACAACAACTAATAACAAAAATTTGAATTAAGCATCAATACATTCCAAATACATCTCATGGAACCCTCCTATTATGCACACTTTTTTTTTAGATATAAAGTAATATTAATAAAAAAAACTAATTTGTCAAGTTAGCATCATAGCTGTCTACACATTATTTGACAAAAACAGTCATATTTCCAATTTATTCCTTTTTTTTATCCTTTTCTCTTCTTTTATAGCTACATTGTCATTCTGGACCCAGACTCACTTTTCACAATATGGTGGTTCTGGCTCTGTTCTGAAGCTCAGCTCTGGGAACACTGTGAAAAAATGAACTTCAAACAAGCCTCCAAGTATAATATCTCCATCCTGGTACATTCCATTCAACTTGAAGCGTCCCTGGAGCTGACAGGTACCTGATCTGACAATTGATGCTGCAGAAATGCAGTTATAAGACAGATACAGGCAAATGTTTAGAGTGATCCACATCTCTTTCTTTCTGACCCAATCACCCATTCTACTCACTAATTTATGATGACGATTGTGTGGGGTGTTGCTTTAAAATAGCAGGCGGTGCTTAGTGGGAAACACAATGTCACCTTCCCATTATTTTATCATTTCCCTATCTAAATTTATGTTAAAGGTGTTGTTAGATTTGTTAATGTTAAAATACATTCTCATAACCCTGTTTAAATTGTTAATTGATTAATATTAATATTAACTGCTTTAATTTATTACATTAATTAACATTGTTATCATATTAGCTAGTGTCGTAGCTAGCTCATATTAGCTAGTGTAAAGGAGCATTTCACCCCTTTCAACATTAATCTTTATTGAAAGTGGATCATATATGTAGTCGAAATGTAAAAGAATTTTTGAATTTGGTGCCCTCTTGACTGAGAAAAGACAGAAAATAACTGAAAGGGGCATTTGTATGAAATACTACAACACCCACAAGAACACTGAGGACCAGATGTACTAATGCTTTTACTTCAGGCGTATTTGTCTCGCAATGTGCGCACAAAACCATGGCGAGGTATGTACAAACAGGATGCCCTGAGATAAAAGATCGAGAGAGAAACAGGCCTGATTTTATGTTGTGTTTTGTTTCTGTTGTGTGTAACATTACAGCAGTCGCCAATGAGGGGCTGCTGGCTTATACTTTGGTTTTGTATTTGTTCATTTTACTATTAAAATGCTTAAATGTTCGCCGGTTCCTGCCTCCTTCTTCCCACAACAACAAACCCCGTTAACTTTACATTGGCAAACTCATTAGTGAATTACTCCTCATTTTGTATT
Source organism: Pimephales promelas (assembly GCF_016745375.1). The sequence goes on along the minus strand of NW_024121255.1, from coordinate 11,480,940 downwards.
TATTTCTGTTTGGTGAATTACTGCATGATACCTGGATGTTTAGTCAGGCGAAACTATCACAATACAAAACCTCCATCTGCTCGTCTGATTCAGAGATTTCCTCCAGGAGAAATTGCCATCGTTGATATTCTTTGCAGCATACGGGCTGTGTCCGTAGGCCGTAGCACGCAGCGAGAGTACAGGCAACAGCAATCCGCCCAGCGCCAGAGTCAGTGCGGGGTCCTCGACCGCGACAGGCCGCCGCCTCGGCGTCTCCTGCTCCTCCATCAGCCTCAGCTGCTCTAAACTATACTGCGACTCGTAAAGATAACCACAAACATCGGATTCGAGCAGCAGAATTTAAAAATCCTCTTCTTCCATATCATGTTTAGTTTCTTCCGTCATTGTCATAACTTACTTTCTCCACAGCGCTTGTTAGCTTAGCTTCCAAACAAGATGGCGGATATTGATTTCTGTTTCTGCAAGTGAAGTCCCACCCACTGATCTGTAATAGGCCTGTAGGGTGAGTGGGTCCAACACCCTGGAATAATAATGAGCTAATGTATGTAGATCTAAAGATTTTAATGAAATATGACTTCCTGCTTATCGTGACGCAAAATGATGATTTTTACGTCACGATAAGCAGGAAGTAAAACACTTAAATCCTTATTTCTCCCAACTCAGGGGAAAATAAGGGAATAAACCATGGCCATTCAACAATTTGACTGTGTTTCTAAAGATACAAAGCTTAATGCAAATGGGTGAAGTGACCCTTTAAAAGCAGGTGTAACTCAGGAAGCGGGTTTACAGGCATATGCCTCCTGGCATATGGCATATGAGTTTTTTTGTTTTTTTTTTTTTGACAAAAACGGGATTCCTGCATAGTTCCCCTTAAAATTGTTGGCTGTAGATACATTTGGAGAGTTGATGATAGACAATCTCTGATTTGAAACAAACTCCAGCGCTCTACGGTTATAAAAGTTTACTCTATCTCTGGGAACTAGCAATAGAACAAGCAATAGTTGTTCAATAGAACATTGATTCTGGATGCTCCGGGAACATATAGTGAAGAGAAGAGTACCTTGCTGCAAGAATAGCGTCTGCTTGATGGTAAACAGTGACTGATGTCATCCACTGCTGTCAACTCGGAACATCTGACAAAGAAGGTGGATTTTTTTTTTTTTATCTCACCAGGACACCGCCTCGCCTCCCCCGTCTCCTATGCCGTTTCTTCTGATGAAGTGAACAGATGTTTTCACAGAACAGATGTGAATAAATGCAACAGATGTTTACCAGTAAACGGGCTAAAAGTGCTCCAACGGCTTCTGTAAAAAAAAAAAGAAGAAGATTTTTCTAAAATCTTCCTTTTCCTCGATTTACAGAAAAGGAAAAAAACTCCTTTTCCTCGATTTACTAAAGCTTTTATGTAAAACACATATTCAGCTGCACAGAACAGCATCAGGCTCACTCATAGGCAGTGCTGCAGCAAGTGCACATCCAATGGCGCGCGCGTCTCTGACGTGCGAACATGGAATAATCTGCCCGATCAAACTCTACTTCCCGAAAGTTATAAACTGCCTCCGGAACCCATTTAAGGTACAAAAATCTATTCAACAAAAATTGTGATGCAGTTAAGTGTTTGTTCGCTCAGCCGAGCCCTCTCTGTTGGTGTGTGGCGCTGAGCAGCCTGTGTCAGTCACCTCTTCCTGAATGTCACTCATGCACCTCTCGTGAGGAAACTGAGCTTTTCGATATAAAGTTTTAGAGATAAGTATTCGTAAAAAAAAAACATGTTATTTGTACCTTTCCAAATACTGTATTTGGATTCTGCTCCACCCCTACTAAGCAGGTATTTGCGATCATATATATAAAGTGTGGTAACTCTTTCTATGGATAGAAAAAAGTGGAGAAAAATAAACACAAATGCCAGGCGATGGCTTGCCGACAGGTACACTGGCACCATCTTTGCCTCTGCTCCTTGTTGCACCTGGGAAAAAGCCCATGCCAGCACCCTAATGCGTACTACAGGCCTCGGCCTCAAAGTGCCATGGATGAAAAGGGTTATTAAGGGGTCTCTCCCTAAAGACATACCACCCAAAGAAACGTGGCAAGCAGCTATGGCCGCCATGTAGACTTTTTAACCTTTTGAGCGGTATGGTCCCACATATGGAATTTAGAATGTTCAGTGGCGTCACATGACTGCCACATTCAAACTGTGCTTTCGTGGGTTGTCTGGCCAGATACGGACACGCTCCACACTTGTCATATATCACAACTATGCAGTGTTTTCAACCACATATTTTGTTTTTGAGTCTTTTTTTCTGTGCAAAAGTAAAAATACTCTGTTGATTTTTATCTTACATATAATGCCATGTCCACACGGACACGGGTATTTTTATAACCGGAGTTTTTCCCTCCTGCATTTAAAAAAAACCCTCCGTCCACATGAAAACGCAAAACCAAGACATCAAGCGCTGTCAAGAGCATGCAACACCAGCAGGCGGCGATATAAACCTAACCGTAAAGCCATGTTAGCCAATCAGAAGCCGTCAGCGGTGCAAAAACTCCGGTTTCGATGTCTACACGACAACACTGCAACCGGTGTTTCAGAAAATACTCACCCTGGCAGGGGTTTTCAAAAATGTTCGGTTTCAGTGTCCTGATACTGCGTTTCCGTGTGGACGAACGGCCAAGCCGTGTAAAAAAAGTCACGGTTATAAAAATACTCGTGTCCTTGTGGACATGGCCTAAGTGTTGCACATCATTCAGTCCTGTTAAGTGTCTATTTTGTGTGTGCATACACACAATAAAAACAAAGGGCTGTGCTTTTCACCAAATAAAGAAAAATAAACATAATGGAAGTTCTGCATTCTGAAACGCGCCTGGAAATGAACTGTAAGTTAACTCAGCAAATATTCAGTCACACAGGCATGAGAGATGTTTTTATGAAGCTTTAATTCTCTTCTTTCAATTTATTTAAAAAACAAATATTCTAAGTTCTATGTTTATGTATATTCTAAGTTTATTATCTGAATTAATAAAGAAAATTAATAAAGAAAGAGAAGTTTATTATTCTTGCAAGAATAAGGACCAGTCGCAACACAGCAGTTACACTGTGTCGTGAGTGAGACGCCTTCAAGGAGACATGAGACAGCTCTTATACTGCTGTTTTAGTCTCTACTTAAGAACTGGTACTGGCCAAAACTGGCTTTCCCTAAGGCCAGAGGTCCTGTCCTATATGTTCCTGAAACCTCATCCACAACCACGTAGACATCTATATTTTACTCATGGAATAGGTTCAATAGAAACACATGACTCAGACTACCTAGTAATCTTCACTAATGATTCAAATTTCCATAACAATCCCTCCTTTTTATCATTCAGATTCCCCATAGTCATAATAATAAAAACTTTAAAACAACTTTTTTAAGTCATATCATCATACTCTTCATCTCTGATTTTACATGAATGATCACTCTTCTTAAAGAGCACCTATCATGGATTTTTGAAAATGACTGTTTATGTAGTGTGGAATATAACTTTAAGGGAATGAAAACATCCTGCAAAGATTTATATCTGAAAGTGCACCGTATATAAAGTTATTGTCTTTCAAAAGTGAGAGTCGACTCTGAGTCTATGAAATGAATTGTTTTTGAAACGAGTCATTACCTGTTATATCGTGACGTAGATAGGTCATTGGCCGCTCCCAACAACTGCGCGCGCATACGGAAGTGTAAACTTGAAGTGACGTCTAGAACACATTCAAATACTTCAGCTGAATCGCATCATGTCGAGAAGACGCTGTGTTCTACATTGCAAAGACAGTTCAGCCACTTGTTTCCATTGTTCAGGGACGAGCATGTGAAGAATCAGTGGTCAGAGTTCATATTTGCAACGCCCGAACCTTGTGTTCTCATCATTTTAATGACGAATCATTCAAAATTCAAAAACCTAAATGAATTCATATGTGGATTCGCAAGCCGGTTGTTCCTGAAGGAGGGCTCAGTATCCAGTGTATATGGATCAGGTTCGTCCTCCTCCAAATCACAATCTGTAAGTAATTTTAATAATGTTTGCTGTTATGTTTTCTGTAGCATGCACAATATAGTTATATTGTGTAGTGTGTGTTGTGTACACTCCGCGCAGCTTCTTAAGTGGGGTAAAGTTAGTTTTGTTTTTGATATTCACCAGTCATTCATTGAAAAATGGCATTTACCTCCTAAATGACTTCCAAATATAAATGAAGCCAAATATGACTTCGCTCTATATAATAAGCACTGCCCTTCAAAAGCAATGTGAGTTTCGCTGGGAAAGCTTGCTCTTGACAGAGACGCGAGTAAGTGACCGTGTGGAAAGTGCACTTTTTCTGACACGTTTGTTCAAACACTATGGGGCGGTTTCCCGGACAGAGATTAAGCCTAGTCCTAGAATAAAATGGCCCTTTAAACCTGATTAACAGAAATCTGCTTTCCATGTCATGGCTTTAAATAGTCCTAGATTTGGTTTAGTCCAGAGTTTAATAAGCCGATTTCCTGGAGGAAGACTACAGTTACTCCAGGACTAAATTGAGTCTTAAATTAAACCTACCAGGAGGCAGGTTTAACTTCAGATTAACTTTGTGCTTCAAAGAAGACACCTGCATTACTTGGATACACACACACACACACACACACACACACATACAGTACATATGAAGAGCTCTTTTCCAAAACGCTATAAATCCATTTCAATAGTTTTCAGGAAAACTCCATTTTTTACCTAGACCCACACATTTTGTGAATAATCAAATTATCCTGTTGAAATGTTTTATTGGTTCAGTCTGAAGATTTTGAACAATGATTATTAAATCAAACAACAATATTGTTAATGATAAATTTATTATTTTATTTATTTATTTATTTATTTTTTAAAACGCTATACATCCATCCATTTTTTTGTATCATTTTTAGTAAAGTCATTTTTAGTAAAGTGTCAAACCTCAAACAAATAGTAGGCTACCAATTTCAACCACAACGTGATCTCATGAGAATACGTATGTATTTATACGTAAAGTGTCGTTCTATCATACGTATATATAATTACGTTTTATATGCGCAGAAACGTATAATACTGACGTATTTACAGTACTAAAACGTAAAATATTTACGTATTGACAGCACAAAAACGTAATTTATTTACGTATGAACAAATCCACCGACGTACACATTGTACGTATCACAATTTATGCATATTAATATCGTAGCAGCATTATGTTTTGACTCTGTTGCATTCCACTGTCTTATTAATTAAGTTTTCAGTCGCATTTATTGATATAATACTCATAAATATGAACATTTTGCTCGTTTCGCCTGCATGTTGTTAAACAATACACTATAAAACCTTAAAAATACAGTCTTTAACGTTAGCTACTCGTTCAACCATTTTGTAATAGTTTATTTACCTTGAGACACATAAAGCGTTTTCTCCTATAAAACACAACAAAAAAATCACAAAAGACATCAATTTGATTAGTTTGATGTAATCCAAATCTTTAGAATCCATAACGTTAGTTGTTTGTAAGAAACAACTCCTAATTCAGCCTCTTATCCAGTCGTTATCTCTCCATTCTCAGCAGCGACCGTACATGTCAAACCCTGCGCTGATGAATTCAAATTCAAAAATTGCGCCCTTGAGAAGCGATACGTCATGTTTTACGGCAGTGATATCAAACGTTCATTGGCTCTTCCCTGCTTCGTCACAGTTTGCGACATGAAGGACTGTGCCGGTTGGTTAGTTTAGTTCATTTGAATTTTGAAATGGAGAAGCGCGAACCGAAGCCGGATTAACATTTTCATTATTTAATTTCTGCTCTGTACTTCATACAAAACTATTACAATACTGCCAGAGACAGAGAGAAGACTGCGACTGCAACGCTTCATCATGTGAACGGCTTTTGGTATCGGTTTTGCCATTTTTGCAATAAATAAATTATTGTGATTATACTTGTCTGTTAGTTATGTTTTTCTTAATAATTGTAGTTTGTTACGTAGTTTTAAGGAATTGTTATGGGTAACGTTAGGTTTAGGGGTAGGATTGGTGGCTCAAAATATATTTTAATGTTATATTGTTATTAAAACTACCCTTTCCCAACACCTGTCCGTTACGTTTTATCCTTTTTTATATTAAGTATAAAATGGGTATGTTTAGGTTTGGGATTAGGGTTACGGGATCTTACATTTATGTATAAAATGGTAAAAAGGGAAATTATACAGATATCTTTATGATATAGAATATACGTAAATAGTTTACGTTTTGTAGCTGTAAAAACGTAATAATGTTACGTTTAAATGTTGCAGATACGTCTATATTATACGTTTCGGCACCTATCCAAACGTACTAAAAAGTACGTTTTTTATCTTTGCAAAAACGTAAAATACCTACGTATTAACAATGAGACCAGGCTGATTTCAACATATGCATGAAAAAACTAATTATTAAAAACGATCAATAATGATAACGATATTCAAAAAAGGGATGGGCACCCCTCCAGCACATGCACACACACATAGCATGTGAGCAAAGCGGAGTGGCGAGACGCTTAAATATAAGTAAAAAAAAAAAAAAAACATAAAATAAACATAGGCTACATTTCACATTTGTGTTTACTAATATTACGTTACTTATTTTTATTATTTCATCTATGTTGAGTAGGCTATGAAAAGGGAACCGCATGAGATGAGTAAGATATCCGACCAATATCGGAAAATATTTGGAGTGGGTCAGACATGATTTTGACCACTTATTAAGTTTTGTTTTGTCGAAAGCTTGTAAATTTCGTTTGATATAAATTATATCTTTATTTTAATAAATGTTTCATCAACAAATTGACTGGATTAAAACAGCAAATATCAGACAATATAATTAGGACACAGAGGCGCGCACGTGAACCGGAGAGCGCGTCTAATATATTATGAACCGAAACACTGCGATGCTTGCCTCACAGACCTGAGAACTAGGCTACAGAAATCTTTAAATGTCTACTTTTAAACAAAACAATTAAAAACGAAAATAAATTGGCAACTCTCTGCGTATGTAGGCTAATTCGAAGTATCTCTCTATAGGCTTATGCGCGTTCACTGCGAAGATGGCGAGTAGCATCATCAACTTTATCTTTGTTGCTGACACTGACAGAAAACACTAGTTTATTAATAAACAATTCCAATGTTTCATGCATAATCATTACTTTTGTCGGTTCTTTGTGGCAAGCTTTATGCATGCATTGAGATGCGGAATAGGCAATTAAAAAACGCTCATATGGTTTCTCTCCCATTTAATTAAATCAATATATGTGATTAGCCTACTGATTAGACAAATGGCTTAAATAATCTACTACTATAGTCGACTAGAAAACTAGGACTCATTTTGAGGAATGAATGAACATAATAAACCTCTGTTCAGAGTGCCGCCGTGCTGGATTGCGTGGAACGCTCATCGAATTTGAGGACTTATCGCGTTTAGGCTAAAAACAGGGCTGGCACTTATCGCGGTTTGGAAAGAAACTGTATCTTGGAGTACATTTTAAACAAGGAAATATAGCGATTTGGCATGAAACGTTGATGGGGCAGTTAAAGGGTTCTGTCCACAGCAGAATGACACAACAAACTCATTTTTTTTAAAAAATGGCGTTTATCGCGTTTTAGAAAAGAGCTCTTCATAATATTAATATATAATTTAAACATTTAATTATGTTTTAACACCATTGAATCGGATTTCTTGTAAAAATGTGATTAGTTAATGTTAATCTGCACTCTTAGAAAAAAAGGTTCTATATAGAACCTTAAAAGGTTCCATTAGCGCTACATATTTGGAACCCCTAAAAGGTTCTATACACTCTTAAAAAAATGGTTCCTCTGGGTTCTAGAACCCTGGGGTTCCATACTTGGCCAATAGAACCTTTTACCAAAAAAATGGTTCTATATAGAACCATTTTGGAGTTCCATATATGAAGCGGGGGATGGAACCATTTCTAGTTCTAAATAGAACCATTTATTCTAAGAGTGTAACTTGAAATGGTCACTCTTTGACTTTACTTGTTGTTTTAACTTTGAAATATGTTTCAATCTAGTAACCCAGTCATACATTCACTTCCCATCATGCTTTGCACAAGGCTGAAATGTAAAGTTTGAAATTAAGTGCTATTTTATGCAATTATTTAAGTAAGATGAGAAAACGGAGAGAATGTTTAATGTTCTATTATTATGTTGTTATTTAAACGTTTATGTTATGTTAGTATTTTGGGGGGTTACCATTTTGGTGAAGTGTTGAGCCTGTGTTTGGAGCGAGGACCTGCTACAAAAAAATTCAAGTTGAATACTTAATAAAGCAACCACTATGAAACTACTCTTAAGTATTGCTTCTAGTTATGTAACACTGAACACCACATCTGTAAAGTAAACTTTGTTATGTAAATTACAGGAATAAACAAGAAGCATTAATTATAGAGTTGTTTGAATAATTCATTTTAAATGAAAACATTCATTGTTCAAGAACACTATTGATTCTAGTTGTGCATCATTGATTTTATATGTATGTATTTCATTATATATATAATCTGTTTATACAAACAGATTTCCTGATATTTCTTCTCTTTAATTCCATAGCTGGTGTGTGCAGATTATTTAGCTTGCATAAAAATAATTTTCTCTTGTTAGTAAATGTTTTTTGATTGCAGTCTTTTTCTGATGCCATTGTTTTCCTTGGATTTGTTTCTCAGTTCCATGCAATTTTAAGCTTTTCTTGGTTCATTCCATGTTTTATAGGCAACCTCTGTCATGCTAATTCAGATTAGCACAGTTGGTTTTAATTTAATCTGATTTATTTTACTTCAGGACTCCATAGTCCAAGTGTAACTAATCTGTACTTAATCTGTGTTACAAAAAGCCATTTTTTAAGACGCGATTAACTATTATAGATTAGGGCCTACTCCAGGCTTAATTTAAACCCTGTCCGGTAAACCGCCCCTGAATACAATTTTCAACACTTGACAAGCTATAATCCTGGTTATGGGCGTTCCGTTGCCGACAGTCTCTGCCTACGGTTTACCAAAAACAACTGACTGGGTCATTTGATCAATCGCCGCAGATTCAAATGATCAAAGGATGTGTTTGGTAAAATGAATCGTCGAACGAATCATTTGGGAGTCGTTGAGCAAATCGGTCAAAAATAAATGCATATTACAGGACAAATAAAGTGTTTTTTATCCTTGCATGCACGTTAAACTGTGTTTGGGAACTATTAAAACAAAAATAGGAACATTTCAAATGCTATGATAGGGGCTTTAAACAATTGTGAAATAATATTTTGAAAAGAAAAAGCTTAGGCTGTTTTTGTGGGGTTAGCCCCTTAGTAATTAGCACGCAAGTAAACATTCCATCTGAAGCCAGGCAAAATGAATAAACACTGTTATTGCAATCCTGACTAGGATCAGACCCGCAGTCAGTCCTGTCATGGTTCATGGATTCATTAGGTGTTTCTCAATGTCAAGGATACTTCCTTGGCAGGACGGGTCCTTCCAAGTCATTTCCTTCAGAGGCTAGGCAAGGGTCCTCTTTAGCGTTCGGAGAACATGTAAATGGAACAGGCTAGCAAGTGCACGTCATTGCGTCATTACATCAGTGAAAGGTCCGCTTCGGCGCTGCAAAAATCATTGTGCTGGTGTACTGCACTGTTTAAATACACTTGACAGTCCTTATTTTGTCTTGTCAGTCCTCATAGAAATAAATAAATAAAGGGATAATGTATAACCAGGCGGTTGTTATAGTGAATACAACCCCGCAAACTCTAAAGCAGAGGGGTCTTGATCAGCCGGTTGTATTCGCTGTAACAACCGCCTCGCTATACATTTTCCCACTTATAACATGGCTACCTACCAAATAAATCAATAATTTGACACAAAATATTGATTTAAAAAGGAGTTTATTCATTCAAAAACGATTATATTACCGGAGTTAACAGAACTACGTCCATATAGCAACATGATCTAACGTTAGCTGTTAAAACACATGCAATTGTAAAATATGTGACCAACAAAAAAGGCTATGAAGTAAAAATTAAAAAGTTAATCACCAGTAAAAGGGAACAGCTTTAAATCCCCTCAGCAAATTTGAGCCGATATGTTAAATAGTTTAACAAACATTAAATAAATGGCTAAACTGAAATTATACTTGCTTACATTTGAAAGCATATTGCCGTTATCACTCCGACTCCGCTAACGGTCGACATTTTTTAATTTTTTAAACAAGATAGCAAAGCTGCGCATAGGATTGTGGGTGATTTAAGAGCGCGAAGGCTACACATATGCATCCTTTCCTGTGTATGGGATATTTTCCGAACGAAGGACTCAGTCCTTGGTTGAAATTCTGAGGATCCTCGACATTGGAACAGTCCTTCGACGGACGTCGATGACGTAGCATCCTCGAAATTCCGGCTTCCGAGGATCCTTCCTTGACATTGAGAAACGCCTATTGACTCTCTCTCTCTCGCTATGTGTGTGCGTGCTGAATGAATGGGCGCGGCTCATCAGCGGGCTCGTTTCACTGATGAGCCGATCAGCGCCAGCTGTTCTGAATGAGGATGTCCTATATATTGTTTGCTCACTCGTCTTGTCTGTCAGATGATTGTGGAGGTTCTCCGAGGCCTGTGCTTTGTGTCCCGCTCCACCCACATGGAAAAAACCTATATAAACATATATGTTTTAATATAGGTTTTGATATATGTTTTTAATATATGTGACATATATAAAATTGGCCGTTTTCCTATATTATATGTACATATATGCACATATATTATACATGCATATATGTACACATATATATGCACCTATATAGGTACATGTATGCACACATATATGTGCACATATAGGTGCATATATGAACATGTATGCACGCATATATGTACACATATAGGTGCATATATTTGTGCATATATTAACCTACATGTATGCATGCATATATGTACACATATAGGTGCATATATACATGCATATATGTACCTATATATGTACATGTATGCACGCATATATGTGCACATATAGGTGCATATATACATGCATATATGTACCTATATAAGTACATTTATGCATGTATATATGAACATATATGTTCACCTATACATGCACCAACATGTTTACGTATATTAGAATAATTATTAAAATCCATAGCTACTAGGCGACATAAATAATAGTCCAAAATGTATGCATTTAGATTATTTATTTACTTAAGATCAAATAGTACAAAAACAAAAATAAGACAAAAAAACTGGATAGAAAAAAAAAATCTTTTTGATCTTCTCAGCTCCATGAGCTTTGAATTGATAGACGTGCCCATCTCCCCTCGGCTGGCTGCCGGCCACTTCTTCAATGTAGCATCTAGAGAAGACAAAAATAATAAGACACTATAATAATAATAATAATAAGAAGAAGAATATAGTACTTCATCAGGAACCCAAAGTGCTTACAGTACAAATGTGATCGGACACATATTTTTTGATAAAAGGTTGATCATTTTAAAAAATGCGTCATGTAAACATGTCAATAGGCTTTATGCCGTTCGTCACGTGACCAAACCGGAAAACGGGTCTCATCGCATCCGCTTGTCAGAGAAAGTGTTAACGGCCGTAAGAACTGACTACGATATCTATGGATATTTATGGTAATCAGCTAACCTACCTAGTTCACTTTGTTATTGGCGTTTTATTACATTTAAATATCTAAACGTTACTGTGAAGAATAAAAAATATAAAACGTTTAAATATCAATCTGCACATGTGAGGGATATTGGTTATGCTAATCTTTGTTCGCTCCTTTTAAGTTATCTTGAGTAAAACCGCAAAAAATTTCTTGAAGCACATACAAAAGACCTGGACCGGAAGCGATGCGACCTGTTTTACAGAGAATGCGGAAGTAAGTTGTGCATAAAGCCTATTGGAAGATTCTGAAGATTCTGAAAAATCTGAAACGTGGCTTAAGAAAAGGAAAGTTAGGATCAAGAACTGAGCAAGCGATGAATTAGTATTATAGGTTCCAAGCAGATATAGTAACAATAATCCCTTATACAGTTTCCATTGATGCCGAATAAACATTGATACAAGTAGGCTATGGTTAAAGTGGTGAACTTATAAAATCCTAATGCGTTGAGAAGGGAAAACAAAACTTTTATACATTTACTCACCAATAATGATGCCTTTTTAATTTTGGTCAAGGGCGACCAGCTGCTCCCCATCCCCTCTGGTTGGCTTCCCACCTTAAAGTACAATTTCAAAATTATTATAAAAGGAGGTTAAAATGAAGCTTGTATATACACATCACATCACATTTTCTTGAGGTGCAAGGAAATACAAAAATGGCAAGTAAAAAAAGCGATGGTATGCCCGCACACAAACATAATTTATTCCACAGAATATTAATTGTTTTTTAAGGACAGAATAGATTTGCCTGGCAAAACACCCCAGAGCCCTTTATAACTTCAATCTGAAAAATAATTTATTCATTTATTGACATTGTTTCATATTAATTCTTATGCTTAGCTTCCTAATAGTTTATATGTTTTTATGTATAAATGCAGATTAATGATAAAGATATGAAACAAATTAATAATTGCCCTAAATGTTCTTAAAGGAGAGGAGGAGGAGGACAGGGTGTGGGGGGGGGGGGGGGGGGGGGGATTTATTAATAAATAAATAAAAATTCAAGGGGGTTACTCATTGGTTGCACTTCTCAAAAGAGGATTAATCTAAATCCTCCACAGGACTCCTTCCAGTCTTGTTCATAGAAGAAAAATAAAAGTTATTCTCTTCAATAAATTAAAGTGCAAATAACTTAAATCAAATAATTAACACTATCAATCAGCCCAACATCACAAGTCCCTACAGCTCTGCTAGAGAAACAATTTTAAAAAGCAAAATCAGAGGAACTTACCTTTTGAGCAATAATGGCGAGGTAACTTTTCATTTGAGGTAATTCTAGAAAGAAGTTATATAAAAGCAATTACAATCACTTAATCAAAATAGTAATGCCCTAACGTTAATGTTTACTATTTGAAAGACATTTCCTGCAACTGTGAAGGCAAGCCCATTGATACGGCTCTGGAGAGGAAACCTGGTTGTGAATGCAATTTTCTTTCACCAATTTCGACCAAATTCAAACTCCACAGGTATTTTTTTTTTTTTTGGAGCCGATTGCCTTCTTGAGCCGTTGGCAGAGAAGTATCATTTATTCTCATGACGTTATGTTCTCTAGGCCATGACTTTTGTTAACCCTCTACGAATTCCTCCAGAAAGAAACAAATAAATACACGTTAATTCTAAATTGAATCTTATCAATGGCTAAGTTATATTAGCACCCACAGTAACGTTACGTTACCTCACCAGCTAACAACATAGGAAGTGTATGGGCTGAAACAGGTGAGTTTCGCAAAAAATAAATGCTAAGTTTATACTTCTCTGCCACCGCAATTTCCTCCCCCCCCCCCCCCCCCCAAAAAAAAAAATACCCTTACGAATACTTACGATTGGTGATAAGTAGGACTTAGAGGATCTCCAATGCTGAAATCGCAATGTTTACTCCCAGCCGTTATCTTCCGGCGCGAAACTTGACTTCATCTCATCGGATATGGATAACGTCAAGCGTTAGGCGGGTGACGTCATCAACTACGGGGCGCTGTAGCGGCCAATCGGCAGTGCACAAGCATTCGAATTTATTAACCACTGTGAATTACTCAGATAGATGGTGGGATGATGATGATTATTTGAATGTACGTTCTATTCACTTTTTTTTTTTTTTGCTACATTTTGACTGTCATGACCTTTCAGCCAGAAAAAAACTGCATTCAGACAATACAGAAAACATTGCAATTTGCATTGCATTTGGTGGATGTATCGGTGAATGTGTGGATGTGTATGGGAAAGTGACTTGAAACTGGAAAAAGGGCTTTTTGGTAAAATGAAAAAACAACAAACCCTTTTGTTATACATTTCCTTCTTTTCCACTAAGTCATTCTGATATGTATATAAATATTTATTTATTTATAGTTGACAAATGGCCAAGAAAAAGTACTTTTTTAGGAAAACATAACTTTTTAAGAAAAAATACATATGGAGTATGAAAACTGCAGTTTCAGAAAATAGTAGTGTTAACTCATTTTGTCAATGACTTCACATATTATTTTCACGTTTTCACTCAACGATACTGTAAATATGTCCTATGGTGTGACATTTAAAAAGTACTGAAAAATTATATTAAATAACATTTAAAAAAAATATTTGAGAGAATTGTTCACATTATTAAAACATTTTTTTATGAAAGTGATATTTATATTATATGAAAGTAAAAATTTGAATAATTTTTACCATGAATAGATTAACTTGATAAACTTTTCCCTACGAATGTCAATAAAACTTTTTCGCCAACCTTACAAAACTTATTGAAATTGTACCCATCTAAGAGGAGATATTATTGAAACTCCCCTAATGCCAAACTTGACTCTTTTTTAAAAACATATTTTGAAATAAGTATATTTTTCTGTTGTTTTATGTTTGTCACACCATAGGACAAAACGTCACACCAAAGGACAAAGATAGTCACTGCATAAAAAGAGTCAGACTATATAGTGTTTATAGTAACAATTATAAAGGAGGACATTTGTTTTTCATTTTTCTGCAATATAAACTGTGCAAAACATATCACACCTAAAGTAACTTTGATAGTTATAGATCCATCAAAACATAATATCTTTGAGAAATACAGTAAAATGCCATTTCCAAACAATACTGTGACATTGTCATTGTTCATCAGTTAAACAGAAACAATAGTTATGTTTCCATCCACACATTTTTATGCGAATAAAGTGATATCGAATGAAAAATGCATTATGGAAACAGTAAAATTCAATTGAATTTCATGACTATTGACTCAAATGAACTCAAAGGTAAAAATGAAATTTCCAATTCCCTGAGAGCCTTCTTTTCATGATATCTGTTTGAAATAATGATAGATGAATGGATCAACAGAGAAATTAATGTAATGAGTACTCAATTATGAACTCATGACCTACTGTGTTTTCCCAACAAATGTAACTACTTTCTTATAAAACAGAATAGATTATTACCCTGTAATAACACGCTTATTATGTTGAACCTGAACCTCACACGCACGTCTATTCTGATAAGTCATTCAGTCACTCAGCAAAATCCCTAAATTACTTTAAGATGTAGGTTATAGGAAGAATATGGAAACATTCAGTTGGATTTACTTTCTCCATCGTTTGCTTAGGATCCTTTTTAATTCGCTCCCTATACTGTCTGGTCCCCTCTTTTGCACTCATCTCTCCCTCAGTTTTTTTTTTTTTTGTTATAAAAAAGGTAAATAGCATTATAAGTAGTAGCACTGTATTTATGAACTTTATATTTGTTTATAGTTGTTATATTATACATTATAGTTGTTTTAGTAACACTCCAAAAAAACGGCAATAAACATAAAAATTTAAGTCATTATTGAATTTAAGATCATCAAAACTGGTCAAAAAAGAATGAAAAGAACGTTAACAAACTTTATCTATTTGTTTTAATAGCTTCTTAAGGAGGTCTTGTCCTATGGTGTGACATCTGTGTCCTGTGGTGTGACAGGCCAAAGTGTCACACCGAAGGACATTTCCTGTCACACCAAAGGACATTTGAGCTTTTTGTGGCATGTTAATAACTATGGTAATGCTAGCTGAACTGTCATTAGCAATTGGCATTGCATAATATTACATAGTCCTGCTGTTAAAAATACAAATTTAAATTAAAAAATAAAATTTAGGGGCGTCACACCAAAGGACAAAAAAACCTTAACAACTTCAGTGGTCTGAAATCATAGTTAAATATTTGAGCAATTTTGAGAGAAATAATTACTATGTGCACTGCTCGTGGGCTTCATAGGGGTCTTCAGTCACATGACCTTGAATGGGGTCTTTCTACTAGGGGTGCACGATTCAGAAAATGTCACGATTCGATTCGATACCGATTTTTTGTCTCTAGATTCGATTCAAAATCGATTCTCGATTCAAAAAACGATTCGCAGGTCTACATAAATGTAGTTTACTTTTTCCTATGTGATTGATTGCAGTAGACATAATTTAAAAGAAAAGTTTGATATTACTTTATATGTCTTAATAAAAAATGTCTTAAATAAAAACTTTTGCAACTAAAAAGTGTGAAGTGCCAAGCTTTGGCCAGCTTTTAAATACATTTAATTCAAGTTTAAAATAAAACTTAAATAAAAAAGCTTTTACATTTAGCTTTAAAGTGCTGTAGTCAGATCAAACAAACAATTATGCTAAATGTGGTTTAAGGAGTAGGCCTACTTCAGCGACTGTTGAAATGTGAACTCGACTGGGCACATTGAACTTCCTAATTTCATAGAACCCTTGCGAAAATATTTTAAATAGATTTAAAAAAGCCACCGCTACTGGTAACATCTATGGTTAGATTGATTTGTTTAGATCCAGTGAAGTCGTTCATAGGCGCGTAATTTGCGGGTATCTCCAGTTAACTAGCAGAGCATTCATTTAGGTCGCTATTAAATAAGAGACCTGTTGTTTTTGAAATCAAGCTGAGCGCTCGTGTCCGCTGCAATCAGTGTCATGGATATAACGTTACAGTGTTCTCTGTGGCTCGCGCAGTCTTCTCTCGGACGCGCGCTTCAATCTATCGCCGTTGTGGAGACTCCGGTGAAATCACAAAATAAAATGCACACAAACGTGATGAACATATTCGGTTTTGATGAGAGAGAGAAAAAACTATACGAGTGCGGTTTAGAACTCGTCACCTCTGACACGCTTGGCAAAAGATCTACAGAACTCAAACATAAGATCTGCGGATCGATGCATTTATTTACGGGTTGAGCAGAGTGGCTGCACAGTTTGACCAGCGGGCGGCAAGAACTTGCAATAACTATTTATCAGACCGGCCCTCGCAGCCTCGAAACCATAGAAACACTACCGGACCACCGGTAAAAGTCCCGACTTACCCGATTGCCACTCCGCCCCTGCACGTCATTAAAAAATATAGCCTATGAATCGATTTTTGGAATTCTATGAATCGATTCTGAATCGTAAAAGATTGAATCGCGATTCAAATGTGAATCGATTTTTTTGCACACCCCTACTTTCTACTAAATGTAGTTGTCCATGATATTGCCCAACATAATATCAGATTATTGCGTAACACCAAAGGACATTTTTTTCTGTGACAAACTTTATGAAATTCCCATACATTTAGAAATGTATGTATAGGAAAATGATTGGCCACTTAGTGAAATAGACACTTGCACAATTATGCCAGGAGTGCCCATTAAGATTTTTAAACGTTATTTTCTTTATTTATTAAAGGTAATGTTTATGAAAAAATGTTGTCTCCCGTCACACAGGACGAGTTTGAGATTTGGCTCAAAGTTGTAAAAAAATAAAAAGTAACTCTGGTATTAAAACAATAAATTCATGTAAAACAAGAAAATGCTTAAAGGGTTAGTTCACCCAAAAATGAAAATTAAGTCATTAATTACTCACCCCCATGCTGTACCAACCCAGTAAGACCTTCGTTCGTCTTCGGAACACAAATGAAGATATTTTTGATTAAATTTGAGAGCTGTATAACTACCACATTGGAGATTTGCGATCTGCTCACACCAGCTTAAACTACTTCAGATCGCAATTCTCGCGCATGCGTCGTGGAAATCTAAGGAAGTCTCGTTCTGGCCTACAAGGAAGAAAAGAAATAGTCGAATAAACTCGTTATTTTTGTTTGTTTTTTCGCACAAAAAGTATTCGCGTCGCTTGATAAACATATAGTTGAGCCACGGTAGTCACTTGGGATATTTAAACATTTTCTTCATTGACTTTCTGGGCCGTCAAGAGGCAGTCCTTTAGGAGCCAATGTGGTAGTTATACAGCTCTCAAATTTAATCAAAAATATCTTCATTTGTGTTCCGAAGACGAACGAAGGTCTTACGGGGTTGGTACAGCATGGGGGTGAGTAATTAATGACTTAATTTTCATTTTTGGGTGAACTAACCCTTTAACCATTTACAGTTTTCTAAATTATGAAAATGTGAAATAAATGATTTTTTATCTTCTGTGACGGTGAAAAAGCCACGTCACGTCAACTACCCACATACACTCTAAAAATGCTTTGGGTCAAACATGGACAAACCCAAATGTTGGGTTAAAAATGCAATTAAAAAAAATTACAGTTGAAAAAGTGAAAGTTGAATTTGGGTTAAATTTTGAAATTACATTTTTAACCAAACATTTGGTTTGTCCATATTTCACCCAAATTTGGGTTCAAACAACCCAGCATTGTTTAGAGTGGATGAGCTACAAATGACCAGATCCTGCCATGAGCTACAGTATAGGATACTCTTGTATATAGCACTTATATGTGGATATAAAGAAGCAATGCAGGAGACCTATATGGCCTGTATATGCACCTAAAATTGCCTATATGTGCCATATATACACACATATGCAGCATATATCTTATCATATATGTGCATATATGCACCTAAAATTGCCTATATGTGTCATATATACACACATATACAGCATATATATTATCATATATGTGCATATATGCAGCATATATGTGCATATAAACTGCATATAGGTTTCATATATGCGCATACACTCAAAAAAATATTTAACCCCAAAAGTTAAAACTTATGTATTTCAATTACATGTCAATTTTCCATCCAATTTGATCACATAAATCCAATGTTTAAGTTAACATTTTATTTAAGCTTCACCATCATGTTCAGTTGACGTGAATGAATTAAATAATTGTTTTGTGAATTGATGAACTGTGATTTAAGATTGTGTATTAAATAAACTTTACTCATTTCAAATGAATTGTAGTTACTTGCTTTATATAACTATATAAGTATCTTACATTTCCCTAAATCTATTGAATGAATGGTCAAAAACATGTTACATTTTAAAACATTTATTTTGTGCAATTGCTCCATTCTGACAAAAGAAACAAAAACATCCAAGCAGGATATAGCATAATATAGGCATAGTAAAATTTTACAATTGAATGTTTTAGTTTTATACATCCTCCCAGAGTCAGACTATATACTTTCTGTCGTTATTACTTGTTACTCTTTTAGTATTAAACCTGTTTTAAAGTTTTAAACCTGTGTCCAAATTTCACCATCAAACATTTTTAACTTGAAATTGGTACAGTACCAATCTTCCTAAATATTTGTTAGAACAAATAAACTTTGTTCTTGGAGAACATGTTTTTTTATATATACATAAAAATGTAAAATTGAAACACAAAAGAGAAGTAACCTTAAAGGGATAGTTCACCCAAAAATGAAATCTCTGTCAGTAATTACTCACCCTCATGTTGTTCCAACCCCGTAAGACTTTCAATTTCAATTTCAAAAAACTTTATTTATCCCCATGGGGCAATTGCAAGGCCCGTGGATTAGTGCAAGTAATATTTCATAATAAAGATAAAAGTAACCTTTTAAATAATAATAATAAAGGTAAAAATAGATAAATAAGTGAGCAGATGGGCAGATATATATCAGCATTAGCAACATAGAGATAGTCCGATCAGTCCATAGACAACATAGTCCAATCTTGCAGGTGTCCATAAATCACTTCAAAAGTGTGCAAGAAGTAGAAAGTCATCAGGGTAAGAAAGATTTCAAAGATGGTTGGGAGTTTAGAAGCTGGACAGCCTTAGGTACAAAGATTGCCCTTCTCCTCTGAGTTCTGCAGTTTGGACAGCGTAGCCGACGTCCAGAGGGAAGCCAATCAAATGCAGGGAACATAGCGTGTAATGGGTCCTGTAAAATTCTGCCAGCTAACCTCAACATCTGCTGATCACATACAATCGGAAGGGCTCTGACCGGATGTCCTATTATTTTGGAACAAACTTTGACTGAGTTTTCGAGGCGGTTTCTATTTTGTAGAGTGATGGAGTGGAACCAGCAAGAGATGGAAAAAGTCATAACAGTCTCAATAAACGAATGGTAAAACGTTTTGAGGATGACCTTGCTGACCCCAAATGAGTTGAGTTTCCTCAGGAAATAATGCCGCTGCTGGCATTTCTTGAGGATCTCCTCCGTGTTTGAATTAAATTTCATCCGATTATCAAAGATTGTACCTAGATACTTGTATTCCTCAACGATTTCTACAGGCCTCCCATTGATAGTACTAGTACTTTGTAGACTTTGTTCACCTTCGGAACACAAATGAAGATATTTTTTTTATGAAATCTGGTAAATTTTTTATGAAATCTAAAAATATCTTCATTTGTGTTCTGAAGATGAACGAGTCTTACGGGATTGGAACAACATGAGGGTGAGTAATTACTGACTGAATTTACATTTTTGGGTGAACTAACCCTCTAAGGACTATATTTTCCTTTACATGTAACAGGTTTTCAACACTTTTTACATATAACAGGGTTTCAACAACAATTTGTTTTGAACATGTAACACGTTTTCACATTTCAACATTTAGGCCAGAACTAAGAGGCCAACTCACTACCTCAGCTGCTTGATCAAGCTATCCATGGAATATGCAGCATACCAAAAGAAGATCTCCCCCAAGAATGTCCAATATAAGTTTTAGTGTTGGCATATTAGACTGTTTCTGAACTCTGTGTCAGGTCTCTGAAGCTGAATTCCTTAGAGGGTTTTTCAAAACACTTTTTACATATAACAGGGTTTCAACAACAATTTGTTTTCAACATAACACGTTTTCACATTTCAACATTTAAGCCAGAACTAAGTGACCTACTCAGTACCTCAGCTGCTTGATCAAGCTATCCATGGAATATGCAGCATACCAAAAGAAGATCTAAGAATTTCCAATCTTAGTTTTAGTGGTGGCATAGCATTACACTGTTTCTGAACTCTGTGTCAGGTCTCTGAAGCTGAATTTAAGCAGAACACAGAAATGAAAAAACCTGAGGCCAAGAACTGTTTCTGACTATAACAGTTTCTGCGCTGCTGCAAAACAAGTCATCAGATAAGTTCCTGGACTGAATCAATAGCACAAGGGCTTAAATCTCTTGTGTCAAGAGTATCAGAGCTTCAAAATCAAAAATGGTGCAGTAGGTACAGTCTCTTGCAAGCTGGAGTTAGTGTCATCATCAGTCCATCGCAAAATTTCTTTCAGTGCATCAGTCTTGAATGTTGAAAAAGTTTTCAATCTCCCTTCAGATGTTAGAAACATCTAGACAAGAAGTGAATGTTCTATTCACTGAAACATTTTAATTTTAAGTGCCTGAACCTTTGGGGAAAGCTTGCTGCCATCCAAATTCATCAGTACCTTTTGAAAGAATTCAAACGTGAATTTGAGACTCTGAGGGTAGCTTAAGTTGAGAGCGTAGATCAGTCCAAACAGCATTACCAATCCAAAAGAAACGCTCTTCAACTGCTGTAACAGCTGCACACCCTCTATCACTACTCCAACATCCCCTGGCTCTTCCTCAGCAACAGCACCTTCTTTACGGATCACAAAAAGGCCCAGAGTGGTCTCAGAAATTACTTTCTCTGCTTCTTCAGAATTGCAGTCCTAAGCCAAAACAAAAAAAAATCAAAAAACTTTCTTTAAAAAAAAATAATAAAACACCATGTTCAGGTTCACTGAAAAATTGGTAACATACAGGCTGGCAATATGTTTAGGTCATAACAAAAAGTACATATACAAACCTCAAATTCTTTGACGAGTGTTGTAATGTCCTCATTGAGGTATACACACAGACTTTTTATAACACAGTCTCGTTTGATGTGTATGTCATCACACTGAAAATTACATGACAATATAAAATTAATCAATTAAATGACAATATAAAAACACTGATTATAGTATATATATATATATATATATATATATATATATATACAATATTTGTAATTAGTTAAATGTAAATAAAATAAATAAAAAATGAAATTCAGTTTACTACACCTTGTCTGCAATTGCCATAATGCGTGATATCTTCTGTCCAGAAGCACCACCTTTGCTGCTGAAAACCTTGTGTAGATTAACAGTGTATCTGACAAGCTGCGCCAAGAACTTTGACAGAAGTGGTACAGTTGTTATCCGCATGAATTCTGCATTTATCTTAAAAAAAAAAAGATAGAAAAGGGAAATAAAGATAGCCATTAAATATAGGCCTACTGTGGAGGAATTTATGGTAATTTACAATTTATTCTTGTGTAAATATCAATAAAACTTACTTCATTTACTGTGAACAGCGCAGGCCACCTGCTTTGTAAATCAGACATGACTGCCAAGTCTTCAACCAACTCTTGTCGTCTATAGGAGAAGGTCAATTGCATTTTTTCCTTAATGACTGCCTCATTATTTTTCTTTTTCACTTCAGTCAAGAGAGCAATTATTTCCTTCTCCATGCTCTCTGCTGTTTCTCCTTTTGGGAGACAAGGAAGGAAATTTACTTCAGCCTTTCTTGGCTTTTTGATGTTGGATGCTGCTTTACCCTGACCTTTACGCTTGTTCCTAAGAGAATTCACAGAGATTTCAGGGTGTCCAATCTTGCTGAGTTTTGAGCGAAAATTAGACATCTTAATCTTTAGATAATGTTTTCATCCTTCATGGCCAGTGCGAGTTCCCTTTTCCCTCAAGCAAGGATGTGCATTTATCAGGGCTTCAGCTGCCTGGTCATGCTGACTATCAGTGGGGTATGCTGCATACCTAAAGATCTCCTCAGCCATGCCTTCAAGAATGTCCGATCTTAGTTTTGGTGGTGGAATAAGTAGCGTTCCACTGTTGCTGAACTCTGTGTCAGCTCTTTGAAGCTAAATTTCAGCAGAACATGAAAATCGAGGAACTATAAAAACCTGAGGCCAACAACCGGTTCTTGACTCGGGAGACGACACTATGACAGTGTCAGCGGTGCTGCAAAACGAGTCATCAGATAAATTGACTTCCTGGACTGAGTCAATAGCACATGCGTTAACATCTCTCATGTCAGGAGTATCAGAGCTACATGTTGAACCGGGTGAAGTTACAGTAATGGTGGAGCAGGCAGGTGCATCAGGTGCAGTCTAGACTCATCAGTTGATAGAAAAATCAGTTTCAGGGTATCCCTGTCTTCAATTTGACTGGCTGACATGAGATTCATGTATTCATTCCCAAAGTCCTTATCTTTGTACTGGAGCCTGAACTTTTGCTTCACCTCAAAAACAGTCATAATTTCAAGGACAAGGTCATCCAGAGACTTTGGGATTCCTGTCTTAAGTGCAAGTTTCCTTGCATCGTCATCCCCACCAAAAACAATCCTCAGAATGGCCGGACTTGACATTTTTCCCTACTTTTCTAAAAGAGGAAACAAAGCAGAAAAAAAACAGTCATCAGTAATACAATTTTTAGCAGTTACTTGTTTTAAATAAAAACACTTTACCTTAGACATAAGGTAAAGTTTACATAAACACTTTACCTAAACACTTTACCTTAGATGAGGATGTGCCTCTTCAGGGTTACCATTCGTCTTCCTCCTACCATATAATCATATAGTGGATAAGCATCAGTTAGCTGTTCAAGATCAACCAGGGCAACCTCCCTATCAGGAGAGACAGTCAACTGAAAAGCTCTAAAATGTTCTTGATACCATGCACACAGTATCTTCACAACAAAATGCAAACTGTTTTTGACGATACACATCTGAAGAATTTCGGCAAACTCTGGCAGGCCTCCAGCAGACCCAAATGAAATGAGCATACCAGTTCGATAATTGATCCCATTGTTTGGGACATTTTTTGCAAGATGGACCTCACTAATTCCTGGATATTTGTGTCCCAAATCTGCAACTACTTCCTTGTTTAAGACATCCACGGGAAGTGTGGAGACACGTATAACTTCTAGTGTGAACTTCTTAAGCCTACAGGAATGGATTTGATATGCAATCATTTGCTGGTGTTTGACAGCCAGTGTAAGCATTATGTTTCTGAAACAGTTTGTGTGGCAAGCAACTTTCTTAAAGAAACTATGTTTCGCCTCAAACCTCATAGTCCACTGCCCAACAAGAGGTCCAAAATATTTAATCATTTGTGGATAGTGTTCCACAAAATGATGTTTCGGTAACAGTCGTGATGGAAAAAGTTCAACAAATCTGTGTCTGTGCTCTGTAATTTTGCTGTTTAAGTAGGCTATCGTTTCTTCGTTATGAATGGGGGCGACAGCAAGCTCAACTATTTCTTTTAAATCAAGAAGTACAAGCCAGCCTGGCTCAGACTCTGGTATCAAGTCTCCAATAATAAATGGAAGCAATCTCCGTAAATTCCAATTTTCGTGTGCATTACCTCCAATGTTACACTTTGAGGCATATGTACACGGAATAATGTGAGGTCTATTGGTTCTATCACCCCACTTATATGGAAAGTTCAAGATCAATGTGTTCAGAGTCTCAAGAGATAGATACTTCTTAGAAACAAATTCTCTTAAACAGAGTGCAAGTTCCACTGGCACAATGCCCTCAAATAGGTCATGCACAATATCAGGAGGGTAGCCTTGAGTTACATGAAAGTGAGATAATTTCTCTGTTAACACACACCCCCTTTTTACCCCACAAATTATGGCAGAGTTTTCTTTTGCAGATGTAACATGTGGATCATGAATTTCCTTTGTTCTAAGCGCAAAATCACCTGTCTGAACAGATTCAGCCTGGATCTCCAACCTCTTGCCTACACAAAACCTGCAAAAGTACTCACCAGAGAAGCTTTCTATGAAGCCAGCTAAACCGTGGGCCCCTAGATTATCTGCAATGACAGACTGGACTGTACCTTTCACAAACCGTCCAAGTTCTGGAACATAAACTCCATGATTCTCTAAAGTAATCAATTCCTGTAAAAGGGGCTCTAAAATTGTGTCATATCCATATAACTTTACATGTTCATTCTTGCATAAAACTGCCAAATAGATAGATGAAAGAGTTGAATTTGATCCAGGTGGCAAGTTATTCAAAATCCAATAGACCCCACAAAGTTTGTGTTTCTTACGTGAGGTTCCAAGAGGGTTACAGAGCTCAAAATCGTCAATGTACAATGATAAAGATATTTTCAATTCCTCTCCACAAAAAAAGAGTTCCCTATCGAGGGAACTCAACACTGCGTCGATAAAATCGACTCTTTGGGGACGCTCCCTAAGCGTGCGCCTCTGAAGTATGAATGAAACTAATCCAATCCTGATTGGTGTTGCGTCGTGACGTAACATGTGACGGCATACCCGGAAGTATAAAAGTGACGCTGTCACAACACACACTAGCTTTCGCTCTTCAGCAAGCGCTTTATGTTGAAACTGTCTGTCTTATTTGGTGTTGTTTGTCTTATTATTGAAAGAAAGTATGGCCAGTGAACAATTCAAGAGGTGTGTGCATCCCTGCCCTCGTTTCATCACGGGTGGGGACGCACACTCTCTCTGTGTGTATTGTTTGGGAGTGCAGCACGCACGGGCAGCTCTCGAGGGGGCTGCTTGTGAAATGTGTGAGGCTTTGCCTATTAGAGTGCTGCGCTCCCGGCTGGCGTGCTTTGACGAGCACGGTCAGGCTCGCGTTCCCAGGGTTCCGGTCCCGCATATGTCGAGGCGATGCGGCGACTGAGATCCTGGGGTTCGCAGCGGGATCTGGCGGAGGAGAGTGAGAATGCTGAGGCATTTTCTCGCTCGCCATCGGCTGGTCCCGCAGCCTCTGAGAGTGGTGTGGGAGCCCGCGCTGCGGTTTCTCCTACCCGCGATCAGGTCCCGGTGCTTGAGCTGTCTACTTCTGAGGAAGGGGACGTGCTCAGCATCGATGCGGACGACCGTGATCTCAGCACGCCATCACGCGGCCTGGGTTATGAGGAGCTGGTGGAGGTTGTGACACGCGCTGTGGCCAGACTAAACATCAGCTGGCCACAACATGAGCAGGAAACGCAAGTCACCAGTAAAATGGACGAGCGTTACCTGCAGCGCAGGTCACAGCCTCACCGCCGGGGTCTGCCGTTTTTCCCTGATCTCCATAAAGAGATCTCGAGAACGTGGGAAAGACCGCATTCGTCCCGTATTTCGAGTCCCAATGTAATAGATTACAGCAATGTTATGGGGGCTCGAGATATGGGATATGGGAAGATGCCGAAGGTGGAGGAGGCTTTAGCGAGCTATCTCTCTCCCGAATCGGCGTCTTCCCTAAAGACCCCGGTGTTGCCTAGTAAGCCCTGCAGAGAGACATCTGCATTGGTGGGCAGGGCTTACATGGCGGCGGGTCGGGCTGGTTCGTGTCTGCACTCAATGGCGATTTTGCAGGCATACCAGGCCGACCTCCTGAAAGATTTGGATGAGGGGGAGGGACCTACTCCTGAAGATGTCGCGGAGTTGAGGAAGGCCGCAGATTTGTCTCTCCGGGCCACTAGGGAAGCGGCCAGCGCTATTGGCCGCTCTATGGCGGCCATGGTGGCCACGGAGAGGCATCTGTGGCTGAACTTATCTGGTATTAAAGAAAAGGATAGGTCCTTCCTGCTGGATGCGCCGCTTTCGGCTTCTGGCCTGTTCGGCGACGCCGTTAATTCGGTTGTCGACAGGTTTCAGGAGTCGAGAAAACAATCTGCGGCGTTCCAGCAGTACCTCCCCCGGAAAGCGAAGGCCAAATCTAGTAGGGGGGGGCAAAGCAATCAGCCCCAGCCATCAGCCAGCTCCTCCCACAGGGCAGAGCAGAAGGAGAGCGTTTCCTCTAGAGCCCCCCCTCCGGGGTCTTGGCAACAGAGGAAACGCTCCCAAAAACCGAAGTCCTCCAGCCAGAGGGGCGACCTGAGGGACGTCATTCAGGCTAAGAGGACTTCGGAAAAGAGGTCCTAGCCAAGGCAGGACTTCAGAGGGCTGCCCCCTCCGCAGTGAGACAACCGAGGTTGTTCTCACAACGGGGCCCTCTAGGAAAAGATGCAGGTCCGCCGTTAACAGCGCTTCGGGCCGCATCGATTTCCAGCGAAAAGACACCAGAGGCCAGCCTCGAGAGGCTGGTACCCTTAGCAGATTTTGTAGAGGGATGGTATCATCTTCCCAACATATCTCCATGGGTCCTGCAGATAATACGAGTTGGGTACAGACTGCAGTTCGCGCACCGCCCCCCAAGTTCTCTGGGGTGGTGCTCACTGCGGTGGTCCCAGAGCAGGCTCAGGTGTTGGAACAAGAAATACAGACTTTGCTGTCGAAAGGAGCCATAGAACGTGTTCTTCCGGTAGACAGGGAGTCCGGGTTTTACAGCCGGTACTTTATAGTTCCAAAGAAGGATGGGGGGTTAAGGCCAATTTTGGATCTCAGGGTGTTGAACCGGTCTCTGAGAAGGTTCAAATTCAGAATGTTGACCATTCCAACAATCGTGAGTCAAATCAGATCCGAGGACTGGTTTGTCATGATAGATCTGAAAGACGCCTATTTTCACATCTCCATCCTTCCTTGTCACAGGAGGTACCTGAGGTTCGCTTTCGGGGGCGAAGCATACCAATATCGGGTTCTTCCGTTCGGCCTAGCACTCTCTCCCCGCACATTTACCAAGTGTATGGACGTGGCCCTTGCTCCACTGAGACTTCAGGGGATTCGCGTATTGAATTATCTCGACGACTGGCTTATTTTGGCCCAGTCTCGGGAGATGGCAGTTCGGCATCGAGATGTCGTTCTTGGCCATATTCAAAAATTGGGGTTAAGACTCAATTTGAAGAAGAGTGTGCTAGAACCGTCCCAGGGCACGACCTTTTTGGGAGTCGTGTGGAACTCGATTACAATGCAGGCACGTATGTCTCCCGCACGTATCGAGTCAATTCTGGCGATGGTGTCCAGGGTGAGGCTAGGTCAGGCCGTCACTGTGAAACACTTTCAAAGGATGCTGGGCCTCATGGCAGCGGCATCCAACATTATTCCTCTGGGCCTCCTTCACATGAGGCCCCTCCAGTGGTGGTTGAAGACCAAGGGGTTCTCACCCAAAGGGAATCCGTTCCGTATGATCAGAGTAACGCGCAAGTGCCTTCAGTCTCTGCAAATATGGAAGAAGCCTTGGTTCCTATCCCAAGGGCCAGTGTTGGGGGTGTCATGTCGCCGGGAAACCGTTTCGACAGACGCCTCCCTTACGGGCTGGGGCGCGGTCATGGATGGCCGCTTTACCAGGGGTCTGTGGCAGGACCATCATCGCACTTGGCATATAAATTGCCTGGAGATGATGGCGGTATTCAAGGCTTTGAGGAGCTTCCTCCCAGACATCGAGGGTCGCCACGTCCTTATACGGACAGACAATACGTCAGTGGTGGCCTATCTGAACCGACAGGGGGGACTCAGATCGCGCCCTCTGTGCAAACTGGCGCATCAGATTATCCTTTGGTCCCAGGGAAAGATATTGTCAATAAGGGCAATGTATATCCCAGGGGTTCAGAATCGGGGAGCAGACATCCTGTCGAGGCAGGGGCTGAGGCCCGGGGAATGGAGACTTCATCCGGATGTGGTGAAGTCGATATGGGAGAGGTTCGGACCGATGGAAGTGGATCTGTTTGCGTCTCGAGAGACGTCCCACTGTCCACTTTGGTTCTCCCTCTCACATCCAGCCCCGCTGGGGTTGGATGCCATGGTACAGGCTTGGCCGAGGCTTCGCCTGCACGCTTTCCCCCCGATCGCTCTGCTCCCAGGGGTCCTGGAGAGGGTCCGTCAAGAGGGCATCAGTCTACTTCTGGTTGCCCCGAGATGGCCGACACGAGTATGGTTCTCGGATATAATATCACTCCTCATAGCTCCGCCATGGCCGATTCCTCTGAGGAGGGATCTATTGTCTCAGGCGGAGGGCACAATCTTCCACCCTCGCCCAGAGTTGTGGAAGCTGTGGGTCTGGCCTCTGAGGGGGTTCAGTACCTAAATGCTGGCTTATCAGCTGAGGTGGTTGAAACCATACTTAGCTCTAGGGCCCCATCTACCAGGAGATTATATGGCCTCAAGTGGAAGGTGTTTCACACTTGGTGTGGAGAACGAAGGTTGGATCCAGTAAACTGCCCAGTGGCTTCAGTTCTGGAATTCCTTCAGGATCGTTTCTCTGCGGGTCTCTCCCCGTCCACTCTTAAGGTGTACGTGGCTGCCGTTTCGGCTTTCCACGCGCCAGTAGATGGTGGACCTCTGGGGAGGCACCAGTTGGTCATTAGGTTTCTCCGTGGTGCTTGGAGGATGAGGCCGGCGATCAGGTCCAGGGTGCCTGCCTGGGATCTGGCAATAGTTCTGGAAGGGTTGTCGCTCGCTCCCTTCGAACCTTTAGAGTCGGCTTCGCCTAAGGACTTAACGTTGAAAATGGTCTTTCTCTTAGCGATTACCTCTCTTAAGAGGGTGGGAGATCTCCAGGCCCTGGCAGTAACGCCAGCTTGCTTGGAGTTTGCCCCTGGCAAAGTAAAGGCCTTTTTGCACCCGAGTCCGGGCTACGTGCCTAAAGTTCCTTCGAGTACGGCTCGCTCTGTAGTCCTTCAGGCATTCCATCCTCCACCTCATGTGTCGGCGGGAGAAGAGAGGCTTCACTTGCTCTGCCCCGTCAGAGCTTTGAGTGTATACTTGGAAAAGTCTGCTTCTTGGAGAAGATCTGACCAGTTGTTAGTATGCTTTGGGTCACCTAAGAGGGGGCTCCCGGCGACCAAACAAACTATAAGTAACTGGATTGTCCAGGCTATTACTGAGGCTTACAAGGTGCGTGGGGTTCCTTCACCTTTGGCCTTAAGGGCTCACTCGACTAGAGGCATGGCTTCCTCTAGGGCCCTTCTGTCGGGAGTACCTCTGCAGGAGATTTGTGAGGCAGCCGGCTGGGCTACCCCGCATACTTTCATCAGGTTTTACAGTCTCAGCCTTCCCAGTACGCCCGGTGCACACGTACTCGGCCCTTGCTGAGTGCCTAATCAGTTTCACTCTGGGGCGGGTCTGTTCGGTGCGTGGCCTAGTGGGTACTCGTTCCCCAAAGAGTCGATTTTATCGACGCAGTGTTGAGTTCCCTCGATAGGGAACGTCTCGGGTTATGACTATAACCCTTGTTCCCTGAGAAGGGAACGAGACACTGCGTCGTGTTGCCACGCCCCCTTTTCAGACCCTTGAGCGTCTTGCTTCATCGCGAGGCTAGTGTGTGTTGTGACAGCGTCACTTTTATACTTCCGGGTATGCCGTCACATGTTACGTCACGACGCAACACCAATCAGGATTGGATTAGTTTCATTCATACTTCAGAGGCGCACGCTTAGGGAGCGTCCCCAAAGAGTCGATTTTATCGACGCAGTGTCTCGTTCCCTTCTCAGGGAACAAGGGTTATAGTCATAACCCGAGACGTTTTCCTTGCAATAAAGACCATCTCTTATGGACCTAAACTGCTGTTCTTTCTCTACCCCTGAATCAGTTGTCTGTCTCTCGTGGTCATCCGTAACACACTTTAAAATATTACTGCAACTAAACAGCAGCTGTAGAGAAGGCAAAATAGGTATATACTGATAGGTCTTTCTAGTTTTATGATCAAGAATAAACTCAACTGGCTCTACAACACTTACATGCTCCTTGTAGAACTGCTTCCACTTAAAAGCTGTGGCAAGGGGACCACCTTTTTCTATGGCTTTAACCAAGGGATTTGAACTGCCCACTGCTTAACACTGCAAAAAATAAAATCTTGCCGAGTTAAAAAATCTTAAAATAAGGCAAGAATTCTTCTTTTTTTTCTTCTAAGATAAATTAACTAGCCTAGAACTAAAAGCCAAAGATTATTTTGCTTGTTTTGAGAAAATTTTACTTAAATTTTCTTACTTAGAAAAAAATGCCAATTTTGGTGATTTCTTTCATTTAATTAAGTATCTTTTTAAAGTGAATGGTATAATTTTGACACACTCCAATGTGTCCAATTCCAATTTCAAGACATATGTTCTTATTTTAAGAGCACAAGGTTTCTTATTTTTAGAAAACAACGTTAGCACATTCAGACACAAATATATATATTTTTTAAATTGTTTCCAACTTTACATTGAATGAATGCATGAGGCTTTTAGCGCTTTCATATGAACTACTGTCCACCCAAAGTGCTTTGCAATCATGTCAGGGGATCTCTCCTCAACCACCACCAGTGTTCATCATCTACTGGGATGATGCGACGGCAGCCACAGCACCAGTGTGCTCACCACACACTATAGTGGAGAGGAGAGAGAGAGAGTGATAAAGCCAATTCAGTGAATTAAACATTATTTAGTTTGGACCATAACATTTTTTTCAGTGCTGACAACTGTCAATATCTTGTACATCAACCTAGCAGTAACTTCATTTTAAAAGATTTTTCCCCCCAAAATGAAAATTTCCTGATAATTTACTCACCCCACTGCCATCCAAGATGTTCATGTCTTTCTTTCTTCAGTGGAAAGGAAATTAACTTTTTTGAGGAAAACATTTTAGGATTTTTCTACACACAATGGACTTGAATGGCAACCAAAATGTTGAATCAAATCTACCAATCAAATCTAATTAACATCCACTGAAAATTTCCACTGAAAAGACACACATCTTATTTGGAGTAAATTATAAAGAAATTTTCATTTTTAAGTTAATTGGGAGAAAAGTAGTGAAGTAGTGAAAAAGTTAGCAAAGGTCTTTTGATCACTAATTGTTGACAGCAGTTGTTTTCATCAGGTTCTTATAGACGGCAGTTGCTTAAATTACAATAATTTAAAATAATTGCTCTCTTTATTTTATATATATTATTTATACTATATTTTATTATTTTATTCAATTTCTCAGTGATGTATGTGTAACCTTGATGTAAGTGTTAACTTTACTCAGAAATAAAAAATACATCATTTTTACTAGGTTTTACAAGCAAGTAACAATAAAGGACGCAATGACGTTACTAAACCAGTGACAGGCAGCACTGCATTAAAGCGTGCCTAATGCGCAGAAGAAAAAAAAAACAAAGAAGAAGAAGCCGCACTCGTGACGTGAGAGCATTCTCGATAGGCGCCAATTTCTACGTGGATGTTAAAATCTCCAACAATTATTGCTTTATCGACATTCACCAATAGATCTGAGAGGAAGTCTGCAAACTCTTTTAGGAATTCAGCACATGGCCCAGGAGGTCTATATACAGTAGCCAACAGTATAGATATATACAGTATAGATTGTTGCAACACCACCGCCACGACCGATCAGACGGGGCTCATGCTTATAACAGTATCCTGGCGGAGTAGACTCATTTAGACCAAAATACTCATTTGGTTTAAGCCAGGTTTCAGTAAGGCAAAGTACAGAGAAATTATTATCTGTGACCAATTCATTTACAATAACCGCCTTAGGTGTGAGCGATCTAATGTTCAGAAGACCTAGCTTTAGAAATTGTTTTTGTTCACTGATATTTAGATTTTCTGGTTTAATTACAATAAGATTTTTGCAAGATCCTACACTAGATTTATTGTTTGGCTTCACTAAACGAGGAATAGACACAGTTTCTATATAATGTTCTACACTACGTATATCAATTAAGTTTGGACAGCAAAGACTGTGATTTGGACTTTGACTTACTAGTCATCTGGTGTGTAACGTCTTGGAGATGTTGTCCGACAGAACAGCCTCTCCGATTCTGCTGGGGTGAAGTCCATCAGCACGGTAGAGCCTGGGCCTCTCCCAAAACAGATTCCAATTATTTACAAAGAGCAGTTTCTGTTCATTACACAATGACATTAACCATTCATTTAGTGCAAATAGTCTACTGAACTTTCCTGTCCTTGTCGGTACGCGGGAAGCGGTCCAGACACGATGATCGTTGCTTCAGGTGCTGTGGTGCGTACCGTCTCGATCAGGCTCACGTAGTCCTTCTTCAGAACCTCCGTCTGCCGCAGCCTGATGTTGTTCGCTCCCGCGTGCAGCACAACAGCTCCGACGCGCTCGTCACCATTTAGGATCTCGGGAACACACAAACAAAGAAACCTGCTTTGCTGTTAAAACAGCAGTTGAGAGCTCAAAGCTCGCGCCCACCGCGGCATTGCAGAGAGACATCAATACGAAGAGACATCAATACAAACGGTTCCGAAGCTAAAGGCAATTAGTGCATGTATCCACTTGCGTATTTATACCCGCACATGGGGGCGGCGTGTGTGATCCAAAATGGGACCTTCTTTGTGACGAAAAAGTAAAGGATGTAAAAACCGGATTCCCTGTCGGAGAGACACATGCTATGGCCCCTTTCGCCAGCAGAGTTTCTACTTCCTGTTCCATAACCAGAGCCTGCTCTAGGGCCACCACGGTGGGTAGGACCCTCATAAACCTGGGTGGGCATGACCAGAACTGAATGGTGTAACCCTTTTCGACTGTACGCAGGACCCATTGAGATATATTTGATAGTAAGACTCCAGGATGGTGGCCATGGTGGAGCCGGACAGCTGGGCTGGATGGAACCAGCGGTGAAGAGGGCTTTGAGCTGGATGGAACCAGCAGTGAAGGCTCGGCTGGATGGAACCAGCGGTGAAGGGGGCTTTGAGCTGGATGGAACCAGCGGTGAAGAGGGTTTAGAACACTCTGGCTGGGTGGTCAGTGGCTGGGCAGTCTCTGGCTGAATCAGTGGTGAAAGGTCTGGGCAGGTGGTCATGGCATGCCACAGGAGGAAGCTCTCCAGACCTCCAGAGGTCTGGAGCTCCCTCAGGTCTACGTTTTCAACTCCCAGCAGGTAACATGCCCTAATGGCCTCATCGTATAGAGGGCTGGAAGCAGCCAGAGGAACAAACCCCCAGGTGAAGTTGAACAGATTGCGGCTATCCAGAGCCAAAGCCGTGATCTGTCCAGCGAGCTCCCAGCTCATATTGTTTAGGTCGGTCGTTCTGTCAAGCATTGTGCAGGATGCAGAAGACGTGGACAAGAGGAACTCAATGTAGATGCTTTATTAACAAACTTAAACTTAATCTTACAGAAATGAAAGGAAAACACTCCAGGACTTCGAATATCACACAACTACACATGACCGATCAAGCCTAACTGAACAGAAGGAGACTAAATACAGATACAAATGAACAATAACAAGGCAATGACAGGTGACGAAGATGATTATGACGAGAAACAGGTGGCTAATGAGGAAGTGAGTTCAGGTGAGGAGACAAGCGGGATCCTGGGAAGTGTAGTGATGACAAAGACAGACTGGTGCAGACGATGACTGTGACAAGCGCTCCGGGAACGGTTAAGAGGTTAAATAAGGTGCACGTGTCACATTTGGAGATAGGGTGGACCACCCATGGGATTCCTGCTCCTACTGAAGGTGTGTGTTGCATGCAATTGTTATTTCCCGCAAACAAGGCATTTCTTGACATATTCATCAGTTCTAAGAATATGCTGTTTCTGACGTCCACACTGTGTTTAGTGTGGCAAGTGAGTTCAGGAATGAAGCCATCTTCTTTGTTTGTGGTGAATTTTGTAGCTGTGGGGAGCTTGGGGTGGAGTGTGTATTTTCTCTGATAGCTGGTAGAAAAGAAACCAGGGTGCACCTGCCGTTGAATTGGCTGGGGAGGATGCTGTAGACAGAAGTTCCACATAACCAAAAAAGTGTCAGTTGGTGGAGAAATCATACACAACTAATTTATTGCAAAAAAAAAAATTGCTAGGGATGGGTTCCTGGAGAGACACTTTCATTCATTTTCAAGTCATTTTCCTCTTTCTCCTCTGTTGTAGTAAGATACATATGGGATTCTTCTCCTCTTTCAATCACAAAGCTGCAACATTTACATGGAATTTCCCCGACTGGAGTCGATGCTGGAGCATAATTTTCCATGCACCAATAAAACATCAATGGCAGAAGTAGGTCTGTCATGATGGGGGTAGCTGAAGATAAGTTGCAAGATTGTAGTCCTGGAATGCAACATGAAGAAACTGTAGGAATTCTTATGTTGTGGCATGTGTCCTTGTTGTATCTACTGGTATGATGATTAAGTGTATTTGACAATACAGCACATTTGCTTCAACTGTGTTCCAAGTGTTACATGAAGCCTTGGTCTGCCCACCACTCCTTAGTATATCAGTAGTCTCTTTAAAGCCATTTTTAAAGGTTCAGTCTTCTGTCACAGGTGGTTTAAGAAAGGCAGACAAAGATAAATAATAAAGTTCCAATACAAGTTTTTTTGTTTGTTGTTGTTGTTGATGCAAAATAATAATTGGTCAGGAAGGGCAACACACACTAAATTCTGAACAGAGAATGAATGTGAAGGAACAATTTATATAGAAAACACAAATGAGGATAATTAATACAACACGCTTAAATCAATGCACACAAATAAGGAGCAGGAAAACTGAACAAAGGAATATGAGAATGAAAACAGAACATAATGGGGACAGTTACATAATATATAGTAGGGAAGCATACAAACTTGGATACAACCAAAGCAAAAATAGTAGTTTGTCTAAATTCACAATATTCATAAAACTGTATGACCTACTACTAAAAAAGTACCCAGATGACCTACTACTTCCAGTAAGATACTGAATGGGGCATCCAATGGACTTCACAATCCAATGAGGCCACAGGAGAGGTTTTCTGAATTGCAGTAAAGTGACAAACTGACTCTTGCAGGTCAAATGACAGTGACAACCTGATGAATGTACTGTAGTCTGCCCAGACGACTTTCATGATACTACATGTTAAGCTCATGTGAGATGAGCAAAATTGCATACGGATGATCACAATGGATGTAGGTTTAGAAATGTGTGGTCTGATTTGCTCTGATTTGTCATTCTAATTTATGCAAAACCAAAAACAAACAAACAAAAAAGGCTACATTCACATTGTCAGTGTTTGGGAATGACAAATGCATTTACTTACAGGTGTGAGTCTCGAATTTTGCTGATCACATAGCAGCTTACAATATCAGACTGTCTGTATTGTACATGCAATAGGAGTCAAGCTTGTTTTCATTCACCAGGAACTATAGCACTTGAATCTGGTAGTACTGTTTAATTTTATTAAATCCAAAGTCACTTTGAAATCTCTTCAAATTGCTTTTTTACAGAAACACACTGAGGTGTCACTCTATTCGATTGGTAATCATAACTCAACATTACAATACTTGACAACTACAATACATTTCAGCACCCCAAGTTCCTTTATTTTAAGTTAAATTAATTTCTAGATTTAGCAAGTTCAACATTTTTCAAGCAATCTTTTTGCTTTTCCCCTATACATTGAGGACCGCTTGTGGGTATAGCTAAGTAGCTTGTAATTGGTTTGTTCTTAATATGTTGGTTTTGTCTTTAATTACTAATTTAAATTTAGTTGATCACTGATTATATCATCACATTTTGGGCAGCAAATTTTACCACATGACATTATTTCAAATGTCAATATTTCAAAACATTTGTCACTGAATGACATTTTTTTTTAAAAAATGTGGGAAACATTCTCTTTTGGCAGTCTTTTCTCCTCATTTGTTTATTACATCAAGCGTAAATTACATGTACATTACATTTCCGAGCACATTGAGTATTAGAAATATATTATTATTATTATTATTCAATAAATGTATTGTTTAATAATTATGACTATATATGGGAATTCTGAGTAAGGGCTAAAGATTTCTCCACACAGACACAGCAACTTATTCAAGTCGATTACAAGGATTTGTCACTTTGATCAACAGAATGCTTCTTAAGAAAGAGGCAGGGTTAGGAAAACTCAATGACTGGAAAAGTCTGACATACGTAATCAGAAATAAGTCAGATGCTTCATTGGAAGTTTGAGTTATGATTAAAAAAATATGAGTTCAAACAAATAAAGAAATAAAATAATAAACAAAACTTCGCATCAAAAAATATTTAAAGTCAATATGACAAATGTATTGATACAGGATTATTTTAAAACAAGCAAATGGATAACTTGTATTTGAATAATTATAGCACTACAAGACATACTACATAGCAAAAACAAAAATGTTGCTTATTTGTAGGGCTGTGCAAAAATTAATTGCGATTAATCGCATCCAAAATAAAAGTCTCTGTTGACATAATATATTTGTGTGTGCTGTATATAATTATTTTTTTTGTATATGAAGAGTTCAGATGCAAAAGCCTCTAAATGCCATTTGAAATTTTCATCTTTAATGATGATTTTTATCAAACTTGTATATTTAAGTTCAGTAATTTCACTTAAATAACAATTAATAGGTAATTATCATTGCTATTTAAGTGAAATTACTGAACTTAAATATACAAGTTTGATAAAAAATTATCATTAAAGAAGAAAATTTCAAATGGCATTTAGAGGCTTTTGCATCTGAACTCTTCATATATTAATACCTATGCATGCATGTATATATTTAAGAATTATTTGCTCTTAAATTCTGTATATATATATATATATAAATGCATAATCTATATTATATAAATATAAATATTTTATATATCAATAACACATTTTCTTAAATATATACATGCATGTGTGTGTATTTATATATACAAAATAATTATATACAGCACACACAAATATATTATGTCAACACAGACTTTTATTTTGGATGCGATTAATCGCAATTAATTTTTGCACAGCCCTACTTATTTGTTTAGGGAAGTGAAGACCAAAATAAATTGAGACAGTTTACAATTTTACAGTAAGGTAAACCTATTTGTTCTTTGATTCTCTTCCCATGATGGATTTTTTGGTGTTTTTCTCTGGATGTAAAAGGATTATGTAACACTTTGGGGCAAATATGGCCACCAGTAAACCAAAACTGGAAGCAAGAATGGCAAATATCTCCACAGCCACTGCATATTTCCCTGGTGAGCTCACATATGCTGGAACAAATGCAATCCACACAGCACAGAAGATTAACATGCTAAAAGTAATGAACTTTGCTTCGTTAAAATGATCTGGAAGATTTCTCGCCAGGAAGGCTAACAGGAAGCTTACTGCAGCCAATAGTCCAATGTATGCCAGCAGAAGAGAAAAACCAGCCACTGAGCCAATAGCACATTCATATACTATTTTAGAGCGAAGATACTGGTTGTTTTTATGGGGTGTTGGAGAGGCAGTTGATAGCCAGACTGCACATATCACAACCTGGAGGGCTGTTAGGACCAGAACTGTGCATCTTTGTTGAGCTGCTCCAAACCATTTTATGGCACTTTTGCCCTCTGGTCGAGATGACTTGAAGACGGCTATTACCACCATAGTCTTGACCAGGATACTGGAGATACACAGAACAAAGCTTATGCCAAACACAGCATGCCTTGACTGACACGTCCACAATTGTGGCCGGCCAATGAACAGTAGCACACACAGGAAACACAGTTTGAGTGATATCAGCAGCAGGAAGCTGAGCTCTGAATTGTTGGCACGTACTATGGGAGTGTTTCGGTGATGAGCGAATATGACCATCACAAGAGCGCAGAAGCAGGTGCCAAGCAGAGATGCAGTGGTCAGAGAGATACCCAGAGGTTCCTCATAGGATAGAAACTCAATTTCTTTTGGGACACACTGATCCTTAGCTGGATTGGACCAGAACTCATCTGGACATATTGTGCACTCATTAGCATCTGTGAGAGAGACACAAATTAACAAACAAACAAATAAATACGAGAACATTTTAAATGATATTCAAATTTTGGAAAGTATATTTTTATTTTCTGTCAATCACCGGTTGTATTAGAAATCTCTCCATCTCCGCATGGCAGGCAGTCAAAACAGCAGACTGGAAGACCCTTCCTCCTTGCTCGTCTGGTTCCTGAGGGGCAGCTCTCACTGCACACAGACCGTGGGGGCTGAAAGAAACATAATCTGTCATCAGTTCTGTGTTTGTCCTCTGTTTTACATTATTACAAGGTTGGTCTTTCCATTAGTTTTGCCTCATTTCTCCTATTATGACTTAATATTTAGAGCATATATCTCCAGAATGACATTAACATGCATGGTTCTTACTTTTTTTGTCTCAAAGTTCCAATATAATGCATCTTCATTCAGTGTAAGCACCTTCCCTGTAGCTGCCCCTTCATCTACCACACCAACTGTGCGGACAATAATTGAGCCATCAGAGCTCGGCTGCCAGTTCATCACATCATAGATGGCCAGAACATCACCATTCTCATCAAATGACACATGATCCCCAAATCCTGTGGTGAAGTTCACATGATGTAGGTAGTGAACTAGCTGTAGTTTGTAGAAAGGATAGGGGTTAAATGCTGCACTTTTAATTTTATTTTTGTGTCTAGTTGTTACTTCTATGTAAAATGATTCAGCACTGTGTATTTGAACCTTACTTGCCAGGGCTGGAGGTTTGTTATGTCAGCACATCTGTTCCCACTGAATGGTCCTCTGCCCTCCTCACACTGCATCAGGTCATGAAGCGCATGTGCTAGAGCATAAACTGTTTTATACACATTATATGAGGCTCTCAGCTCTGATACATCTGTGTATGCCGTGTTTGTTCTGCTCAGATCCTCTTGCCCTGAACACATTTTGTCTCCTCTACCTCCAGTGTTAAACTTGCACCCAAACATGTTCTCCCAGAAGATTCTCACCATATTGTTTCTTTGATCATTGTTAGGACGGAGGTGTAGTAGAAATTCATGAAGTCCTTTGATCTCTCCACGCCTGATGGCGATGCCCAGTGTGCCCCCCAGAAAGGGCAAAAGACGCTGAGTATGAAAAACAGGTGAAGTAGCCCAAGCTTCACTTGCAATCCACTGTCTGCCTGTTATATTCTGCAGTACCACCTCATCCATCAAAGGCAACATATAAGTTGAAGTGGAGAACACCACCACCACCCTTGCTGTAGAGGCCTGAATCACTCCCACTATACGCTGTATATCTTTGCGGTTGTTATCTAAAGGCAAGATTTCAGAAAAAGCAACACACCCGTCTAACATATGCACATTCTGGAGGAAGGACTGAGCAGCGTAGTTTCCGTAGTCATCATCACTGTAGACAAGACCAACCCAGGTCCATCCAAAATGGCTTAAAACCCTAATCATAGCCCGCACTTGAAAGGCATCACTGGGGATTGTTCTGAAGAAAGAAGGGTATTTTTTTCTGTTACTCAAACAGGAACAGGTGGCAAAGTAGCTAACCTAATAAGGCAAAAGCAAAAGGAGAGACAACAAATGAGAAAAAAAATAGCTGTACAAATTTGTTTACATATAAACATATGAACATTTTAAGGAATACAAATCTTCTGCTACTTATGAAAATGTGTTTACAGAAACAAATGCTAAAAAGTACAGACAATGTTATTTTATTCTAGCTTACTATAGGTACTCGAAATAATCCCAGAACACTAGAAATCGCTATAGAAGGAGTGGAATTTGAGTCCCCCACAATCCCAATAACCGGAGGAGAGCCAGTACAGTTGAAGTTGGAGAAGGACTCCTCTGTCCCGCTAGCCAGGGATATGGCAGCCCGG
Source organism: Pimephales promelas (assembly GCF_016745375.1). Next base: position 11,440,547 of record NW_024121255.1, on the reverse strand, counting down.
AATGCCATTCCTAGCATCACACAGTTGTCATAAACATGGTAACCAAGTGTGATGTTAGGCAGCAGGTTTGGATTCTTATTGATCTCATTTATTGCAAAAACCATGGTCTGTGCCTGCTGGAAACTTGCCATATCAAATCTAAGAAAAAGCAAGAGACATATTCATATTTAACAATTCTAAAAATGAAACACAAAAAAGAAGCATGTTAGAAAATTTACACTAGCAATTAACAGTGACTTGTAGTGCATGAGTTGTTTTGTAAAGAATAGATTTTTTTAGGTTCATTTTTAAAATAAATGTTCTTTCTCATCCAACTTTTTCTTTCTTTCTTTTTAAGCCTTGTGTAGCTGTTCACATCCATTGTAGACTCACTGCTCACAGTAAGGTGGTTCTGGCTCTGTTCTGAAGCTCAGCTCTGGGAACACTGCGAGGAAGTGAACCTCAAAAAGACCTCCAAGTATAACATCTCCATTCTGGTACATTCCATTCAACCTGAAGTGTCTCTGGAGCTGACAGGTGCCTGATTGGAGGATTGCAGCTGCAGAAATAAAGTTAAAGGACAGATACAGGTAGATGTTTAAAGTAGTCCACATCTCTCTCATTTTCTGACCCACTCACCCACTCTGCTCATTCATTTATGATGAAGGTAGTGGGGGTGTTACTTAAGAGCAGGCGGTGCCAACCAAGTATCCTTGCCTGGAATTTAGAGTGTCATTACATGATTCCCTCAGATTTCCCTATTTAAATTAATGTGAAGAATTGCTATTTAGTTTGAAGTTGCACTTTTTTTGTATTGATCATTTAAACCAACCAATTTGATAAATCTCAGCTTCAAGAGGGTAAGGACATTCAAAGTGAGTGCACTTGATACACACACTTTTCTGTGTTTGCTCCATGCAGTTTATGTTCATGGTTGATATCTCCTTTCTTAGCAGAACATTGATGCCATAAAATGTTGTATTGTGTCATAATATGTGCTATAATATTTGACATAAAATGAACTCATGAACTTAATTAAAGGTAAAATGAGTCCTTTCTCAACAGAAATAAAAATGGATAAGAGCACATACATACATTGTGCACTCTCACAGAGATTCCCTAAAGGATTTACTTATTGATATATTGTCTTCTGCTTTACAATGTCTTTCTCAAAATGTCCTCTAGATGACAGTCATGTGGCTTTATTGCTTACAATTTAAGATTTTGTTTTGTCATTTCCACTTACTTTCTACAAGTAGGATGCAGTGTAGCTTTACGTACCAGATTTCACAGTACCAAACTTATTAATTGTACAACGGTTTACAAATATGTCCTTAAAATCAAACATTTAAATGTATTCATATTTAAAATGCCCTCATCTCAAAATGCACATTGTATGATTTCTGCAGTGTACATTAAGTATACTTGCAATAATTCCATTTTAGGACAATCATATACTTATGTATCTGTAATTGGACCTCTTTAAGCATTCCAATTTAGAATACCAAAAGTACAATTGCACGGTATTTATATAAAGTACATATATATGCAAATTTATTTGTAGTATACTTAGCATAAAATATGTATTTCAAATAGGAGTGTCCGATATTGACAAAAAATGTCAATCTTAATGTTTTCTGCGATTTTATCGATAACAATAATTAAAAAATATTGTGTTGGTTCTTTTGCAGGTTTAGGACTGCTGTTGACAGCTGACTCCTAAAATTTTTGATATCCTTCATATTCTATATGGTGGTGTGGTATCATTGAATAAGAGACATTTCCAATTGTCTTTGATTAGTAGGGCTGACTTCTAATAGTCGAGGATTCGACGATTCGATTCGGAGAGGTCTGATTCGACTATGAACGTTATAGTCGAATACTACACGGCCAGTTCAACCTCGTATAAATCAGGTTATGTGTGTCTCCCGCTCACAAGCGCTCACTAGAGGTCTGCGATACCGCTAGATTTGGTATCGATCCGATACCAAGTAAATACAGGGTCAGTATCGCCGATACCGATACTTTCTAATAATTAAGGTGGATGCGTCTTCAGCCTAAATCTAAATGAAATTTCATGACTTTTAATTTGTTTTTGTGATTTGCAGTTTGGGTTATTAATAAGTTACAAAAACAGTACTACAAAAGCTTTTGTTCAGAAACAACTTTTGGTTCTGTTTTATTTAAATAAACAAAGTTACAAAATTATTACTTCACAAATAGAACTATAAAACTCAACAAATAAACAAATAAAACTCTTTTCAACTATCATATTAACAAAATGTTTCTCCTCTTTAGTGCACTTTTCTGGATATTTTTTTTCTTAAATAAACAAAGTCACAAAGATCTACTTCAAAATAAATATAAAAAAAATGTAAAACAAATTCTCCTTGTAATAAGATATAATGAGAATAAAACAAAGTTTCTCCTCTTTAGTGCACTTCTTTTCGGGATTTGAAAAAAAACATAAATAAAAACAATTACTGTAAATATAAAATGTAAAAATTAAACGACACCCAAAGCCTTCAGTTCAAAGAAATACTCCCAGAATCCCCTGTGATCCCTGTTCCCCTGTGCAGAAAAGAGGTTTTGGTTAGAGGTTTTTGTTCAGGAACAGAATCATGTTCACATTTTTTGCTTTTATTGCAGATCGCCTGTGACTAATTAACTGTCCTGCTTTTGAAAAAATCCTCTCAGCTGGCACTGATGTTGCAACCACTCCCAGGCTTTTCTTCGCAAGTTTGCTAAGAGAGGGGAATGTTTGTGCGTTGTTTTTCCACCAAAGTAGTGCATCCTGATTACGAGGAATTGGCCTCTCTTCTGAGTACCTGCGCAGTTCAATTAGTGCATCTGTGCTAGTTGTCCGATGCCGCTGAGATGCAAGGACCTGAGAGTCAAAATTTTCCCATTTCCCAGCTTTTGCTGCAGGTGGGGATGCAGCAGCCCCTGCAGACAAGCTTGAACTAGTTGTAGAGGCTGCAGCAGAGCTGGTGGCAGAGCTGGTAGCAGGGCTGGTGGCAGAGCTGGCGGCAGAGCTTAATCCAGATGTTGAAGGTGCTGAGGTCTCACTCATTGACTGCATTTCTGTAATGAGTCGAGCTTTTACAGACTCAAGATTTGCAGAGTCACAGAATCCCAGGTTTTTAAATCGAATGTCCAGATAGGTGCTGACAGCAAGACCATAAAATGTCTCAATAGCCCTGAAACGATGTTGGCATTGTGCTGATAGCTCAGCAGCTAGCCTGCTACCTTGTCGCTCAGAAGCTGAAGCAGATCTCAGGAGCACTGAAACCAGGGGAATCACCTTCGAAACTGAAACATGTTTTTCAGTAGATACCTCCCTGGTTGCTTCTTCAAATGGTCTCAGTGCGTCAATAGAGAGACTGATAACAGACCATTGCTCCTCATTCTAGCAAAGCGAGCTCTTGCCAAGTAGACAGAGGGCTGTGGTAACTGCCTCTTTTTGCTCCAACAATCTCTCCCACATGTAGAAGATAGAGTTCCACCTTGTCTCAACTGCTTGAAGAAGTTTATGTTCAGGGAACTTCTGCTGCTTTTGGATTTCTTTTAGCTTGTCTGCAGCTCTAGTGCTGTGGTGAAAGTAACTAACTATAGCACTACTTCTCTCTCGGAGTTCTAGTATGTCAGGGTGAGCCTTGATAGAGTCTTTCACCACCAAATTTAAAGTGTGTGCAAAACATGGGTAGTGTGACCAACCTGCTTTACGCACAGCATCAACCATGTTGGCGCCATTGTCTGTTACTACAGCCTGAATCTTTTCTGAAATGCTCCATTCTTCCGCAATTCTGGTTAACTGTGAACAAATATTGTCTGCAGTGTGTTGTCCAGAAACAGAGCACGTTTCAAGCACGTATGCCAGCATTTGCCAGTTTTCATCTATGATGTGGCATGAGACCGTTAAATATGCCTCTGTCGCTGTTGATGTCCACATGTCAGTTGTCAGCACAACATTGTCCACACTGCTTAATGCTTTTCTGACCTTAGAGGAGCAGTCTTCATAAAGTGCAGGTAGTTTCCCCATCCATCAGAGTTTTTCTACTTGGAATTTTGTACCGTGGCTCAAGTGTCTTTACAAAATTCCTGAAGCCGACATCTTCCACTATGGAAAGAGGCTGCAGGTCCTTTACAATCATTTCTGCTAGGCGCCTTGTAATCTCCACTGCTCTTGGAGAATCAGCTTTGAGAAATAATAAAAATAATTAAGTCTGGTGCCCATCTATGTGTAGTTTAAACATAGAAACTAGTATCCCTTTCACAGATAACACAAAAAGGGTAATTATATTCAAATATCAAATATGACCTACATTATATTCAGTGTATTTGTTTCAGTTCCAGTAAATGCATTCATTTAAATAACACGCTTTCAATGGAATTAATCTATTACTTCTAGGTCTTAGCATAATTGTTGACTAAAGTAACAAATGACCAGTTATTAATTATTATTAACTAACGCTGAAGATGACTAATATGTCTTTCATCACTCTTATCTACCTGGATATTCTCTGCCAAACTGAAATGCCTCTGGCAGTGACTTCTGCCTCTGAGTCGCGGGTCTGTCAGCGCCAGGGGGTGGGGGTGGGGGATTTCTCTCCTCCTCTCTCCGTTTCTGCAGCTCTGCATTCTCTGGTCTGTGATTTTTCATATGCTTGTACAAATTAGTTGTATTGCCACTGTATTTTATAGACTTTCGTATTTTATAGACTTTTTATAGACATTCCCAGCACATCTAGTGGATGCATAACGCAAACCCAGTCAAACGTTTGACTGCAGTATCTTATGCGCCTCATAATCCGGTGCGCCCTATATATGAAAAATGTTGTAAAATAGGTAATTCTTTGAAGGTGCGCCTTATAATCTGGTGCGCCTTAAAGTGCGGAAAATACGGTATACATGCGTTTTAAATTTAGCCTGAAATAGACAAGCATTCCCAGATAGCAGTTACGTTTGGGCCACATGTGGGTATTATCTGGCACATATGGCCTAGATGTGGCTTGGCTGAACAGATATGGGCCAAATTGTGGCCACATTTGTTCTGCCATAACTTTAAAATCTGCGGGAAATGCTCCTTTGGTTCACAACTCGTTTTGGGGTATATGGCCCAGATAACAACGAACACATGAGAACCATATGTGGTTGAGCTATGGCATACAGTGAAAACACCGACTTGTGGTAAACATTTGGCATACACGCGGAAAAACACAGGAATCCTGGAATCAAGTGCGGCTGACATGCGCCGTTCCACACCTCAGGTTGCTATGCATCTTCCCTCCTATTGGTGGAGAGACTATACGGTGCCGACGTCTCTGTACGGCGCGAAGTTGACTGAGACGCGGGCACGGCCAAATGCAGCGGGCGGCATTTCTGCTTTCCTCACGACTGTGTACGTTCGGGTAAGTGATGTTTTGAGACTTTAAAGTCATATAAGTGAAATTTGCAGCATTATCTATCAATATTTCATGTTATTAAACGTTTAGTTATTCGTTTAATTGAGGAAGGGGTCAAATTAGCTAATATTTTCCTCAGTTTAACAAAATGTTACTGTATAGGGTTCCTCTGGTTTGCCGTTTTAACGTTAAATTCCGATGTTATTGGTATAAATCAACAGTACGTACACATATCTTATGTCTTGTTAATAATAATTGTGAATTAAGGTGACGCGGTCTGACGTCGGTGTTGTTATGTTCGTCAAAAAACCTTAAACGTACAGTATGCGATTTTTGGCCACCAGGAGTCACTTATTTAAAATAATAACAAAAGACATACTTTGATGGCGTCGGGAAAGAGCGTGGGCTCACGGGAGTTGTTGTCGCTGTCAATGACAACCAGCTCAGCTCATGACATGACATCATCGTTTCACAAAATATACGGATATACGGGATCTCTCTGTAGATTTAGCTTGTCGAGAAGCTTTAAATGCAACCCCAATGTTTACCTGTGTCATGCTTCTCCTGTCCCAAACCCTTCTCGGGTCATATTTTTCACCCGTACGTTTGAGCTTTACTGAGCTGGCTGTAGCAGCAGAACGTGCGGGCAAAGCGTAATCGTGGTCCATAACTATAGCCTAATACAGACGAATATAAATATTTATATTACGCTCCTTCAATGAATGACCTATTTTAGAACATTTTTTCATATATAGGGCGCACCGGATTATAAAGCACATAAGATACTGCAGTCAAACGTTTGACTGGGTCTGCGTTATGCATCCACTATGTGCTAAAGGGAATGTAGTGACTGTGCTGCGCCGGAGGTGAGGCGTTTAGTAAGCATGAGCGCGCTAAAGCGGGCACGTACATTCGCGGCCTGACTCATATGAGTATTCAATGTGCGCTGCTCGCTAACAGCAACAGTTGGCTGTTTTGAATGATACGACGCGGTTACTGTGAACGGGGAGCGCTTTATGCGCGAGCAGCACCGGGGACAGTGTCTGTTAAGAGTGAGACAAACAGGGGGGGCAAACAAGCTTAACTAGGAAATAATGAAACAAGACACACCTGGGGAGACTAATCAACATGTAAAACTACATAGGACTACAAGACTCAGCACAAGACAGGAAATGACAAAAGTATACACAATAGAAGTGGAACACAAGACAGGAATCATGACACAAACAATGATCTGCTGTATTTCTATATTTCTAGTTAATGTTAAAGTCCCTGTAAATTAAAAATTAAGTATGTGTTCTCAGTTTGTCACACCACAGAAAAATGTGTAATTAGCCACCCAGCCAAATTTGAATGATAAAAAAAGCCGGGAAGTACATAAAATAAGCTATCAAAATCATGAAAAAATGAGCAGATTCTCTGCTCTCAAACGCTGGGGGCATGTTCGCTGGCTGCGCTGAAACCACACCCACTCACGGGAAAGCTGTTGACGGTGATATTAGCTGATTAGCTTTTGGAGACGGGAGGATGAACACACTGAGGCGGGAGATCGTCGTTTCGGCCCCGTTCACCAGTAACAGTGGATTATCAGTGAATGGGCTATATGCACGCATAAATTCCGCATTTGACACAAGGATGCTCGTCCATTTCCGGTTGTGAAGATTAAAGCGGAGGAAAACCGAGGAAAACGGGATTATGGCAGAGTCTTCAAAATTTACTGTCCTCCAGTCTTTGAAATGAAACGTACATACGTTTAGATGTAATTTTATATATCGTTATATTTATTTATTTTAATTTTAAAAAGAAGCATAAACACAACGAGGGGTGTCTGTTTTATCTGTTTTTGTGACTAACGTTTCTTTAGTATAACCATGGAGTATAAAATTCAATTTAAATTCTCGGTATTGCATTGGACTCTACGATCGGCGGAAGTTATCGAGCATCCCTAATGCTTCACCGGAAATACCGCCGTGCATAGAGCCCATTATCAGTGAATTCAATTTGTCTCTGAGGAAAGTTTATAAAACGATCCAGTGTAAAACGATCACTACAGAGGCGGGTGTTGGCGGTGATCCTCAGGTCTTCATCAAGGTATAGGCTCTCTAAAAACCTCTTCTTGATGTGATCGTTTTAAAGGGAATTTAAATGAAGATACCGATCTGTTTTGTACATGATCGCATCCAGGTAGTAGCCCATGCATGTCCGTGTCGAAGGCATAGCTAGCTAGAAAACTGTAGGCTCAGCTGTAGTATATAATAGTACTGACAGTCATTAGCGATTGAGCGGTGAATGCGAATGTGCTTGGGGAGTGTGTGTGGAGAGGGGGAGATCAGACTCTGTGCGTCATCAAATAGGGGGTCGCCAGCAGCTCATGGGTTCCAGTGCGTCACGGAGCCCTGTTTTAGCCCCGCCCAATCAATCCGTAAAATTGCAATGGTGAAAAACTGTTTAACGGTCAAACTCCATATTTCAGTACTTCACAGTTCACAGACTTTGTAATATGTTTTAGCAATACTGCCCTACAAAGCAAAAAGGCAGTAACTGCAGTTTTGGTAAAGCATTAATTATTACAATTTTCATGACATTCAAGCCATCCTTTGTTATGTGACAAAATATCTTATCTTAAATGCGTCTCGTTTTAGAGAAAAATTGTAGTCGTTTGTACAATAACTGCAAAAAGCCCTAGCAAAAGTCATTTTTCTCAGTTCTGCACTCTGCGTAGTTACTGCCTTTTTGCTTTGTAGGGCAGAATACATATAATATGTAACATTTATAATGTGTTTAGAACTTTTTTGTAGAATTGCCTTTACAGGGACTTTAATACATTAACTTTTGTTAACAAATGAAACCTTATTGTAAAGTGTTATCAATTATAAAAAAATAAAAATAAAATAAACATTTTTCTTGACTGCTTGTTCATGCCTTGGTTTTTTTACCATTCTCTCCCCTTTATTTAAAATAAATAATTACGTGCCACAGTGTGGTCATGCAGAAATGTTTGCAACAATCACATTATCAATTATGTTAACATTCTCTAACCTTTCACAAATACGAACCCCAACCTGTCAAAACCAAGCCCTCAAAAGTGAAGCCAAAACGTCTCGATCGCCCCCCTGTGACCGGTCCTAGTATAGCTCATAACCCCCACCTCCCCATGTTATTCAATGGGACGTGAGACCAACTAAACAATTAAATTACACTTCACATATCCTTTTTCCAAAGATAGTTTCTGTCATTTACTGTAGTTTCTATCACGTTGATCTAATTTCAAGTGTTCGTTTTTAAAATAAGTTTGTTTTTAGTTAGTTATGTGATGATAAAAAACGGTGCTCTGACATCATGATTGACAGCTGAGATTGACAGGTTCTCTGTGCAAGGTAGTCACTGAAAGCACCAGCGGACTTTTTTTAATAATGTTGATTATGTGGTTAGTAGTTGTATTTACCTTATTTTAACGAGGTTTTGCAATCAGCAGACATCATTGGAGAAGAACGAAGCAGACAGAGGACACTTAATGAAAGTGCGGGGCGGGCGTGTGCTTGCGTTTGATTCAGCACGAAGGAGGGCGCGGCCTTGATTTCGCGGCTTTACTTCCTGCTCACGACTGCACATGACTGGTCCCGAAACACGCAAGTGCGCAGACTCAGGTCCCAAGATGTCAGCGTCAAATCGAGACACTGGCGGCTTCGGTTCTCTCTGATGGAAAAGAGCGAAGGGGCGTCGTCCATCTTTTTTTACAGTCTATGGGCAAAACCTGTGCGTGCTATGACTGAACTCTTATTTCATGATTTGAGTAATTTAATTGTTTTTTTAAAATAAAATTGTATAAGCACAATAGTTTTTTTTATCTTTGTTATTTAAATAAGCAAAGATGCAAATAATAAGCAATATGACAATTACTATAATAAGAAAGATACAAATCAAATAAACAGTGCTTCAAATTTTTCATACTTTAATGCTCCCAAAAGTTAGCGTAGCCATGATGAAACCAATTGAACTAAATGTGTCTCTTCACTGTACATGTTATATGATGTGCTTATAATTGATATAATTTTAACTAAAATTAACTAAAATTCTGCACTTAATTAATATCTGAAATTATGCCTGATATCACTATGTAGCCTGTCTGCTTTTAACCCTGCTTCCTTTTTTACAACGCATTTTTTTTTGTTTTTTTCTTACAGATTTATTCTGTGAGACTTTTCCCTTCAAATTATCATCATGGACATCGCAAGTAAATGTAAACCAAATAACCTTAGAATGAGGGCTGTTAAACGAGTTAAAGGAGAACTCCGGCGAACAATGAACCTTTCGTCTAATAAAACATCGGTGCATAGTCAACCGTTCTCTGAGATTTGTTTTCATGATAATCGAATGTAAAGAGTTTTATCTCTAAAAACTGTTTAGCGTATAATGCTAGTAATGGGGGCATTGACTTAGTAAAAAGAAATCGCTAGTTTATACCACTAACAAGGCTCAAAATAGCCCCACACTAACGCAGTAACATAATGAGGCTCCATATATCCAAAACGAAGCATTGAGAACTTTGTAATTGTACAGACCGTTTAATAAGAAGATACTTTATGAAGACAGTTCACTTCATGTATACAGACAGGAGCCATCTTAAAAAATAGTCTCGATAAGTCAAACCACGAACGTCGTGCTGAGTGATCAGAACTGTATGAAGTTCAACGAACTTCTGAACTGTATGAACAGCGTTCGGGATCGACTTATCGAGACTATTTTTTAAGATGGCGCCTGTCTGTATACGTGAAGTGAACTGTCTTCATAAAGTATCTTCTTATTAAACGGTCTGTACACTTACAAAGTTCTCAATGCTTCGTTTTGCATGTATGGAGCCTCATTATATTACTGCGTTAGTGTGGGGCTATTTTGAGCCTTGTTAGTGGTATAAACTAGCGATTTCTTTTTACTTAGTCAATGCCCCCATTACTAGCATATACGCTAAACAGTTTTTAGAGATAAAACTCTTTACATTCGATTATCATGAAAACAAAACTCAGAGAACGATTGACTAGGTACCGATGTTTTATTACACCAAAGGTTAATTGTTCGCCGGAGTTCTCCTTTAATGACCTATTTGACTCCCTTGGTTGCATTCAAGATAGTGAGGAGGAATTACACTCAGATCATTTATCTTCCAGGCATGCCTCAGATTCTGAGGAGCCATGTGCTGAGTCATCATCAGAGGTGGATTCTGATGATGACCAATCTGATGAGGAGAATTTAGTGAGTGATGATTTGGTTGGTTCACTGGCCAGCTGGGCTGTAAATTTTGGAATCTCTCTGATTGCTTTGTCTGCCCTTTTGACCATACTTAGGGTGCATCTCCCTTTCCTCCCCAAAGATGGTAGAACTCTGCTCAGAACAAAAACCTCTTACAGGACTCAAATGATAGCTGGTGGAGATTTTCATTACTTCGGTATACTAAATTCACTAAAGACAGCATTTGAAAACATGTGGTCCAAAGTTCCTGATCAACACATTTTTAGACTGCAGTTAAACTTTGATGGCATTCCACTGTTTAAAAGCAACTCTGTACAATTTTGGCCAATACTTGGGATTCTTCAAGACTGTAAATTAAAGAGACCCTTCGTAATCGGACTGTTCTGTGGTAGCTCTAAATCAAAATCTTTGAACGAATATTTGAAAGATCTTGTTAGTGAATTGAAAACTCTGAGCTGTGGGTTTGGCATTAAAGGCAAATGGTTCTTTTTAAAAGTTAGTTCTGATGTGACGCACCTGCTAGGGCTTTTATCAAAGCCATCAAGAGTCACACTGGCCACTCCGCCTGTGGTAAATGTACTCAAACTGGCCTGTATCTCAAAAACCGAATGACCTTTCCTGAAATGAATGCCCCACTTAGGACAGACCTCTCTTTCCGGCAGATGATAGATGAAGACCATCATGTTACTAAGTCTCCTCTAATAGAAACAAACATTGACATGGTTGGTGGTTTTCCTCATTACTACATGCATCTTGTTTGTCTTGGGATGATGCGTAGACTTTTAGATCTTTGGCTGAGTTCAGGGCCACACCGTGTTCGTTTACCTTCCCGGCTGAGTCAAGTCATTTCAGATTCTCTTGTAGGGTTGAGATTTTACATACCTTCTGATTTTGCACGTAAACCAAGACCACTAACACATAGACTGAGGTGGAAAGCTACAGAACTCAGGCAGTTCTTGTTATACACTGGTCCAGTGGTCCTTTGTAATGTCCTGGCCCCACCAGTATACAGCCATTTTATGCTTTTGTCAGTTTCTGTTTATATTCTTCTCAGTCGAAATTTTGCTTTCTGTTAAATGACTTTGCTCATAGATGTCTAGTGTCTTTTGTTGAACATGTTGGTGTGTTATATGGTCAGGAATTTCTTTGTTACAACGTGCATGGATTAGTGCACCTCTGTGAGGATGTAAAGCAGCATGGTAATTTAGAGGAATTTTCTGCTTTTCCTTTTGAAAATTTCTTGGGCACTCTTAAAAAGCTTGTCAGAAGACCTAGCAATCCTTTGGCCCAAGTCATTCGCAGGCTATCCGAAATTAATGCTCAGAGCAATGCACGTGATGAGACCATCAATAGGACCCTTAGACGTGAACACAACAATGGCCCTGTACCTTTGATATTTTCAAAAGCAGTTAACCAGTTTCAAGAGGCTTTCCTTGGTGGTTTAGTCATTAAAATAACTGAAGGAGACAATTGTGTGAAAATACAGAATAGTATTGCCACTGTTGTGAACATCATTTTGAGCAAAGGAAAAAACATAGAACCTCTTTCTTTGACTATCCAATGAATTCAAGTGATTTGGGAATTTTTGTTGTGAGGGAACTCTCTGAAGACTTGCACATCTCAGAGTTTGATGGCAGTGTTGAGAAGTATGTTAGGTTATCTCTCTAAAAATTTTGTTGTTTTACCATTACTACATTCTGCACAAGTTCATGAAACAGAAAATTAAATATGGAATGTGATGTGGCGATAAACTACTTCAAAAGTCACAATTGGTAAGTATTCATAATTCATAGTTTATAATGTCTGCCTCCCTAATTGATAAAAACTGTTGTTATTGCAAGATAAGGTGTTATGAAGTTGGGAGAACATTTTAAAGAGCTAAAATTAAGTTCAAGCTACAAGGTCTTACTGTTAGGTTGGAGTGTGTGATATGTATTTTCAATAATAATATAGTAATTGACCTTTCGCCGGCCCCTCCCACAAAATGGCCATTGTCCAATCACACATCATAGCAACCGTTACCGTGTGAGCTGTTCCGTCAAACAGTAAGCGGTGCGCCCACGGCGTTTGTAAATCGGACGCATGATACCCCGAGAGATTGTCTGGAGAAGTTGTGTTTTTTCCCTTTCCAAAGCCCAAAACACAACGCGAGCCGTGCCTAGGATGTATTAAACAGTGTGGATGCCCCAATCCCAGTTAAATGTGTCGAACATGGTTAACTCGTCTCGCGTGCAGCGTGCGTGCGACTGAGATTAGTCAAAGAAGCACGGAGAAAGCAGATCAAGAGGATCCACAAAGGACTTACTGTACATTTTCTAAAGGGTTGTTGTTAACATACCATGATATTCTCTGGGAAAATGAGCAGCAGTCATCTAAGTTAGCAGTGCAGCACCGTAGACTACAGTTTAGAGGACGTTCGCAACGGGGAAAGCATGAAGCTTACATGACAACATCAGTTCATATATCAATATCGTAACGAAAAGAAATAACCTTAAATAACGTATGGTTCTCTGCCTCTTTCCGTCTCTTATGCATAACGTTAGTTACTTTTTAAACACGAAAATCACATTCAGCATGAGCATGACACGCAATCGGTTGCTGTGGTAATGAACAACCTGCTTGTTAAAGCGAACGTGTAGCTACTCCTGTATCGGAAGCAACATGAATAAATATGCAGTGCAAGTTATATATTTCGAACTCCAAACAATTAGCCACTGAACCAGTTTATAAAATCTTCAAGGCTGTGCTGGTTGCATCTGAGGTAACTTAGCATGGTCATGGGGTTTTTCTGATTTTTCTTGAGACTGGTAAGCATTAGCCTCAATAGTAGTCGTGTCTCATTCATTTCTTAATTTTATATTTGGAATAAATCCCTCCACCGCATACCGTAACCCCTTTTGCTTCGATCTTGCTTGATATCGCGGAGGTATTGCTCCAAAAAGGTCACTGACACGCACGGGAATACCCTTTGCCGTCATGGCAATCTGTCGCGCTGCCCGTGTTTGACCATTTGTTTGACGGAGGTATCAACAGTAACTAAGGGGGGCGGGGCTCGGCGAAAGGCTAATTGTTGTTTTAGCTAACTTCGCTAACATTTCTTTTGTATGTGTATGTTTTCACTGTGTGACATAGCCTAATAGAATGACATCCAAATTTCAATATTATATAAGGGAGCAAAAAAATGCTACATAGGAGATTTTGTATTTCTATTTGTTATATTTAGGCATTATCAATCGAGCAACCATGTGTTTTTATGCTTTGTAGGCCATATCTTTTAGGAGTTTTTAACTCTCTTGACAGGCGGTTGTTGAAAATAAGAACGTGATCTTTAAAGTATAGTTCCCTTAAAAAGCACATTCTGTTATGATTTACTCACTCTCAAATGGATCCAAACCTGTATGAACTTCTTTCATCCGCTGAACACAGAATAAGATATTTTGAAGAATGTTTAGTGAATCTGTTTAGTGACCGACATTCTTCAAAATATCTTATTCTGTGTTCAGCAGATGAAAGAAGTTCATACAGGTTTGAAACAACTTGAGGGTGAGTAAACGATGACATAACTTTCATTTTGTGACTTGCCTAGTTAAATAAAGGTTAATTATGTTTTTTCCTGAATATAGGCACGATTGCAAATTTAATAGAATGAATATCAAACAAAGTTATATTGTCAATTCAATTTGTATTAAGCATTTAATGAATTGTTGATAAAATATAAAGTACAGTCAGTGGTTCTTAATTGGCTTGGCCACAGGACCCCACTTTTCCTGTGATCACTAAGCCTCGATTTTTTTCTTTAAAAAAATAAAAAATAAAATAAGTGTGTGTGTGTGTGTATATATATATTATATACACATGTACAGTATATACATGTAGTGTATGTATATACACACAGACAAAAATGTGTTGTTGTTTTTTTTTTTTTTTGGATATATATATATATATATATATATATATATATATATATATATATATATATATAGTTTCATTTATTTTTATTATATAAATAAATGTTCTTCCTTAAAATACAGCGTGCATAAGTCTGGACACCCCTATGTTAAATTCCCATAGAGTCAGGTAGATTTTTTTATTTTTAAAGGCCAGTTACTTCATGGATCCAGGATACTATGCATCCTGATAAAGTTCCCTTGGCCTTTGGGATTAAAATAGCCCCACATCATCACACACCTTCCACCACACCTAGAGATTGGCATGGTTTTATTTCAGTTAGCCTAATAGCTGGTTTGATTTGCATTGAGAGATGATCTTATGGAAAGTACTCCATGCCAATCTCTAGGTGTACCTTATTCATTCACAAAGAAAATTGGTGTCCTTAAAAATTGGATTTTTCCTTTTTTTAAGGGAATAAAGTTGAATTTCAAAAAGATGATTTATTTTCATTCCGCTTTTTAGTCAACTTTAGCATGGGTGTCTAAACTTATTTATATATATATATATATATATATATATACACACACATATATATATATATATATATATATATACACACACACGTATAGATATATATATATATATATATATATATATATATATATATATATATATATAGATATATATTGTGGCGAGGGGGGCGTGGTTCAGCGAAGTCTGTAGTGGGAGAGCGGGGACGGAGCCGAGCGGTGAATAAGTGGGTCAAGTTCAAATAATAAACAACTGTCTGTGATTGCAGGAATTGGCGTGAGGAGACCACATATAAGCGGGCCGGGCTGTCAGCAGTGTGAGAGAGAGACTGGGAGCTCTTGCACGAATCCTGAGTGGTGGTGTTTCTGAATGAAAAGTGACTGCAGAAAGCTGTATCCAGCGGAAAGAGTGTGTCTACAGACTGTAACCAGTGACGCTGTGTCCAGCGGGAAGAGTGTGTCTACAGACTGTAACCAGTGAAGCTGTATCCAGCGGGAAGAGTACTACTACAACTGTATTTAGTAAGCTGTATCCAGCGGGAAGAGTGTGTCTACAGACTGTAACCAGTGAAGCTGTATCCAGCGGGAAGAGTACTACTAGAACTGTATTTAGTAAGCTGTATCCAGCGGGAAGAGTGTGTCTACACACTGTAACCAGTGAAGCTGTATCCAGCGGGAAGAGTACTACTACAACTCTATTTAGTAAGCTGTATCCAGCGGGAAGAGTGTGTCTACAGACTGTAACCAGTGAAGCTGTATCCAGCAGGAAGAGTACCACTACAACTGTATTTAGTAAGCTGTATCCAGCGGGAAGAGTGTGTCTACCAACCCGGTCTCATCCCAAGACGTCATATAACTGACGTTTTGGGACGTCTTTTGACCATACGTCAATATTCGCCTTTTTAGGGCCCCCTTAAACGTCGGTAGATGAGGTTATGGGATCCTAACTCTACCCCATACCTAAACCTAACCCTAAACCTAACCCGTCACCTACCTGACGTTAAAGGTAAAGCGTCAGTTGTATGACGGCCCGGGATCGCCATCTAGCGACGTTTAAGGGGGCCCTAAAAAGGCGGATATTGACGTATGGTCAAAATACATCCCAAAACGTCAGTTATATGACTTTTTGGGATGAGACTGTGTTATGTCTACAGACTGTAACCAGTGAAGCTGTATCCAGCAGGAAGAGTACTACTACAACTGTATTTAGTGAGCTGTATCCAGCGGGAAGAGTACTACTACAACTGTATTTAGTAAGCTGTATCCAGCGGGAAGAGTGTGTCTACAGACTGTAACCAGTGAAGCTGTATCCAGCGGGAAGAGTGTGTCTACAGACTGTAACCAGTGAAGCTGTATCCAGCGGGAAGAGTACTACTACAACTGTATTTAGTAAGCTGTATCCAGCGGGAAGAGTGTGTCTACACACTGTAACCAGTGAAGCTGTATCCAGCGGGAAGAGTACTACTACAACTCTATTTAGTAAGCTGTATCCAGCGGGAAGAGTGTGTCTACAGACTGTAACCAGTGAAGCTGTATCCAGCAGGAAGAGTACCACTACAACTGTATTTAGTAAGCTGTATCCAGCGGGAAGAGTGTGTCTACAGACTGTAACCAGTGAAGCTGTATCCAGCAGGAAGAGTACCACTACAACTGTATTTAGTAAGCTGTATCCAGCGGGAAGAGTGTGTCTACAGACTGTAACCAGTGAAGCTGTATCCAGCGGGAAGAGTACTACTACAACTCTATTTAGTAAGCTGTATCCAGCGGGAAGAGTGTGTCTACAGACTGTAACCAGTGAAGCTGTATCCAGCGGGAAGAGTACTACTACAACTCTATTTAGTAAGCTGTATCCAGCGGGAAGAGTGTGTCTACAGACTGTAACCAGTGAAGCTGTATCCAGCAGGAAGAGTACCACTACAACTGTATTTAGTAAGCTGTATCCAGCGGGAAGAGTGTGTCTACAGACTGTACCCAGTGAAGCTGTATCCAGCAGGAAGAGTACCACTACAACTGTATTTAGTAAGCTGTATCCAGCGGGAAGAGTGTGTCTACAGACTGTAACCAGTGAAGCTGTGTCTAGCGGGAAGAGTACTACTACAACTGTATTTAGTAAGCTGTATCCAGCGGGAAGAGTGTGTCTACAGACTGTAACCAGTGAAGCTGTATCCAGCGGGAAGAGTACTACTACAACTGTATTTAGTAAGCTGTATCCAGCGGGAAGAGTGTGTCTACCAACCCGGTCTCATCCCAAGACGTCATATAACTGACGTTTTGGGACGTCTTTTGACCATACGTCAATATTCGCCTTTTTAGGGCCCCCTTAAACGTCGGTAGATGAGGTTATGGGATCCTAACTCTACCCCATACCTAAACCTAACCCTAAACCTAACCCGTCACCTACCTGACGTTAAAGGTAAAGCGTCAGTTGTATGACGGCCCGGGATCGCCATCTAGCGACGTTTAAGGGGGCCCTAAAAAGGCGGATATTGACGTATGGTCAAAATACATCCCAAAACGTCAGTTATATGACTTTTTGGGATGAGACTGTGTTATGTCTACAGACTGTAACCAGTGAAGCTGTATCCAGCAGGAAGAGTACTACTACAACTGTATTTAGTGAGCTGTATCCAGCGGGAAGAGTACTACTACAACTGTATTTAGTAAGCTGTATCCAGCGGGAAGAGTGTGTCTACAGACTGTAACCAGTGAAGCTGTATCCAGCGGGAAGAGTGTGTCTACAGACTGTAACCAGTGAAGCTGTATCCAGCGGGAAGAGTACTACTACAACTGTATTTAGTAAGCTGTATCCAGCGGGAAGAGTGTGTCTACACACTGTAACCAGTGAAGCTGTATCCAGCGGGAAGAGTACTACTACAACTCTATTTAGTAAGCTGTATCCAGCGGGAAGAGTGTGTCTACAGACTGTAACCAGTGAAGCTGTATCCAGCAGGAAGAGTACCACTACAACTGTATTTAGTAAGCTGTATCCAGCGGAAAGAGTGTGTCTACAGACTGTAACCAGTGAAGCTGTATCCAGCAGGAAGAGTACCACTACAACTGTATTTAGTAAGCTGTATCCAGCGGGAAGAGTGTGTCTACAGACTGTAACCAGTGAAGCTGTATCCAGCGGGAAGAGTACTACTACAACTGTATTTAGTAAGCTGTATCCAGCGGGAAGAGTGTGTCTACAGACTGTAACCAGTGAAGCTGTATCCAGCGGGAAGAGTACTACTACAACTCTATTTAGTAAGCTGTATCCAGCGGGAAGAGTGTGTCTACAGACTGTAACCAGTGAAGCTGTATCCAGCAGGAAGAGTACCACTACAACTGTATTTAGTAAGCTGTATCCAGCGGGAAGAGTGTGTCTACAGACTGTACCCAGTGAAGCTGTATCCAGCAGGAAGAGTACCACTACAACTGTATTTAGTAAGCTGTATCCAGCGGGAAGAGTGTGTCTACAGACTGTAACCAGTGAAGCTGTGTCTAGCGGGAAGAGTACTACTACAACTGTATTTAGTAAGCTGTATCCAGCGGGAAGAGTGTGTCTACAGACTGTAACCAGTGAAGCTGTATCCAGCGGGAAGAGTACTACTACAACTGTATTTAGTAAGCTGTATCCAGCGGGAAGAGTGTGTCTACACAGACTGTAACCAGTGAAGCTGTATCCAGCGGGAAGAGTGTGTCTACACTACAGACTGTAACCAGTGAAGCTGTGTCCAGCAGGAAGAGTGTGTCTACAGACTGTAACCGGTGAAGCTGTATCCAGCGGGAAGAGTGTGTCTACAGACTGTAACCGGTGAAGCTGTGTCCAGCGGGAAGAGTATTATTATCATCATCTGTTTCTGTTGACTTTCTGATATTCTGATTTAACGTTATTTGAGCGTGACCCTCTGTGGAACTCAAATGAACTCAAATGTTTTAGTATGTGAACGATATTTTCAGATTTATGTTATTTTTCTTTTTTTTCTATTCAATAATAGGCATGTTCCATATCGTTTCTTTTTTGGAAACAAATGAGGTGGAAGTGGTGCCCAGCTGTTGGGTAGATGGTGACCGATGTGTCTGGCCACGGCCCACGCCTAAGAGGGGAGAGCCTCACAAAGGCTGTGAAACTTGCAACGAAACCCAAGAAAGAGTGGAAAATCTTTCAAGTAAAGGTTCTCTACACAACAGGTAGTTCTTTAATGTTTAACCCCAAAAAATATATGTGATGCGTAATATTTAATGTCTCACTATAAGTTTATAATAAGGGGTATAATAAGTTGTTAATAAGCTTTATTAACAAAAGGAAGGAAAACAGATTTTTATTGCAAAAGAAAAATATTTGAAATATATTTGAAATATTTCACTATATTAGTGATAGTGATCTGTGGATTCTATCAACTTTTCTATTTTTATACAATGTTATAAAATGTATAGGCCTAAATGTTTTATAAATTATGCTCATGTTTATTCTGTTTGTCTCTTTTGCATAGTAAGCCTGGTTAATTACTGTAAAATTACAAGTACAACTTTTCCACTAAACACAGAAAGGTGCTGTTTAAACACGCAATGGTGTTCTGTTTTTTTACCAGTAAGATATCATTCACACATCAGAACCAGAATACATGGTATATAAATGTCGCCTTGCTCTGTACTGCGATGCACGTACGTGACTCTCCTGTTCGAACTCGTTCATCAAAATGAACGAATCTTTTTCCGAGTCAATTGGTTCATTCAATGAACCAAACAAATGAATTGACTCAGAAAAAGATTTGATTTTGATGAACGAGTTCAAACAGGAGAGTCACCAACGTGCATCACAGTACAGAGCAAGGCGACCATTTGAGCTTATAAAACTTACGCTTTTTTTTTTTAAATGAGCGCTCGTTTCGCTTGATAAGACCCTTATTTCACTTGATAAGACCCTTAGTCTGGAATCGTTTAAAGCCCTTTGAACAGTTTGCATTTTGTACTGAAACTGTCTATTGGACCTTGAACCGTTTGGTTCCCATTGAAGTCCATTATATGGAGAAAAATGCTGGAATGTTTTCATCAAAAACCTTAATTTCTTTTCAACTGAAGAAAGAAAGACATGTAGGGGTGGGAATTGGCAACAATGTGACAATTCGATAGTATCGCGATATTTGGGCCACGATTCAATATTATTGCAATACAAGCAATATTTTGCGATTCATGTTCCCCATACTATTCAAAGATATCACAGAAATGAGCTTAATAAGACTGCTCAACTCACTTTAATTAAATGTCACATTTAATTCTGTAAACATTATCTTCTACACAGTAACTGAAGTGCAAAAACTTGTTCTTGAATATTCAGCAGGGTTCGTACATTTTGAAAAAACCTGGAAAAGTTATGAAATTTGAAAATTGCAAATTCCAGGCCTGGAAAAGTTTTGAAAAAATAAAAAGACCCAGAAAGTTTTGGAAAAGTCATTGAATTTGTATTTTTTAATTCATTTTTACACAGCATAATATGTGATTTAATACAAAAACTGTTTAATGAAAAAAAGGTGGCTTTGTTCTTATATTCGGGCGACATAACGTTCAGTTCACTTCCGATTCACTTACTTGTTGCCTGAGGCGAAGTCGGTGCTGACGGCTCTGATACTGACAGAACACCTGATCAGGTTATCAACTTATCGATCAGACAAGGCCGATCCAAATCCGATATTTTGCGTATACTATTCTGTGTTATTGTTAAATAACTGTTTTTATTGTTTAAATCCTGAATGGAGAATGACTGACAGTAATTCTCCATTCAGCATTCAAACAGCGCGTCACGTTCGGTTACAGTCGAATTTGATAGGTGTTGATTGAAGTCTTTGACATCCCAAAAGGTAGTGCTTGAAAAGTCCTTGAAAGTCCTGGAAGTTCATTTTACAGAGTCTGTATGAACCCTGTGAATGAAGGTCTTACAGGTTTGGAATGGCATAACCGTCAGTAATTATTAATTATTGATTAATAAACAAAATTTTATTTTAATGTTAATGTTTATTTACTGGTAGTTTACCAGTAAAGAATGTATGTGTGAAAGGGACAATTTAGACAATGTGGTTGTCATTTAGTCTTGCATGTGTTTTAGACAACTATGATGATGCCAGGTGAAAGCTCCCTGAAGCAGAACTCTTCTCTGACATTCAATCTGATACAGAGAGTGGGGCTAAAAAACCCAGACGAATTATGTAAGCAAACATTTCTCTTTTCCAACAGGAGTTTTTTTATTCTCTTATGAGTTTTATTTTATTATTATTATTATGTTTTTTTTTAATCTAGCAAATATCTCTTTCAGTATATGGCAGTAGTAACCTTGTGTCAATTTCTATTTTTCTATGAAAGGAAGAGCTATAGACTTCAAAACTTTAGACTTTTGAGTGACAGTGATGATGATGATGATGATGATAATGAAGGGCAAAATTTGAAAGGCCTGGAACCACCGCCTCATATTAAGCCCCCAGCAAGTCAAACATTTAGTCAGTCAACTAAAAGCCCCTCTTCAGGAAGACAGCAGCCCTCTCTCTGCCAGACAGCTAGTCAGCTACCAGTGAGTGACCAATTTCCTTTATACCAACCAGCATGGAGCCAACCACCTCTCCAACAGCCAGCAAATCAGCCACCATCAAGTGACCAATCCCCGTTCTACAAGCCACCTAGTCAGCCACAAGCAAGTGACCAATCCCTGATCTACATGCCAGCTAGTCAGCCACTAGCAAGTGACCAATCCCCGTTCTACAAGCCAGATAATCAGCCACAAGCAAGTGACCAATCCCTGATCTACATGCCAGCTAGTCAGCCACAAGCAAGTGACCAATCCTCGTTCTACAAGCCAGCTAATCAGCCACAAGCAAGTGACCAATCCCCGTTCTATAAACCAGCTAGTCAGCAGCCAGCATGGGGCCAACCACCTCTCCAACAGCTAGCTAGTCAGCCACTACCAAATCACCAACCATCTGTCTTCCAGCAAAATAGCCAGCAAAGTTTAGCTTACTTGCAGCCAGCAGGCTCAGAATCTGGCTTAAGGAGAAACCAACCACTACAAAGTATGTTACAATTGTGCAACATTAAAGATAACACAGGTTTAATACTCTTGATTAAAGAATTAGTTTACCCCAAAATGAAAATTTCCAAATAATTTATTCACCCGAATGCCATCCAAGATATGGCATTGGGGTGAATAAATTCTGTTTACAAATGGTACTTCCATATATGGGTATTTCCGCTGGCACCATCGCACCATTGATGTTGTTCCCGGCTTGTTGCAAAGCCCATTGAAGCACTTCAAAGAACTTTGAAACTGCATTAGAAATGCGATGGAAATCATTTCTGTGGAAAAAAAAAAAAAAAAAAAAAAAACCCAGAAATTTTACGCAAACTTAAGGCTCATTTTGTAAAAAATGCTTAACTTGCAAAATTTCACCAAAAACAGTTCACATGGCTGGGGTGATTTATTTGTTTCTGACATCCATGTTAGAAGAAGTGTTGTGACAAGTACTGTTGATTGACACTGTGAAATCTAGTGGATTTTTTTTGGCATAATATTTTTGATTTGATTTGATTTATTCAACAATGTTTATAAACAGCATATACAAACATGCCAAAGGCGATTCATATACATTTAAATATAATTGTTGAGGATACACAATAAAGCCGCAGGCTTATTTCCATTGTGGCCCTCTACATGCATAAAATGAAACGAACAGTTCCAGTGGGAATAAAATCAAAACAAGCAACTCACACCCTACAAATTCCTATGGGATCTCAATTGGAAAGCCACTTTTTTACTTCTTTTCTAAAGGGCCGTGCCTCTTTTAATTGCTTTAAATGATCTGGTAATCCATTCCAAGCAACTGCACTCGAGTACAAAAATGAATTCTTCCCAACTACACTTTTAAACCGGTACAAATATATATTATTTGTCCTTGCCCTTGTAGAAATACAGTGAACATCTCTCACAAAAACATAATAGTCATGCAAGTATTTAGGAACAGACCTCTGAATCATTTTATGCACCATCTCAATTTTAATAAAGATTACTCTTTTATCCACTTTTAAAATTCCCAGTTCCTCAAAATGGTTATCATTTAGATGCGTACGAGGATGTAACCCCAAAATAATTTTGCACAACCTGTTCTGGGCAGTCTGTAATTTATTTTTGACATGTTTTTTAGAGCCACTATACCAAAAAGTTGTTGCATAGTCGAAATATGGTTGCACTAATGCACCAGTTAACTTTGTCATTGTTTGTTTGTCTAGATAAGCAGCCTGTCGAGCTAAAAATTTTATTCGATTATTTATTTTCGATAAAGCAGCAGCTGCCATATTATCCCCAGTCATTTTGTTATCAAGGATACATCCCAAAAATTTCACTTCTTGTTTAAAAGAAAAATGC
This sequence comes from Pimephales promelas, assembly GCF_016745375.1. The sequence goes on along the minus strand of NW_024121255.1, from coordinate 11,417,106 downwards.
TCATCTCCCACACTTATTTCTGAATTGGGACATTTCCTCAATTTTGCAGCAGAACCGAATAGAATAGCTTCAGTTTTCCCTAAGTGTAAAAATAGCTTATTTTGAAAACACCAAGTAGACACTTCTACAATTTCTCTTTTTAACTTGTTTTCTATTGTTTCTTTATTTTCATCAGTAACTATTATTACGGCATCATCAGCATATAATGATAAATGACTAGAACAGGCCATCTTCAAATCATTTATATAAATTAAAAAAAAGTAATGGCCCTAAAACACTACCTTGTGGTACTCCACAAGAGATCGGCAAAAATTCTGAGCACACTTCATTTATATCGACCATTTGACACCTATTCGTAAGATAGGATTTGATCCATTTACATGAATTAGAATCAAAACCCATAGCATTTAATTTTAACATCAGAATATTAAGGTCGACTGTGTCGAAGGCTTTTCGTAAATCGAGCAATACCATCCCACTTAATTTACCTTTATCTATTCCTTTCTTTATATAATCCGTCAAATATAGAATAGTTCTCTGTGGAGTGTAACTTTCTAAAACCAGACTGAAATTCATATAAAAAATTGCAATTGGAAATATATTCTTCAATTTAGTCAAATAATATTTTTTCTAAAATTTTAGATAAAGTAGACAGGATTGACACAGGCCTATAATTATTACAATCAAGCCTACTCCCTTTTTTAAAAAGGGGAAAAATTTTAGCTTGTTTAAATTCAGCTGGTACCTTGTTCTGGTAAATAGAAAGATTTGTAACCATAGGGGTTATAAAGTTAGCATCGTCTTTAATAAATTTAGCCGGGATATTATCCAACCCTGTGGCTTTATTGCACTTCAATTCACTTAGTTTCTTATAAACTGTGCTCTCTTTTACTTTGCTAAATGAAAAACTTCCTAAGGCAACACCACAATTATCATAATATTCTTTAACCAATTTATCGTCATATAAGTCTGATTGTGCTGGAAGCTCTTTTATTAAATTTTCGCCCACCGAGGTAAAAAATTCATTAAAACAATTTGCTACCTTTTTCTGATCTGTCATCAATTGACCATTAATTTTGAGACTAATTCTTTGATCTTTACTTTTGGCACTTTGCCGATAGCCTAGACCACTCAAGATTCGCCATTCAATATACCTCAACCAGATGATAGAGATGGCTCAATCAATTAATTTAGGTACTCCTCTCAATAAAATATAGTGACTCAAAATGTGTTCAACAGTAAGAAGTCAGTTAAAGAGTTAAAATTAACATTTATTTAAATTAAAAGTTTTTCTTTTGACAAAATTACATTTCCTTTATAGCCTAACCAGTGGTTCTCAACCGGTGTAGCGCGAGTAGGCTACAGGATGGGAGGGAAAAAATGTTTGTTTGTTTGTTTGTTTGTTTTTAAAAAAAAATCACTATACTACTGTCATAAAAAGTTTTGTATATACATAACTCCTGAATAAAAATTTAAATGTGTTTGGACTGATTTTAAAAAAAAGTTTTTGATTGGTTTGCCGATAGTGAGCACAAATGCAGATGATAAGCGGTTCCCTTTCGTAGTCACTCCGAGTTACGTCGGATGACGGAGAATGGGGGTTTCGCCTAGAAAGCCAATCCTCTTCGAGTATTAAAAAACGAGCCAATGGCAAGAAAATGCCATGGGTCTGCGGAATTTGCATAGCGTAACTCCGCCTCACCTCGTGAGTATAAAAGGAGGAAGCAAACGCAACCGCAGTATGTTTTCGCTTCAGAACCAAGAGCATCTCTTCACTCCACAAGCGACAAGATCTGAGTTTACAAGTGACTCACCTCTTCGAGACGAGCGACCCTCCAGTGTTGGTCTGACGGCAGTACCCAGTGAGTCTTCACTTTGCCTGTGGTCTGTGCTGTTGTCTGCCAGACTCTGTGTTTCTCCCTGGTCGCCTCAGCATTGTAGAGTTTCCTCTCCTGAAAGAGCTGCACGGTGCGCGACTTTTTAAAGATGTCTCGCCCGTGTTTGTCTGGTTGCAGTCGATATTTGTCATCTTCTGATGGGCACAAGTGCTGTTTTGTGTGTCTGGGCTTTGAGCATGCAAAAGCAGCACTCGTGGACAGTGGCGCAAAAAGTGGGTATGTGCTATATGCGGCACATAGGGGCGCAGCACAATGGGGGGCGCCAAAGCGATGGTAAAAAAAAAAAAAATAATAAAAATTAAAAATATATATAGGCTATATATATTGTATTTCTATATGTAGCTGCTGTTGTGCGTTTCTAAATAATTTCTGCATTCCTTCAATGTTATATAAGGCTAGAGTAGGCGCCCTCATGGAGAAGGGGGGCGGGTAATATTGCGAGCGGGCGGAGGCGCCGTGAGCGCTGATCGAGCAGGTACGAGTAGTGAGTTGTCGTCGAAAAAGATGGATAAAACAAAATGCTGTGGGGCTAAAAATAGAAAAAGAAAGAGAGAAAAGAAGATGGCATGTCAACTGATGCAACAGCAGCTAATTAACAGGTAGGATTTAAAATGTGATATCCAGGCATGCAGGCTATCTATATCTCGTTGGCCATCGGGACTACCGGGAGATTCCTGCTGGGCCGACGTGCTTTTTCAGCCGATACATCTCATCCTTTTTTATTTATTCGTCTTAATGGCCCACAAAACTCATACATCGGCGGCCCATTTGTTTGTTGTTTGTTTTTGTTTTGTTTTTTGCTTAATTGGAGGCGCTGTGCTGGTGTAATGCATTGGTCAAAAAAAGTCAGCTTTAGTTTTTTTTCTGACACACTGGCCCATGAAACATGTTATTATGCGCTTATATCGTTCAAGTATAGAAATTAGTGCAAAACTAATTATGAAAGTTTCCTTTATTTTTCAGTGTATTTGTTTTACAATAGCCTTTATGGCTATTACTATCATGGGATTAATATTATAATTATGGAGTAGTGTAATGTAAGGGTGTCACGATTTCGAATTTAAATCGAAATCGATCAAAATTAATTAAAATCAAAATCGATCGAAATTAATTCAAAATCGTCGATGCTGCCACGCCCCCATGTAACGTCCGTTCGGCCTGCCAAGCAGAAAAAAACACGCATGTTGAAGTGCTGCGAGTCTATGGTCAACCTCTAAGCCATTCAAAAGATAGCATGGAAACTGCAGACACAGGAGACCCATCAACAGAACGTGAACACCCTCCTCTTTCATTGAAGTCGCAAGTGTGGAAGTTTTTTGGACTTCCAGTGAGTAATGTTGACAACGTTCGCGCTTCAAAAAAGCCCCAGTTTGCAGACATCCAAAGTCTCGCCGAAGTGCCGGGAGTCTCCCGCATATTGATAGCGGCTCCCTGATGCACGCAAATTGGTTAAAATCTCCCGGAATCTAGAGCGAGTGAGCAAGAGCGAGCATGCATGCCGAGACAGAAAAAAAAGTGCTCCAAACCGTATTGCGCGCACGATAGAGAGGGAGAGAGCGAGAGACCTTGGCTTGCATGTGTTCCTCATAACGCCCGTTTCACACACACTCTGTTTGCAATGTGTATGCGGTGCGTATTTCTGTACCCATGTTAACAGCTTTCACACTGCACGCAGATGCAGTCTGTCGATCCGTTCCAGGTGCAGTGCGTATACAGCAGTGCAGAGATCGTTTCCGTGCCGAGTCTATTTCTGCTGTGCTGCAAACGCTGAATTAAGTGACTAGCGCACGGTTCGTGGTCAAAATGAACTCAGATTGACCTGAAAATGTATTAGTTTCACTAATTAATTCAATAAAATGTAGTAATCTCACCATAAATGTATTTAATTAAAAACTACTTTTCATCTTTTTACTTTAAGACCGGGGTTATAAGCAAGGAAAACTACAATTTACCTCAACAAGGTCATAATGAACGACATTCGTCTCATTCGTGGAGGTAGAATAACAACTTCCTTGAGACATGCAAGATTTATAGTATTACAATTTAAATGCAAAAGAAAAGGAGGAGAGTCGGCTGTTTTTGTGAATTTAAAGTTTTATTTTAATTTTTTTGTGATTTTAATATACATGGTTGAATATTTGACCATTTGCTTGAGAACCAATATAAGTAATGCATGTAATTATAGAGCTACAGTACGTTGTTTATATTGGGTTTAAACATGCATACGTCCATTCAAGTTTGTATAAGTGTACAAAGAGAATCACAATGCTGACACAACTTTTTTTTTAAATAAAATTTGCTGCATATTTGAATTTGAAATAAAAATAGTGAGTAGGCTGTGTTTTGTGGTACAGCCGTGGATCAGTTACGCACAGCAGATGCAGCTTATGTGAAAGCACTATAGTGCGTGCTGCTCCTGTACCGTACACACCGCAACATACGCACTGCACACAGAGTATGTGTGAAATGGGCATAAAGCACATGTAATGAAGAGAGCATCCTGATTGGCCGATTGATAAAAATCGAGAATCGAATCGTGACCTAAGAATCGAAAATGGAATCGAATCGAGGATTTGGAGAATCGTGACACCCCTAGTGTAATGTAGACAGACACTAACTAAAAGCGGTTCAAATTTTTCTTTGTTTAATTTGCACCCTGAATATGGGTTGGAGCTTTTAATTTTGAATTCTCAAAGTGCACCAGACTGCTGAATTTAACATTACAGAACACAAAATTTTATTACGGGGGAGCATGCCCACGAACCCCCCTAGACAAACAGAGGTCCACCTACCACAGTTTTACCTAAAATCTTGTGAGAAACACTTGTATTGCTGTTCCAATGGAGCTTATAGTTTTCTTAGGGGGGGTTCATCAAGGTGGAGTAGCTATAGTTTAATTTGATTAATAAACAACAATTTTTGCACTTATTTTATCTGTTAGCTCTCACTTGTTCCTACTCACCTATTGCACGGCACGGGGTGGGGGTGGGGGGCTGTCATGAGAGCGGAGGTTGCCACCCTGCTGGCGAAGGGTGCAATCGAGATGAGGTCAGGGTTTTACAGCCCCTACTTCATTGTCCCCAAGAAAACCGGTGGGTTACGACCAATTCTGGACCTGCGCGTTTTGAACCGCACCCATATCCCAGGCTGGCCTTTTCGCCGGTGCGGTTGAGGACTTTGCCCATCAGTTCTCGACCGCTCAGAAGCAGTCTGAGGCTATCAAACATATTCTGCCCCGACGGCTGTGGCTCGGATGATTCCACTGGATCAGTTTTTGGGGGCTTGGTTAGAGCTCCCAAATTTGTCCCATAGGGTCGCCGGAACTATCAGGCTCGGCTATGCGATTCAGTTCGAACGGTCTCCTCCCCGCTTCAGGGGAGTCCGCTTTACGATGGTTGGTGGCAATGCCCCGATCATGAGAGAGGAGGTTGCCACCCTGCTGGCGAAGGGTGCAATCGAGGCTGTCCCTCCAGCCGAGATGAGGTCAGGGTTTTACAGCGCCTACTTCATTGTCCCCAAGAAAACCGGTGGGTTACGACCAATTCTGGACCTGCGCGTTTTGAACCGCACCCTTCAACGGCTGCCGTTCAAGATGCTCACGGCCAAACGCATTTTCGAATATGTTCGGCCCCAGGATCGGTTTGCAGCGAAGGACGCTTACTTTCATGTCTCCATCTTACCTCGACACAGACTGTTTCTTCGGTTTGCTTTCGAGGGGCAGGCATATCAGTATGCGGTAGAGGTCTTCACAGTGCACCCGAGACCCGACGGCCCGGGACCCGTACGGGTTCGGGTCTGTATTTTAAATGATCAGCCGGGTCCGGGTCGGGTCCGAATCTATTACTTCGGGTCCCGGGTCTGTTTAACATTGTGTGTAATACCAACGCATTCTCATCCTTTAGCGTCATATAGGTCGCTATATGACAAAACGGCGAAATACTACTCACATGGCACCCGTTATCGTTAATATAACACGCGCTGAGAACCTGCTGGTAATACACGTGCGATCGGAGTGCAATCTCAAGCGCGTGTCATGTTTCTATGGCAACCAGAGCAGAGTTTCCGCCAAACCGCGCTTTACATTTTCTCCAATGTTTACAATAATATAAATGAACCGTCTTGTTTAATCTTAAAGTTTTGGTGTTCGCAAGGGGTTCGCGTCCTGAATTATCTCGATGACTGGCTAATCCTAGCACACTCTCGAGATCAGGTCTGCGAACACAGATACCTTGTGCTCCCGCACCTGTACAGGGGTTTTCTAAATATAAGTTGTCCAAAATTATCTTGGTAGGGGGGTTTGGGGAAACCCCCAAGAAAATGTTGGTTTTCCTGATCTTGACATGTCCATTTTAAGGTGTTTTGAAGGTCCCAAAAAATAAATGGAAAACAGTAGCTTTAACAGCATACAATACAATGTTCTACAGTGAAAGTAGTCTTCTGAGATCGGTAACAAGTACACTGACAGTATTCACCAATGCAATTTAGAAACAGAAAATATTCATTAGGCCAAACATTACTGTTGTATACATTATACAACAAAACCATAAACATATGTAAATCAAAAGTATATTCTTTATAATACAGTAAAGGACACAATTGAGTCTGGGGGTCTCTGTCCATTGTTGGCATCTATTGTTCAAAACAGGTAATCTGACCTTTGACCTATTATAGGCTTATACTACAGTAAAGCGGTGATTGGTTAGTGATCAGTAAACAATTAGAGTTTGCACATATGAGGAGTGTTTGCGTGACCTGGTGAATAATTGTAGCATGTTGATTGGTGTGTTTGGAAAAGAAAAGCAAGTCAATTCTAGATGTTTTTTGGTTTAGTCAAAGGCTGAGAAATTGCTTATGGTTTTGGAGATTTGGTGTGTAGGTTTGCACTTTGAGTGAGAGGTTTCAGGGCTGGAGTGAGACTCATTGTACCCACATGCCCACTTTAGTTCCCCACTGACTATATTACAGTAAAATAATATAGTTAAAACCTCAGTATATAAGTCTTCAATAGTGCACTCTACTGTACAGCCTTGTAATTCATTGTATTTTGCAAAAATATAATTTTCTATTCAGTGCAAAAGCAGTACACAGGGTTTTATAAATACAGAGGTCCCAAAAGTGATCTTGGGTTCGGGGGCATATTATTTTTCCACAGTAATTGTCAAAGAACTTGGGATATGTATATTTGTGTTAAATAGGAATCCATTGCAATAAAGTTATTCTCATTCTGGGCACAGTATGCAATAGGGAATTGCTTTACCTCTCCTCTCTTATCACAATCTCCTTTTCTTGTTCTTCTTCTCTGAGTCTCTTTATCTTTACATGTAAACATCCCCTACCTGAAGCTGAGCTTTGATAGATGTTTAGTTTTGCCACTTGCATCCTATCTCGTGAAGCTTTGCATTGGGATTCCCGCGCGACCCGCGCTTCTCTGAACATTCTGCTTTGATCGTCATTTCAAACATTTTGACATATCACAATTTGATAATTTAATTAATAGTCTCTATTTTACTGATAACTTAAACAATGTTAAAATAAATGTTACTCGAATAATTTGAGGAATTTTTAATTTGCATAGAATGTTATCTTTCTTAACGCCGTAATAAACCTTCGCGTGAAGTGGAAAATCGATTCCTGAGCAATCGATGCCAACTAATTCAGCACCTTACTTGGGACAGCGCCTTTGTAACGTCGAACGTAAGAGGAGCAAGTTAAGAAGCTTCCTAAGTGACACTTCGGGGAACACACTTAGGAAGATATATACAACTTAGGTAAGATATATCTTTTTGAGTCTTCTTAGCGCGCTAAGAGTGAGAGTTATCGGGGAACCGGGCCCTGGTCAGTAGCATGAAGGCCTATTTGATCAGATAACAGATTCTTTAACATGAGAAGCAGTTTAAATGTCTCAATGAGTGATCCACACTATAAAATGGAATGCAGAATGTTTATGCATTTGTTGACAATACACAATCACATATTCAAAATAGGAATGTCCTTAAATAGTCAAGTCACCTTTATTTATATAGCGCTTAATGCATATTGTATCAAAGCATCTTCACAGTGATAACATGAAAATAATACAACACAGATCAATAATATTGTTGAATATTAAATGTCTCCAACTAAGCAAGCCAAAAGCCAAGGCAACAAGGCAAATAAGAAATGATTCAAGGATTATTTACATTTCAAACAAACGCCAATGCAATCATTCTGTGCCCAGAGGCATATGAGCAATTAGTGTGAGCATCACAGATCAGTTTCAGCTACTTTTTCTTTCCTAAATTAATCAATATTTTTGGACTAGCTAATGGTTCAATTGCTCACTTATTAAGACAGTCACTTGTCGCCGCCTTCTGGCTTAATAATGCAAGTTGCGCAAACACGAACAAGCGGAGTGGTACAAACAGTGAAAAGTCAAACACATTTGAGGTAACTTTATATTACAATAATAATAATGGCAATATATTTAATAAGGTGCTTGTGTTGTTAAATTGAGCTTATAGTAGGGAAGAGAGGGGCGCAACCTAATGATGCTACGCAGCATCTCGTTCCCTATTCAGAGACCATAGGTTACCAGAGACGGTCTCTCTTTTTTACTGGTTCTGACAGTACACTATGTAACATTTTTGGTTCAAAATTTTAATGAGTACTTATAAACCCATCTTCCAAACCTTGTTTTTGTTTTTACTCTTATCATGTTCATAAACAGATCTGGTTACAATGTTCTTCTGTTTGTTTATTTAGTAATAGTGTACTTTTAATAATAAAGTCTAAATGTGGCCAATACAATCAAGTCCATCACTGTCTTGCTTTTGTTGCGGGAAACCATTATAAAGTGTTAGCCATTTGAAACCCAATTCATATATTGGAGACTAAACATGATCATAGTTCTTTTCTCTTTTTTCCCCTCAATGTAAAAATGTCTAGTTTTTCCTCAATGTAAATGTCTAAACTATTTATGTTGTGTGGCTCTTCCCATGATGACTTTTTTAGTGTTTCTCTCTGGATGTAAAAGGATGATGTAGCATTTTGGGGCAAATATGGCCACCAATAATCCAAAACTAGAAGCTAAAATAGCAAATATTTCCACAGCCACTGCATATTTCCCTGGAGAGCTCACATATGCTGGAACAAATGCAATCCACACAGCACAGAAGATCAACATACTGAAGGTAATGAATTTGGCTTCATTAAAATTATCTGGAAGGTTTCTTGCCAGGAAGGCTAAGAGGAAACTTACTGCTGCCAGGAGGCCAATGTATCCCAGCAGTAGAGAAAAACCAGCCACTGAGCCAATAGAACATTCGTAGACTATTTTAGAGGTGACATACTGGCTGTTTTTATAGGGTGTTGGGGATGAAGTGGTTAACCATACTATGCATATCAGAACCTGAAGTGCAGTTAGGGACATGACAGTGCCTCTTTGTTGAGCTACACCAAACCATTTCATGACACTTTTACCCTCAGGTCGAGATGACTTGAACACAGCTATTACCACCATAGTCTTGACCAGGATGCTGGAGACGCACAGGACAAAGCTTATGCCAAATGCAGCATGTCTTAATTGACATGTCCACACCTGTGGCCGGCCAATAAACAATAGAACACATAGAAAACACAGTTTGAGTGACAACAGCAGCAGAAAGCTGAGCTCTGAATTGTTGGCGCGTACTACAGGAGTGCTACGGTGATGAGCGAAGAGGACCATCACAAGTGCGCAGAAACAGGTGCCAAGCAGAGATGCAGTGGTCAGAGAGATGCCCAGAGGTTCCTCATATGACAGATACTCTACTTCTTTGGGGACACACCGATCTTTATTTGGACTCGACCAAAACTCATCTGGACATGTTGTGCACTCAATAGCATCTATGTGTATAACAAAATATGAATAAAAAATTTTCTTTAAATATATATTAAGATTTTGGAATAGGACTTCTTTACCTTTTGTATTTGAAATCTCTCCATCTCCGCATGGCAGGCAGTCAAAACAGCAGACGGGAAGACCCTTCTTCCTGGCTCGTCTGGTGCCTAGGGGGCAACTCTCACTGCACACAGACAGTGGGGGCTAAGGGGCACAAGATCTGTTATCACGCTTTTTTAGTGATGTGTGTGTTAAGTATATTAATTATAGTTTTGAAATGAATATTATATATATATATATATATATATTACTTTTTTGTTCTCAAAATTCCAGAATATTTCATCGTCATTTAGTGTGAGCACATTCCCTGCTGTAGCCCCTTCATTTACTACACCAACTGTGCTGACCCTTATCGCACCATCTGAACTCGGCTGCCAGTTCATCACATCATAGATGGCCAGAGCATCTCCATTCTTATCAAATGAAACATGATCCCCAAAGCCAGTGGTGAAGTTCACTTTCTGTAGGTAATGGGCTACCTGAACAAGTTACAGGCAGGACAGGTGTTATATGTGTTTCTATAGTGTGTATACACATGTAGAATTATTTGTGTCCCTTCTGTGTTCATGTAGTATTTCTGCTATACCTGCCAGGGCTGCAGGTTGATTATCTCAGCACATCTGTTTCCACTAAATGGTCCTCTGCCCTCCTCACACTGCATCAGGTCATGAAGCGCATGTGCAAGGGCATAAACTGCTTTATACACATTATATGATGCCCTCAGCTCTGAAACATCAGTGTATGCTGTTTCTGTGCAGTTCAGATCTTCCTGCCCTGAACAACCCATTTTTTCTCCCTCTACCTCTTTGCCTTCAGCATCAAAACTGCACCCGAACATGTTTTCCCAGAAGATTCGAACCATATTGTTTCTTGGATTGTTGTCAGGGCGGAGGTTATAAAGAAATTTACGAAGTCCCTGGATCTCACCACGCCTTATAGCAATTCCCAGTGTGCCCCCCAGGAAAGGCAAAAGACGTTGAGTGTGAAACACTGGTGAAGTAGCCCAAGCTTCACTTGCAATCCACTGTCTGCCTGTCAAATTTTGCAATACCACCTCATGCATCAGTGGTAACAAATATGCTTCGGTGGAGAACACCACCACCACTCTAGCTGTAGAGGCCTGAACCACTCGCACTATCCTCTGAATATCTTTACTGTTATTATCACGAGGCAGCATTTCAGAAAAGCCAACACAACCTCCAAATAGCTGCACATCTTTGTGGAATGACTGAGAGGCATGGATGCCATAGTCATCATCACTGTAGAGAAGACCAACCCAGGTCCATTCAAAATACCTCAAGATCTGAACCATAGCCTGCACTTGGAAGGCATCACTGGGTATTGTTCTGAAGAAAGAGGGGTACTTTTTCCTGTCACTCAAACAGGAGCAGGTGGCAAAGTAGCTAACCTTATAGAAGAGACAAATGAGCAGCAAATAAATCAAGCAAAAGAGAAACAAATATTTGGAAGCATTATATGCAGACTATATATTTTTGTATGTATTACAATTAAAATAAAAATAAAAAATTGCATTTCACATTCACATTTACCATAGGCACTCTAAACAGTCCCAGTACACTGGAGATTGCAATTGAGTGAGTAGACCCCGGGTCCCCCACAATAGCAATCACTGGAGGTAGGCCAACACAGTTTAGGTTAGAGAAGGAATCATCTGTCCCACTAACCAGAGCTGTAGCAGCTCTGAATGCCACTCCCAACTTTACACAATTGTCATAAAGATGGTATCCAAGAGTGATGTTAGGAAGCAGGTTTGGATTCTTATTGATCTCATCTATAGCAAAGGCCATAGTCTGTGCCTGCTGGAAACTTGCCTTATCAAACCTATAAAAAGCAAGAGAAATTATAATATTTCAATGTTTCTGAATTGATGGTATAAAACAGTTTCCAACATTCTCATATGGTAAAATATTATTTAATTTACCATATGTAATTCTTGATGAATAAAAAAGTATATGCAATTTATAACAAGACAGTTCAGCAGCTATGTTATAGTTTTCTTAATTTTGTCTTTTACAAAAATAGGTATCCTTGTCCAGTTTGTCTCAGACTCACTGTTCACAGTAAGGTGGTTCCGGTTCCATTCTGAAGCTCAGCTCTGGGAACACTGTGAGGAAGTGAACCTCAAACAGACCTCCAAGTATAAGATCTCCATCCTGGAACATCCCATTTAATTTGAAGTGTCCCTGGAGCTGACAGATGCCTGAACTGAGGACTGAAGCTGCAGAGACACAGTTAAAAGACAGATACAGGCAGATTTGAAGAGTGATCCACATCTCTATCTCTTTCTAGCTTACCCAAATTGCTGTTATTTATAATAAAGACTGTGTGGGGTGTTGCTTTAAAAAAGCAGGTGGAGACAATTAGAGCTCCAATGAAATCATGGAATACTTTTCTCTTTTAATTATAGTTTGATGAATGGCAACTTAAATCTGCCACTTGTTTTAGTGTTTGCTTTCACTGCGTTAATGGTAAGCTCATTAAACAACAGTTTGTTAATGGTGAAATGAACCTCCCTTTAACAAAAAAAAAACTTGTAGTACTGGTGACTAATATAATGCATATATTATACTGTAGAATAGATAGATGAGACAAATAGAGTAGGTTAGTCCAAATGTATGCCCACATTCCTAATTTTTCCTCCAGAGGTCAGTATATTCATAGATTTTCTTCTAGGTGCTTAAGTTTTTTTTCTGTTTCACATACAAGCATGTTCTATTTTTTAAACTTTATTTTTTTTTTGTTTTTTGACAAAAAAAGAAACAACAACAGCAACAATAACAACAATAGGCAGACAGACCAAGGAATAGCAGGCAAATATGTCATAGGTTAACAGAAATGCTCAACATCAAGTAAAGCAAGGAGAAAAAAAAAAACTGTTTGTACTCAGATAAGATATCCATTTTTCCCAATATGCTTCACATTTACTCCTGGCATGTCTCAGAGAGAAAGTCAAATGTTCCATAACATAAATTTCCTGCACTATTTCTATCCATTCAGCAATTGTCGGGCATTCTTTACTTAGCCATTTCCTTGTTATTGTTTTTTTTGCTACCAGCTAAGAGTATTTGTAACAAATATCTATCTGCCTTTCTCAGTCCTGTTGGTAGATTTCCTAAATACATAACAGTGAAGTTAAACTCAAGCTCTGAGCCGATTATTGACTTAATTGCCGTCGCAACCTCTACCCAATAGAAAGAAATAACAGGGCACTCCCAAAAGATATGATAGTGACCAGCCGACATATTACCACACTCTCCAACACTGACCATGTTCTGGATTATTGGTTTGTGACTTTTTTATATTGGGGGTTATAAAGAATCTTATAGTGTTTTTCCAAGTGAATTCCCTCCATAGACCTGAGCTAGAGGTGGCAGATTGTGTTCTGCATATATTCAACCAATCTTCCCCAGTTATCTTTATGTTAGCTTCCTTTTCCCACCTCATTTTTACATACATTGTTGAGAGTCCCCTGTCCGACTGTAAATATGAATATAACTCGGAAATCTGTTTTCTGCTATTATTATCCTTATATGCGTTGATAAATATTCTTATCAGGTCTGTTCCCTTCTCTCCAGTAGTTTTAATATTTTTATCAAAGTGGTGTCTCAGTTGAAGGTATCTGAAGAAATCTTCCTTCCCTAAGTAGTATGTATCTATGAGTTACAGTAGAGGATATCATGCAATATGAAGTGATCCCTAAATTAGTCCATTGCTTGAATCTACTGTCCAAACTAGCTGGTTTAAATTCTGTATCATATTCCACCCAACGTAATATTTGTGAGTTTCTTTCAAATTCCTTATTTTTGAGTAGTTTCTGCCAAACGTCATCCAATTAGTTAGCTTGTTCAGATGTTTCTTCAGAAGAGTTTTTCCACCCAGAATAGATTGAAGAGGTACGCTTATTTGACTTTGCTCTAAGTCCTTCCATTTGGCATCACACTCAGGGTCACACCAACAAACCAGAGAACGTAACTGTGCTGCTCTATAATAATCTTCCAAGCACGGTAGAGCTATACCACCTTTGTCCTTGGGGAGTTGTAAGGTTTGAAATCTAATCCTTGATTTTTGTTTTCCCCAAATAAATGATGAGATAATTCTATTCCATTCTGTAACGGTCACCAGGTGGAGTGCCCTTGAGAGTCACCAGAGGGCACTCCACACCAGATGTTCATGTTTCCCTCACAACTACATTTCCCAGAACTCACTGCCCGGACTCATCATCACTGATCACATTCACCTGTACCTCACAGGCCTACCCCCGTTATATCCTTCTCTGATTACCCACGCCAGAGTCTCTATGAAGAGGGCAAATAGAGTGGGACTGAGGGGGCATCCCTGTCGACATCCCCTTTCGAGAAATATTGTTTTGGATAAGTCCCCATTTATTTTAATTCTAGCCGTAGGAGAGGAGTATAGGGATTTCAAACATCTAATTACCTGGTCATCGAAACCAAAGCGCTTAAATGGATACTCCACCGGGTTTTCATATTAAACTATGTTATTCCCTTAATTAAGAAGAGCTGATGCATACCTCTCTCGTCTCAGTGCGTGCACTCTATCGCTCTGTATTGCCGCAAAACTATGTTAGCACTTAGCTTAGCCCAGTGACAAAACACTTCCTCGTTTTCCCTATTTAAACACAGTTACTCGATTAGTGTAACTCGACCTAGGCTGGTAACACAAAATAAAACGTGTTTTTGTAAGCGTTTAAAATTGATGACTATATTGTATGGCGGAATACCATAAAAAAGTGCTTTAGAGCACTTCAACTTGGTGCAATAATACCTTCACTAGTGAAAAGTCCTCTTACCGGCTCCCGCTTTGTCGCATGTCACGTTGGCTGCATTGACGGAAATAAGAGGGAGGGGGAGAGCGAGGAAGCGGGAGCCGGTAAGAGGACTTTTCACGAGTATCCCTTTAAGGACCAAATATAGATATTCCCATCGGAGAGAGTCAAAAGCCTTTTCAGTGTCGAGACTAATAACCACTGATTCCATGTCACTATTTCTCATATGATCAATGAGGTAGAGAGCCCGTCTTACATTGTACTGGGTTTGCCTGTTTTTTACAAAGCCTGTCTGGTCTGTGTCTATCAGATCCGGGATTATGTTTTCCAATCGTTTTGCTAGTATTGACGCGTATAATCTATAATCTATATTTAAAACTGATATAGGTCTATAAGAGCTGCAATCGGTTTTGTTTTTTCCCATTTTAGGGATCACTAAGATTACTGCTTGTCTCCAGGACATCGGGGTCTCGCCACCTCCTAGAACATAGTTAAAGCAATTCTTGAGCATTGGTGTTATTGTTTCCCTAAAGATTTTATACCATTGAGATGGGTACCATCGGCACCTGGCATTTTATTCGTTTTCAATCTTGATATTGCCTTGAGTATTTCATCGTCTGTTATCTCCTGGGTTATTATTTTATTTTGCTCTGTCCCTATAGATGGTAAATCCAAAGATGTTAGAAAGGATGACATGGCAGCTGACTCTGTTGTCCGCGGTTGAGCATATAATTTAATGGGCGGCATTGGCTCGGTGGTTCATGTAGGTTGTCTACAAACCGAAAGGTTGGTGGTTCAATCCCCGGTTCCACCTGACCAAGTGTCAAGGTGTCCATTGGCAAGACACCATACCCCAGCTGCTCCCGATGAGCTGGATGGCGCCTTGTATGGCTGACACCACCGTTGGTGTATGAAGGAGTGTGTGAATGGGTGAAAGTGAGGCAATATGTAAAGTGCTTTGGTGGCCATTGTGAAAGCACTATATTTCATAGAAGCGCTTTGTTCTTCTCTTATCATTTTGGCGATTACTTTACTTCTTTTTATAGGATTATGTAATCCATTTATATTAAGGGTGATATTCTATATTTTTGATGAGGCATTTTAGTCAACCGTGAAGAGAAAAAAAAAAGTTTACCAAGACATTTAAAATATCCCTGAAGGCCTGAACAAATGAACTTCGGTCTGTGATTTGAAATAAAACTTAAACACATGAATACAAACATTTAAAATTAGTGACCTCCATCTATGAAGTATGAATTGTAACTTCAAAAACAAGAGGGAAAGCCCTACACTGGAAGGGTCCCTCTAAGCATGGACGAAAATCTCTGACTACATAAAATCAGAACAGTCCACATAGAAAAACAGACATAAATTCCCAGATGTGGTCAGTTTATAAATTTCTCTAAATTAGATGAAAATATGAAATTTCGCCTGGTCTTATGGAAATACAGTTCGACGTAGAAATGTGAGGGCTATACTCTTACCGGCCTTTTCAAAAGTTACTCAGGTCACTCATAGCACCTTCGTTGCATTGAAATCCCTTTAGTTTTCTCCGGATGTGTTTCATGCGTGCTTCTCGATGACGACGCGATGTAGCACCTGTCGTTTCCCAGGCAGGTGTGTCTTCGTCTCGTGTGTCGCTGTGGCGCATTTTCCCACCGGCGTCCCAATTCCGCCGTTCGGCATCAGTCCCTTTTCTTCAGATCATCCATCGCTTCGGACGCGCTATTGTATATAACTGCGCCTGTGTCGAGAAACACTCTAAGTCTCGCTGGGTGAAGAGTCTGAAAACGGAGCCCCTGTTCTTTAAGTGCCTCTCTGATGGTGGAGTAAGCCTTTCTTTTCACGACTATTTCGGTTGGGTAGTATTGCTCGAAAAAGTATAAATTGGCCTAACATTAGAGAGTGAGGAAGCAAGGGTGGTGCATGCTGGTAGAGTGAATTTCTGAGAGATAATCCATGATTTCACATGCCAAAATGAAATGAGTTTTAATGCAGATGTATTTTACAAACAATAGAAATTAAAAAAAATCACACCAATTGTACGATGTGTTTGAAATGTTCGAATCATTTTTTATTTTTATAAAGTTACCAAAAAGGAGGAC
>NW_024121255.1:11162428-11399878 GCF_016745375.1 Pimephales promelas | reverse complement strand
CACTTGCAAGCGACGTCTGCTCTACGGAACGCGATCGGGGCCAATAGTCTTTAAACGAAACGCGTGAATTGTGACCGCGGCGATTTTTTTTTTTTTTTACGTGTTTCTTTTGAACGCGTAGACACGCTCATTTTGGTCGTGTTAAGCCGTCATTTGTCATTTTGTTGGCAGTTTTTTTTTTTTTCAAATTGCTACACAAATTGCCACACTACAAGTGGAATTTGAGGCTCAATCAGTGAAACTATTCATGTACCCAATCTTTAGTCCATGTCTGCAAAAATACAAGGGCATTATATGCTTTGCTCTGTTTGTATTTGAAAATCAAACTTTTTGCAAAACTCTAAACACATTTCTCTACATTACAACACATCATTCAAAACCAAGAGCTCTTGTTTCATTTGGGAAACACTGGCATTTAAATGCCACATTCATTTACGGATAACCTACAACCAAAAATCATGTGGGAAAAGACATGTACATAAATTGATCACTTAATCAAAACTCAGCTTTGAGAAAGAAATTATTTTTTTTACTATTTTTATTTATTAACTTATTTTTAATTATTTTCAAGACATTTTGGACAATTTCATGCTCACAACTTTTTGTGGACCAGTTTGTAAATGAAAAACATCAAGTTGATGTATTGTTTTTTCTTTTTATTGTAAATGTCAATTTACAGTATACATACTGTGCAAAACAGACAAATACAAGGTACAAATAGACAATATATAAAAACACATTGGCACATTATTCACTTTGCTCTATAGTTCGACAGTTTACCTTTAATTTCATGACATCAACTACATGTTCAAGAAACATTTGCATGTCATTCATTACAGTAAAGATGAAGCAAAAGGGTTCCAGAGCATCGATTCTGTCCTGTGGAAACTCAGCCTTCTCCAATCTCTCAACGGCGTCTGCAACGTCTTGTTCCTATATAAAAACCATACAATTACAGCAGTAAACATTTGAAGTAGATC
The DNA here is from genome assembly GCF_016745375.1 of Pimephales promelas. The sequence continues at coordinate 11,398,898 of NW_024121255.1, read as the reverse complement.
AAAACCTTTCATTAAAGATGTCCTAAAACCACAACAATACCCATTCTTTTTTTTTTTTTTGACAATTTCAATGAACTTTTTGCATCCACTTTAAATGTTGACTACTACTTATAAAACCCATCAATATATAACCAAAAAGATTTGCATATGTAAGGGAAAATCTGTGGAAGTGTAGGCTACATAAGATTGTAAGCATAAATTAAATTTGCATGTGCAAGAAAAGCTTTGTTAAAGGGATACTTCACCCAAAAATTAAAGTTTTATCGTCGTTTACTCACCCTCAAGTTGTTCCAAACCTCTATTTGTTTATTTGTTCTGCTGAACACAAAGAAAGATATTTGAAAGAATGTTTTAATCAAACAGATCTTGATCCCCATTGACTTTCATAGTAGGATGGTAGTCAAATGGGGATCAAGATCTGTTTAATTAAAACATTCTTCCAAATATCTTTCTTTGTGTTCAGCAGAACAAATAAACAAATAGAGGGTTGGAACAACTTGAGGGTGAGTAAACCACGATAGAACTTTTAATTTTGGGTGAACTATCCCTTTAAGGTGTAAATTGCATTTCAAGCTTAAGAAAAATAAGTTTTAAAACAATTACTGTTTACACCTTTGCCATTTTTTGTGGCCCAAATATGGACAAAAGCATTGCACGTCTGTGAACACCCATTTGCAAGTGAAAACAACGGTTTAGAGAACTGTTTCAGAGCAGTACCCTCTTATGTTTATTTGAAGGAAAAATATGTAAAAATGTGCTTGTGCACCAATTACAGTCCAATGGTTTAATGCATCTACCTTGGAAAACAACTGCTTTTTTTAAATGGCCTTCCCAGTGTAGCTTTATTTTTTTCAGGGTGGTTGGCTTCAGAGAAGGGCATAAACTGCAGTGATAAAGCGCAACATGATGTGCACTGTGGTACCAGGGGGCTTTCAGAAACTAAAATGACTGAATGGTGCATGATGCATCTGTAATGAAACCATTGATAATATAGACTGTTGTACAGACGTGACGTCGAAACATGATCGAATATTGCATGTATTTTACACAACGTATTTTACTAAAAAATGTTTTCACCGTAAAACAGGACGGGACGGCAAACTACAGTGGTTTCAACGTGTAAATCATGTAAAAGCCAGTTTATATACAACTCTATTAATAAGTTTTCTTCATGTATTTAAGACCGTGAGTGGTTGGCTTGTTAGGCCTAACGTTAATATATTTGTGTATCAGAGATTAAAAATCGTGTAAAAGGTAAAATGTATTATTTATCACAGGCCTATAAAGCAAAGGCATATATTTAGGCCTATTGCGTTTATATTTAGGTATATGTGTGTGAAAATATACACATGAAGAGTTCAGATGCAAAAGCCTCTAAATGCCATTTGAAATTTTCTTCTTTAATGATGATTTTATCAAACTTGTATATTAAAGTTCAGTAATTTCTCTTTAAATGGCAATGATAATTGCCTATTAATTGTTATTTAAGTGAAATTACTAAACTTAAATATACAAGTTTGATAAAAATCATCATTAAAGGAGAAAATTTCAAATGTGATTTAGAGGCTTTTGCATCTGAACTCTTCATATATACTTATTACTTACAGAAACGATTTTTAACGACATTGGAATTGTTCCCAATCCGCCACGAGACACACTATGCGCCGTCGATTGCACGTGAGTTCACAGGTAGCGGAGAGCAGGTGTCGATTGCAAATGACGTCACTTGCAGCGGAAGCGCTCGTGTCTGAGCGTGCAAGTCTGACGTCACTTGCAGCGGAAGCGCTCGTGTCTGAGCGTGCAAGTCTGAGAGTGCAAGTCTGCAGCCAGACCCTTCTCCATTGAAGTCCATTATATGGAGAAAAATGCTGGAATGTTTTCATCAAAAACCTTAATTTCTTTTCAACTGAAGAAAGAAAGACATGTAGGGGTGGGAATTGGCAACAATGTGACAATTCGATAGTATCGCGATATTTGGGCCACGATTCAATATTATTGCAATACAAGCAATATTTTGCGATTCATGTTCCCCATACTATTCAAAGATATCACAGAAATGAGCTTAATAAGACTGCTCAACTCACTTTAATTAAATGTCACATTTAATTCTGTAAACATTATCTTCTACACAGTAACTGAAGTGCAAAAACTTGTTCTTGAATATTCAGCAGGGTTCGTACATTTTGAAAAAACCTGGAAAAGTTATGAAATTTGAAAATTGCAAATTCCAGGCCTGGAAAAGTTTTGAAAAAATAAAAAGACCCAGAAAGTTTTGGAAAAGTCATTGAATTTGTATTTTTTAATTCATTTTTACACAGCATAATATGTGATTTAATACAAAAACTGTTTAATGAAAAAAAGGTGGCGTTGTTCTTATATTCGGGCGACATAACGTTCAGTTCACTTCCGATTCACTTACTTGTTGCCTGAGGCGAAGTCGGTGCTGACGGCTCTGATACTGACAGAACACCTGATCAGGTTATCAACTTATCGATCAGACAAGGCCGATCCAAATCCGATGTTTTGCGTATACTATTCTGTGTTATTGTTAAATAACTGTTTTTATTGTTTAAATCCTGAATGGAGAATGACTGACAGTAATTCTCCATTCAGCATTCAAACAGCGCGTCACGTTCGGTTACAGTCGAATTTGATAGGTGTTGATTGAAGTCTTTGACATCCCAAAAGGTAGTGCTTGAAAAGTCCTTGAAAGTCCTGGAAGTTCATTTTACAGAGTCTGTATGAACCCTGTGAATGAAGGTCTTACAGGTTTGGAATGGCATAACCGTCAGTAATTATTAATTATTGATTAATAAACAAAATTTTATTTTAATGTTAATGTTTATTTACTGGTAGTTTACCAGTAAAGAATGTATGTGTGAAAGGGACAATTTAGACAATGTGGTTGTCATTTAGTCTTGCATGTGTTTTAGACAACTATGATGATGCCAGGTGAAAGCTCCCTGAAGCAGAACTCTTCTCTGACATTCAATCTGATACAGAGAGTGGGGCTAAAAAACCCAGACGAATTATGTAAGCAAACATTTCTCTTTTCCAACAGGAGTTTTTTTATTTCTTATGAGTTTTATTTTATTATTATTATTATGTTTTTTTTAATCTAGCAAATATCTCTTTCAGTATATGGCAGTAGTAACCTTGTGTCAATTTCTATTTTTCTATGAAAGGAAGAGCTATAGACTTCAAAACTTTAGACTTTTGAGTGACAGTGATGATGATGATGATGATGATGATAATGAAGGGCAAAATTTGAAAGGCCTGGAACCACCGCCTCATATTAAGCCCCCAGCAAGTCAAACATTTAGTCAGTCAACTAAAAGCCCCTCTTCAGCAAGACAGCAGCCCTCTCTCTGCCAGACAGCTAGTCAGCTACCAGTGAGTGACCAATTTCCTTTATACCAACCAGCATGGAGCCAACCACCTCTCCAACAGCCAGCAAATCAGCCACCATCAAGTGACCAATCCCCGTTCTACAAGCCACCTAGTCAGCCACAAGCAAGTGACCAATCCCTGACCTACATGCCAGCTAGTCAGCCACAAGCAAGTGACCAATCCCCGTTCTACAAGCCAGATAATCAGCCACAAGCAAGTGACCAATCCCTGATCTACATGCCAGCTAGTCAGCCACAAGCAAGTGAGCAATCCTCATTCTACAAGCCAGCTAATCAGCCACACGCAAGTGACCAATCCCCGTTCTATAAACCAGCTAGTCAGCAGCCAGCATGGAGCCAACCACCTCTCCAACAGCTAGCTAGTCAGCCACTACCAAATCACCAACCATCTGTCTTCCAGCAAAATAGCCAGCAAAGTTTAGCTTACTTGCAGCCAGCAGGCTCAGAATCTGGCTTAAGGAGAAACCAACCACTACAAAGTATGTTACAATTGTGCAACATTAAAGATAACACAGGTTTAATACTCTTGATTAAAGAATTAGTTTACCCCAAAATGAAAATTTCCAAATAATTTATTCACCCGAATGCCATCCAAGATATGGCATTGGGGTGAATAAATTCTGTTTACAAATGGTACTTCCATATATGGGTATTTCCGCTGGCACCATTGATGTTGTTCCCGGCTTGTTGCAAAGCCCATTGAAGCACTTCAAAGAACTTTGAAACTGCATTAGAAATGCGATGGAAATCATTTCTGTGAAAAAAAAAAAAAAAAAAAAAAAACAGAAATTTTACGCAAACTTAAGGCTCATTTTGTAAAAAATGCTTAACTTGCAAAATTTCACCAAAAACAGTTCACATGGCTGGGGTGATTTATTTGTTTCTGACATCCATGTTAGAAGAAGTGTTGTGACAAGTGCTGTTGATTGACACTGTGAAATCTAGTGGATTTTTTTTGGCATAATATTTTTGATTTGATTTGATTTATTCAACAATGTTTATAAACAGCATATACAAACATGCCAAAGGCGATTCATATACATTTAAATATAATTGTTGAGGATAAAGTACACAATAAAGCCGCAGGCTTATTTCCATTGTGGCCCTCTACATGCATAAAATGAAACGAACAGTTCCAGTGGGAATAAAATCAAAACAAGCAACTCACACCCTACAAATTCCTATGGGATCTCAATTGGAAAGCCACTTTTTTACTTCTTTCTAAAGGGCCGTGCCTCTTTTAATTGCTTTAAATGATCTGGTAATCCATTCCAAGCAACTGCACTCGAGTACAAAAATGAATTCTTCCCAACTACACTTTTAAACCGGTACAAATATATATTATTTGTCCTTGCCCTTGTAGAAATACAGTGAACATCTCTCACAAAAACATAATAGTCATGCAAGTATTTAGGAACAGACCTCTGAATTATTTTATGCACCATCTCAATTTTAATAAAGATTACTCTTTTATCCACTTTTAAAATTCCCAGTTCCTCAAAATGGTTATCATTTAGATGCGTACGAGGATGTAACCCCAAAATAATTCTGCACAACCTGTTCTGGGCAGTCTGTAATTTATTTTTGACATGTTTTTTAGAGCCACTATACCAAAAAGTTGTTGCATAGTCGAAATATGGTTGCACTAATGCACCAGTTAACTTTGTCATTGTTTGTTTGTCTAGATAAGCAGCCTGTCGAGCTAAAAATTTTATTCGATTATTTATTTTCGATAAAGCAGCAGCTGCCATATTATCCCCAGTCATTTTGTTATCAAGGATACATCCCAAAAATGTCACTTCTTGTTTAAAAGAAAAATGCTCATCTCCCACACTTATTTCTGAATTGGGACATTTCCTCAATTTTGCAGCAGAACCGAATAGAATAGCTTCAGTTTTCCCTAAGTGTAAAAATAGCTTATTTTGAAAACACCAATTAGACACTTCTACAATTTCTCTTTTTAACTTGTTTTCTATTGTTTCTTTATTTTCATCAGTAACTATTATTACGGCATCATCAGCATATAATGATAAATGACTAGAACAGGCCATCTTCAAATCATTTATATAAATTAAAAAAAGTAATGGCCCTAAAACACTACCTTGTGGTACTCCACAAGAGATCGGTAAAAATTCTGAGCACACTCCATTTATATCGACCATTTGACACCTATTCGTAAGATAGGATTCGATCCATTTACATGAATTAGAATCAAAACCCATAGCATTTAATTTTAACATCAGAATATTATGGTCGACTGTGTCGAAGGCTTTTCGTAAATCGAGCAATACCATCCCACTTAATTTACCTTTATCTATTCCTTTCTTTATATAATCCGTCAAATATAGAATAGTTGTCTCTGTGGAGTGTAACTTTCTAAAACCAGACTGAAATTCATATAAAATATTGCAATTGGAAATATATTCTTCAATTTGGTCAAATAATATTTTTTCTAAAATTTTAGATAAAGTAGACAGGATTAACACAGGCCTATAATTATTTCAATCAAGCCTACTCCCTTTTTAAAAAGGGGAAACATTTTAGCTTGTTTAAATTCAGCTGGTACCTTGTTCTGGCAAATAGAAAGATTTAAAATGTGAGTAACCATAGGGGTTATAAAGTTAGCATCGTCTTTAATAAATTTTGCCGGGATATTATCCAACCCTGTGGTTTTATTGCACTTCAATTCACTTAGTTTCTTATAAACTGTGCTCTCTTTTACTTTGCTAAATGAAAAACTTCCTAAGGCAACACCACAATTATCATAATATTCTTTAACCAATTTATCGTCATATAAGTCTGATTGTGCTGGAAGCTCTTTTATTAAATTTTCGCCCACCGAGGTAAAAAATTCATTAAAACAATTTGCTACCTTTTTCTGATCTGTCATCAATTGACCATTAATTTTGAGACTAATTCTTTGATCTTTACTTTTTACTTTTGACCACTCAAGATTTGCCATTCAATATACCTCAACCAGATGATAGAGATGGCTCAATCAGTTTGAGTTAATTTAGGTACTCCTCTCAATAAAATATAGTGACTCAAAATGTGTTCAACAGTAAGAAGTCAGTTAAAGAGTTAAAATTAACATTTATTTAAATTAAAAGTTCTTCTTTTGACAAAATTACATTTCCTTTATAGCCTAACCAGTGGTTCTCAACCGGTGTAGCGCGAGTAGGCTACAGGATGGGAGGGAAAAAAATGTTTGTTTGTTTGTTTGTTTGTTTTTTTAAAAAAAAATCACTATACTACTGTCATAAAAAGTTTTGTATATACATAACTCCTGAATAAAAATTTAAATGTGTTTGGACTGATTTAAAAAAAAAGTTTTTGATTGGTTTGCCGATAGTGAGCGCAAATGCAGATGATAAGCGGTTCCCTTTCGTAGTCACTCCGAGTTACGTCGGATGACGGAGAATGGGGGTTTCGCCTAGAAAGCCAATCCTCTTCGAGTATTAAAAAACGAGCCAATGGCAAGAAAATGCCATGGGTCTGCGGAATATGCATAGCGTAACTCCGCCTCACCTCGTGAGTATAAAAGGAGGAAGCAAACGCAACCGCAGTATGTTTTCGCTTCAGAACCAAGAGCATCTCTTCACTCCACAAGCCACAAGATCTGAGTTTACAAGTGACTCACCTCTTCGAGACGAGCGACTCTCCGGTGTTGGTGTGACGGCAGTACCCAGTGAGTCATCTCTTTGCCTGCGGTCTGTGCTGTGGTCTGATAAATAATAATAAAAATTAAAAATATATATAGGCTATATATATTGTATTTCTACATGTAGCTGCTGTTGTGCGTTTCTAAATAATTTCTGCATTGCTTCAATGTTATATAAGGCTAGAGTAGGCGCCCTCATGGAGAAGGGGGGCGGGTAATATTGCGAGCGGGCGGAGGCGCCGTGAGCGCTGATCGAGCAGGTACGAGTAGTGAGTTGTCGTCGAAAAAGATGGATAAAACAAAATGCTGTGGGGCTAAAAATAGAAAAAGAAAGAGAGAAAAGAAGATGGAATGTCAATTGATGCAACAGCAGCTAAATAACTGCATGCATTGCTGAAAGCCAACAGGTAGGATTTAAAATGTGATATCCAGGCATGCAGGCTATCTATATCTCGTTGGCCATCGGGACTACCGGGAGATTCCCGCTGGGCCGACGTGCTTTTTCAGCCGATACATCTCATCCTTTTTTATTTATTCGTCTTAATGGCCCACAAAACTCATACATTAGCGGCCCATTTGTTTGTTGTTTGTTTTTGTTTTGTTTTTTGCTTAATTGGTGGCGCTGTGCTGGTGTAATGCATTGGTCAAAAAAAGTCAGCTTTAGTTTTTTTTCTGACACACTGGCCCATGAAACATGTCATTATGCGCTTTTATCGTTCAAGTATAGAAATTAGTGCAAAACTAATTATGAAAGTTTCCTTTATTTTTCAGTGCATTTGTTTTACAATAGTCTTTATGGCCTATACCCTATTACTATCATGGGATTAATATTATAATTATGGAGTAGTGTAATGTAAGGGTGTCACGATTTCGAATTTAAATCGAAATCGATCAAAATTAATTAAAACCAAAATCGATCGAAATTAATTCAAAATCGTCGATGCTGCCACGCCCCCATGTAACATCCGTTCGGCTTGCCAAGCAGAAAAAAACACGCATGTTGAAGTGCTGCGAGTCTATGGTCAACCTCTAAGCCATTCAAAAGATAGTATGGACACTGCAGACACAGGAGACCCATCAACAGAACGTGAACCCCCTCCTCTTTCATTGAAGTCGCAAGTGTGGAAGTTTTTTGGATTTCCAGTGAGTAATGTTGACAACGTTTGCGCTTCAAAAAAGCCCCAGTTTGCAGACATCCAAAGTCTCGCCGAAGTGCCGGGAGTCTCCCGCATATTGATAGCGGCTCCCTGATGCACGCAAATTGGTTAAAATCTCCCGGAATCTAGAGCGAGTGAGCAAGAGCGAGCATGCATGCCGAGACAGAAAAAAAAGTGCTCCAAACCGTATTGCGCGCACGATAGAGAGGGAGAGAGCGAGAGACCTTGGCTTGCATGTGTTCCTCATAACGCCCGTTTCACACACACTCTGTTTGCAATGTGTATGCGGTGTGTATTTGTTTCCGTACCCATGTTAACAGCTTTCACACTGCATGCAGATGCAGTCCGTCGATCCGTTCCAGGTGCAGTGCGTATACAGCAGTGCAGAGATCGTTTCCGTGCCGAGTCTATTTCTGCTGTGCTGCAAACGCTGAATTAAGTGACTAGCGCACGGTTCGTGGTCAAAATGAACTCAGATTGACCTGAAAATTTATTAGTTTCACTAATTCAATAAAATGTAGTAATCTCACCATAAATGTATTTAATTAAAAACTACTTTTCATCTTTTTACTTTAAGACCGGGGTTTTAAGCAAGGAAAACGTCTCGGTTACGGATGTAACCCTCGTTCCCTTTCGTAGTCACTTCGAGTTATGTCAAAAGTGACGGAGAATGGGGGGTTTCGCATGAAAGCCAATCCTCTTCGAGTATTTAACAACGAGCCAATGGCATGCAATGCCTTGGGGCTGCGGAATTTTGCATAGCGTACTCCGCCCTACTCCGTGAGTATAAAAGGAGGAAGTGAACGCAACCGCAGTATGTCTTCGCTGAGGAGCCAAGACTGAACTCGGCGTCTACCCAGCGGTACAGCAGAAGTGGCAGGGAGACGTAACGTCTCCGTTCCCTACTCAGGGAACGAGGGTTACATCCGTAACCGAGACGTTCCCTTTCGTAGTCACTTCGAGTTACGTCAAAAGTGACGGAGAATGGGGGTCAGTGCGATACCCTGCGATAGTCTGGACCCCTGAACCTTACCTTTTTTTTTTTTTTTTGGGTCCTACTTTGACACAGGATTACCAAGGTACACTGGGAAACATATCCCGGGAGGGACATGCTACCAGATGCCTACCGAAGGAGGACTTACAAATACACATATGGCCGTATAGGACGCATATGGAGATCACTGGAGCACCAACCGCAGGTGGCTACTAGAATTTAACTCCAGGGGTGGCAGATGGCTTGCCAAAGGAAGACACATGCTCAGAGAGGCTTACAGTGGATAATACACATGAGACAGTTACCGTGAACTGTGCACATGGAGGCACCTAGCCGGCATCCAGAGCAATAGCAGTGGTGCCCGCATCGTCGGTGCTGGAGGACTCAAGGCTTCAATGGAAGACACTGAGGAGATATCGCACTTATCCAGTCCGAGGAGTGGAATGGTGAGCAAGCGAAGACACCTAAGCGGGTCCAGTACTGGCGGAAGCGAGTACGTGGGAGGACACTGGCTCAATTCGCAGATTGTAGAATCTTGCGAAGGTGTTGGGTGTCGCCCAGCCTGCAGCTCTGCAGATGTCTGTTAGCGAGGCGCCGTGCGCTAGAGCCCAAGAGGAGGCCCCACTCCGAGTGGAATGGGCCGTCACACCAAGGGGGCACAGACGGCCTTGCTGCTGGTAAGACAAAGCAATGGCGTCTACTAACCAGTGAGACAGCCGTTGCTTTGAGAGAGCCCTTCCCTTCTGGCTCCCCCCATGACAGACAAAGAGCTGGTCTGAGGTCCTGAAACACCGCTTTCTGTCTACGTAGGTGCGGAGAGCACATACTGGACAGAGCAGTGCCAAGGCTGGGTCTGCCTCCTCCAGGGGCAGCGCTTGCAGGTTCACCACCTGGTCCCGGAAGGGAGTGGTGGGAACCTTGGGCACGTATCCAGGCCGGGGTCCCGAACTCCAGGCACGCTTCGTCAACGGAGAATGCGTGCAGGTCCCCCACCCTCTTGATGGAGGCCAATGCAACCAGGAGCGCTGTCTTCATGGACAGAAACTTTAACTCTACCGATTGCAAAGGCTCAAAAGGAGGCCTCTGCAGAGCACTTAGAGCTACCGAGAGGTCCCAAGAGGGTACGAGGGGAGGACGAGGCGGATGTAGCCTCCTCGCTCCCCTCAGGAACCTGATGACCAGGTCGTGCTTCCCTAAGGACTTACCTTCTACTGCTTCATGAGAGGCGGCAATGGCCGCGACGTAAACCTTAAGGGTGGAGGGCGACAGCCTGCGCTCCAACCCTTCTTGCAGGAAGGAAAGCACGACACTGATCGAACATCTCCGGGGGTCTTCTCCGCGAGAAGAGCACCAGCTGACGAAGAGGTTCCACTTCAACGCATAAAGGTGTCTTGTGGACGACGCTCTAGCGGAAGTGATGGTTGCCGCCACCGCAGGTGGCAGCGAACTCAAACCTGCCTCGTCCCGTCCAGGAGCCACACGTGCAGTCTCCAGAGCTCGGGACGAGGGTGCCACAGAGTGCCCCGTCTCTGAGTGAGTAGATCTTGTCTCAGAGGAATAGGCCAAGGAGGTGCTGTCGCGAGGAGCATGAGTTCGGAGAACCATGTCTTGGTGGGCCAATAGGGGGCACCAGCAAGACCTGCTCCTCGTCCTCCTTGATCTTGCACAACACCCGTGCAAGAAGGCTCACTGGGGGAAACGCATACTTGCGTGGGCCCCGCGGCCAGCTGTGCGCCAGTGCATCTGTGCCGAGCGAACCGTCGGTCAGGGAATAAAACTGGGCGCAGTGGGATGAGTCCCGGGAGGCGAACAGATCTATCTGTGCCTCCCCGAACTGGTCCCAATCAGCTGGACCGTCTGGGGATGGAGTCGCCATTTGCCAGAGATAGGGCGGACCCGTGACAGCTCGTCGGCTGCCAAGTTCCGGTCTCCTGGAATGTATACTGCACAAAGGGACCTCAGGTGCTTCTGACTCCATAACAAGAGGTGGCGGGCGAGCTGCGACAACCGGCGTGAGCGTAGACCCCCTGGTGGTTGATGTACGCTACTGCAGTCATGTTGTCTGAACGGACAAGTACGTGTTGACCCCTGAGCAACGCTCGAAAGCGGTGCAGGGTCAAGTGTACTGCCAGCAGCTCGAGGCAATTGATGTGCATGAGGCGCTGGGGTCCTGTCCAGGAGCCCGCGGCTGCATGCCCATTGCACATGGCACCCCAACCCGTGGTATGCATCCGTGGAGACAACGAGATGCCTGGAAACCCGCTGAAGCGCAAAGCTGAGGTTCGACCACAGGAAGAAGGTTCGGCGGCACGCTGGAGTCACTGGAACTCGGAGCGAGCCGCGATGCCATGCCCACCTCGGGACTCGATTGCGAAGCCACAGCTGAAATGGTCTCATATGAAGCAAACCGAGCCGCGTTGCCGCGGCTGCTGATGCCATATGCCCCAGGAGCCTCTAAAACAGTTTCAGTGGAACCGCACTCTTGCCCTCGAACTGTCGAAGACAAGTCAGCAGTGGGTGCGCGCGCTCGCTCGTGAGCTGCGCGGACATGGCGACCGAATTTGCTCTTTTCCCGGTTGACCCGAAGGCCCAGACGGGCTAGGTGCCGGAGCACAGAGCACCTCTGTGTTCGTAAACCCGTTCTCGAGAGTGAGCCAGTATCAGCCAGTCGTCGAGAAAAATCAGGATGCGAACCCCGTGTTCGCGAAGGGGAACAAGGGCTGCCTCGACGATCTTCGTGAAGACGCGAGGTGACAGAGCTAACCCGAAAGGGAGAACCGTGTACTGATGCCTGGCCTCGAGGCAAACCGAGAACGGTCTGCGTCGAGGCAATATGGAGACATGAAGTACGCGTCCTTTAGGTCGATCGCTGCAAACCAATCCTGAGGCCGAACGCATTCGAAAATGCGTTTGGCTGTGAGCATTTTGAACGGTAGTCGATGGAGAGTATGGTTCTAAATGCGCAGATCCAGGATCGGTCGTAACCCACCGGTCTTCTGGGGACAGTGAAGTATGGGCTGTAGACCCGGACCTCACCTCGGCTGGAGGGACCGTCTCGATTGCACCCTTCGCCAGCAGGGTCGCAATCTCCGCTCTCATGACCGGGGCATTGCCACCGACCACCGTGGAGCAAACTCCCCTAAAGCGGGGAGGAGACCTCGCGAACTGAGTCGCATAGCCGAATCTGTTTGTTCTGATGACGCAGCGGGACAGGTCGGGGAGCTCTAGCCGGGCTCCCAGGAACTGAACCAGCGGAGTCATGCGAACCACAGACGTCCCCCCGGAGGGGCAGCGGTACAGGGAGACCGGCATGCGCACAGGAGTTACCCTGTGGGGATGCACAGTTGAGCCCCGTTCCCCGACAGAAGAGACCAGGGAAGGACCAGCGTTCCACGGGGTTCTGTTCTGCCGGGGGTCTGGCGATAGAGGGGGAGGGGAGTGGTGTAGTCGGGGGACGACCCATGCTCCCAACCGCACCCTCAGAGACAGAGAGGAATGAACGGGGCGACGCACTGGACGTCGTGCGCGCTCATTCCAGTCTGTGTGCTCAATGACAGTGTCAGCTTTTCCTCAACCAGCTCAAGGAGCTAGCTAGAACAAAAAGATTCTCCACCGGCCCTCCACCGGGGGAAAAAGGGGCCCTGCTACCGCCTCCTGAGAAAAACATGACACTATCACTGAGCGGCCCGCCTCAGGAACATCGCTTCGCCTGGCGTTAGCGGGGCACACGGCCTGAGGGGGCTGAGACGCTTACCTGTGGCCTCCTCCACGACGCGAACCGGCTGAAGGCTGCTGCTGGGGCCGCGTGGGAGGGAAGGGAGCCGCAGGGGGGCGTCCTCGGCGGCGAGCGGGCGGAGGCGTCTGAGCCGACGGCTGGGTGGAGGCAGCAGCTGGCCGTCGGGGCAGAGTGTAAACCCGCCTTCGTCTGCTCCTAGGCGGTCGAGAAGTGCTGGGCAAAGTCCTGGACCGCTCCGCCGAACATTTAGATGATACTCCTGGACCACAGCGGTGGGCATCACCTGACCAAGGGAGCGAGCGACCGCTTCCGTGACCCGTTTAAGAGCAAGGTAGGCGGCAGGCTCGCTTGGTCCGTCCTCTCCTCGTGCACATTCCTGAGCAGAGCAGGTGCTCATCATGTGCAGGGCGGAGGCTGCCTGTCCCGCCGCTCTACAGGATCGCGCCGCCATAGACGACGAGAACCCATAGGCTTTGGAGGGGCATCTGAGAGCACCACGGGTGGACGCGCCCTGCGGACGCAGCTGCATCGCAACAGAGCGTTCCACCGGGGGAGTCCCAGCGTACCCGCAGACAGACGCATCGCCGAGGGGAGGAAGGGCGGGGAACTGAAGCACGCTCTCGAGGCCTTTTTTTTTTACCCAAGTGCGTGTCAGTTCCGCATGCAACTCGGGGGAAAAGGAAATTGGGGTTGGCCGTGGCCGTAAGGCGGCAGCGTTACCCAAAAAACAATTATCCAGCCGCGAGAGATCGGGATACGGTGGAGTTCCACCCCCACCCGATGCTCACGGAGGCCCGAGATAGCATGGCCGTCATCGCGGGATCAGACACGGCGACGCTGACGCTCCCGAGGGAGGCAACGCGGCCGCATCCTCACTTCCCGAGGAGTCAAGCCCGCCTTGTGATGCTGCGATCGTCATCGCATCATTCTCTGGAGCGCTGAACGAAACAGACGGTACCTCAGAGAGGCAGACGTCTGAATCGATACAGCGCTCACTGGCTCTAACACTGAAGCGGTGGGTGTGACCCGAGGAACTAGCGTCGGGGGGAGTGTCACACATTCACCGTCATATCACCCTATCCGCGAGTCGAAGAGCTTCTATTTTAAGAAGCAGAACGAGTAACGGACACAGGGACTCTCACTTATCAGATCATTGAGTCTCGATCACAGTGTAGAGATGCTCATGTTCCCATTCAGAAGGAACATGTGTCATCCGCGAACACTGCTACTGCATGCTGAAGCCCAGGCACACAGAGCAGCGATCGCGACCATCAGAAAATGACATGAAACGAACACACCCAGAAGAACACGGGCGAGTCGTCTTTAAAAAGACGTGCCGCGTGCAGCTCTTTCACTAGAGAGGAGGAAATTCACTCTTTTAGCGCTGAGGCGACCAGGGAGAAGCGCAAAGTCTGGCAGACCACTGCTCAGATCGCAGGCAATGCAGAATCTTGCTGGGTAAAGCCATCACACCAACACTGAAGAGGACGCTCGTCTCGAAGAGTCTTGAATCAGTGAGAATGGCTTGAGGAGTGAAGAATTCTCTTGGCTCCGAAGCGAAAACATACTGCGGTTGCGTTCACTTCCTCCTTTTATACTCACGGAGTAGGGCGGAGTACGCTATGCAAAATTCCGCAGCCCCAAGGCATTGCATGCCATTGGCTCGTTGTTAAATACTCGAAGAGGATTGGCTTGCATGCGAAACCCCCCATTCTCCGTCACTTTTGACGTAACTCGAAGTGACTAGGAAAGGGAACTACAATTTACCTCAACAAGGTCATAATGAACGACATTCGTCTCATTCGTGGAGGTAGAATAACAACTTCCTTGAGACATGCAAGATTTATAGTATTAAAATTTAAATGCAAAAGAAAAGGAGGAGAGTCAGCTGTTTTTGTGAATTTAAAGTTTTAATTTAAATTGTTTGTGATTTTAATATACATGGTTGAATATTTGACCATTTGCTTGAGAACCAATATAAGTAATGCATGTAATTATAGAGCTACAGTACGTTGTTTATATTGTGTTTAAACATGCATACGTCCATTCAAGTTTGTATAAGTGTACAAAGAGAATCACAATGCTGACACAACTTTTTTTTAAAATAAAATTTGCTGCATATCTGAATTTGAAATAAAAATAGTGAGTAGGCTGTGTTTGTGGTACAGCCGTGGATCAGTTACGCACAGCAGATGCAGCTTATGTGAAAGCACTATAGCGCGTGCTGCTCCTGTACCATACACACCTCAACATACGCACTGTACACAGAGTATGTGTGAAATGGGCATAAAGCACATGTAATGAAGAGAGCATCCTGATTGGCTGATTGATAAAAATAGAGAATCGAATCGAATCGTGACCTAAGAATCGAAAATGGAATCGAATCGAGGATTTGGAGAATCGTGACACCCCTAGTGTAATGTAGACAGACTAACTAAAAGAGGTTAAAATTTTTCTTTGTTTAATTTGCACCCTGAATATGGGTTGGAGCTTTTAATTTTGAACTCTCAAAGTGCACCAGACTGCTGAATTTAACATTACAGAACACAAAATTTTCTTACGGGGGAGCATGCCCCCGAACCACCCTAGACAAACAGAGGTCCACCTACACAGTTTTACCTAAAATCTTGTGAGAAACACTTGTATTGCTGTTCCAATGGAGCTTATAGTTTTCTTAGGGGGGTTCATCAAGGTGGAGTAGCTATAGTTTAATTTTATTAATAAACGACAATTTTGCACTTATTTTATCTGTTAGCTTTCATTTGTTCCTACTCACCTATTACACGGCACGGGGGGGCATGAGAGCGGAGGTTGCCACCCTGCTAGCGAAGGGTGCAATCGAGGCTGTCCCTCCAGCCGAGATGAGGTCAGGGTTTTACAGCCCCTACTTCATTGTCCCCAAGAAAACCGGTGGGTTACGACCAATTCTGGACCTGCGCGTTTTGAACCGCACCCATATCCCAGGCTGGCCTTTTCGCCGGTGCGGTTAAGGACTTTGCCCATCAGTTCTCGACCGCTCAGAAGCAGTCTGAGGCTATCAAACATATTCTGCCCCGACGGCTGTGGCTCGGATGATTCCACTGGATCAGTTTTTGGGGGCTTGGTTAGAGCTCCCAAATTTGTCCCATTGGGTCGCCCGAACTATCAGGCTCGGCTATGCGATTTAGTTCGCACGGTCTCCTCCCCGCTTCAGGGGAGTCCGCTTTACGATGGTTGGTGGCAATGCCCCGATCATGAGAGCGGAGGTTGCCACCCTGCTGGCGAAGGGGTGCAATTGAGGCTGTCCCTCCAGCCGAGATGAGGTCAGGGTTTTACAGCGCCTACTTTATTGTCCCCAATAAAACCGGTGGGTTACGACCAATTCTGGACCTGCGCGTTTTGAACCGCACCCTTCAACGGCTGCCGTTCAAGATGCTCACGGCCAAACGCATTTTCGAATATGTTCGGCCCCAGGATTGGTTTGCAGCGAAGGACGCTTACTTTCATGTCTCCATCTTACCTCGACACAGACCGTTTCTTCGGTTTGCTTTCGAGGGGCAGGCATATCAGTATGCGGTAGAGGTCTTCACAGTGCACCCGAGACCCGTCGGCCCGGGACCCGACCCGGGACCCGTACGGGTTCGGGTCTGTATTTTAAATGATCAGCCGGGTCCGGGTCGGGTCCGAATCTATTACTTCGGGTCCCGGGTCTGTTTAACATTGTGTGTAATACCAACGCATTCTCATCCTTTAGCGTCATATAGGTCGCTATATGACAAAACGGCGAAATACTACTCACATGGCACCCGTTATCGTTAATATAACACGCCCTGAGAACCTGCTGGTAATACACGTGCGATCGGAGTGCAATCTCAAGCGCGTGTCATGTTTCTATGGCAACCAGAGCAGAGTTTCCGCCAAACCGCGCTTTACATTTTCTCCAATGTTTACAATAATATAAATGAACCGTCTTGTTTAATCTTAAAGTTTTGGTGTTCACAAGGGGTTCGCGTCCTGAATTATCTCTATGACTGGCTAATCCTAGCACACTCTCGAGATCAGGTCTGCGAACACAGATACCTTGTGCTCCGGCACCTGTACAGGGGTTTACTAAATATAAGTTGTCCAAAATTATCTTGGTAGGGGGGTTTGGGGAAACCCCCAAGAAAATGTTGGTTTTCCTGATCTCGACATGTCCATTTTAAGGTGTTTTGAAGGTCCCAAAAAATAAATGGAAAACAGTAGCTTTAACAGCATACAATACAATGTACTACAGTGAAAGTAGTCTTCTGAGATCGGTAACAAGTACACTGACAGTATTCACCAATGCAATTTAGAAACAGAAAATATTCATTAGGCCAAACATTACTGTTGTATACATTATACAACAAAACCATAAACATATGTAAATCAAAAGTATATTCTTTATAATACAGTAAAGGACACAATTGAGTCTGGGGGTCTCTGTCCATTGTTGGCATCTATTGTTCAAAACAGGTAATCTGACCTTTGACCTATTATAGGCTTATACTACAGTAAAGCAGTGATTGGTTAGTGATCAGTAAACAATTAGAGTTTGCACATATGAGGAGTGTTTGCGTGACCTGGTGAATAATTGTAGCATGTTGATTGGTGTTTGGAAAAGAAAAGCAAGTCAATTCTAGATGTTTTTTGGTTTAGTCAAAGGCTGAGAAATTGCTTATGGTTTTGGAGATTTGGTGTGTAGGTTTGCACTTTGAGTGAGAGGTTTCAGGGCTGGAGTGAGACTCATTGTACCCACATGCCCACTTTAGTTCCCCACTGACTATATTACAGTAAAATAATATAGTTAAAACCTCAGTATATATATCTTCAATAGTGCACTCTACTGTACAGCCTTGTAATTCATTGTATTTTGCAAAAATATAATTTTCTATTCAGTGCAAAAGCAGTACACAGGGTTTTATAAATACAGAGGTCCCAAAAGTGATCTTGGGTTCGGGGGCATATTATTTTTCCACAGTAATTGTCAAAGAACTTGGGATATGTATATTTGTGTTAAATAGGAATCCATTGCAATAAAGTTATTCTCATTCTGGGCACAGTATGCAATAGGGAATTGCTTTACCTCTCCTCTCTTATCACAATCTCCTTCTCTTGTTCTTCTTCTCTGAGTCTTTTTATCTTTACATGTAAACATCCCCTACCTGAAGCTGAGCTTTGATAGATGTTTAGTTTTGCCACTTGCATCCTATCTCGTGAAGCTTTGCATTGGGATTCCCGCGCGGCCCGCGCTTCTCTGAACATTCTGCTTTGATCGTCATTTCAAACATTTTGACATATCACATTTTGATAATTTAATTAATAGTCTCTATTTTACTGATAACTTAAACAATGTTAAAATAAATGTTACTCGAATAATTTGAGGAATTTTTAATTTGCATAGAATGTTATCTTTCTTAACGCCGTAATAAACCTTCGCGTGAAGTGGAAAATCGATTCCTGAGCAATCGATGCCAACTAATTCAGCACCTTCACTTGGGACAGCGCCTTTGTAACGTCGAACGTAAGAGGAGCAAGTTAAGAAGCTTCCTAAGTGACACTTCGGGGAACACACTTAGGAACATATACAACTTAGGTAAGATATATCTTTTTGAGTCTTCTTAGCGCGCTAAGAGTGAGAGTTATCGGGGAACCGGGCCCTGGTCAGTAGCATGAAGGCCTATTTGATCAGATAACAGATTCTTTAACATGAGAATCAGTTTAAATGTCTCAATGAGTGATCCACACTATAAAATGGAATGCAGAATGTTTATGTATTTGTTGACAATACACAATCACATATTCAAAATAGGAATGTCCTTAAATAGTCAAGTCACCTTTATTTATATAGCGCTTAATGCATATTGTATCAAAGCAGCTTCACAGTGATAACATGAAAATAATACAACACAGATCAATAATATTGTTGAATATTAAATGTCTCCAACTAAGCAAGCCAAAAGCCAAGGCAACAAGGCAAATAAGAAATGATTCAAGGATTATTTACATTTCAAACAAACGCCAATGCAATCATTCTGTGCCCAGAGGCATATGAGCAATTAGTGTGAGCATCACAGATCAGTTTCAGCTACTTTTTCTTTCCTAAATTAATCAATATTTTTGGACTAGCTAATGGTTCAATTGCTCACTTATTAAGACAGTCACTTGTCGCCGCCTTCTGGCTTAATAATGCAAGTTGCGCAAACACGAACAAGCGGAGTGGTACAAACAGTGAAAAGTCAAACACATTTGAGGTAACTTTATATTACAATAATAATAATGGCAATATATTTAATAAGGTGCTTGTGTTGTTAAATTGAGCTTATAGTAGGGAAGAGAGGGGCGCAACCTAATGATGCTACGCAGCATCTCGTTCCCTATTCAGAGACCATAGGTTACCAGAGACGGTCTCTCTTTTTTACTGGTTCTGACAGTACACTATGTAACATTTTTGGTTCAAAATTTTAATGAGTACTTATAAACCCATCTTCCAAACCTTGTTTTTGTTTTACTCTTATCATGTTCATAAACAGATCTGGTTACAATGTTCTTCTGTTTGTTTATTTAGTAATAGTGTACTTTTAATAATAAAGTCTAAATGTGGCCAATACAATCAAGTCCATCACTGTCTTGCTTTTGTTGCGGGAAACCATTATAAAGTGTTAGCCATTTGAAACCCAATTCATATATTGGAGACTAAACATGATCATAGTTCTTTTCTCTTTTTTCCCCTCAATGTAAAAATGTCTAGTTTTTCCTCAATGTAAATGTCTAAACTATTTATGTTGTGTGGCTCTTCCCATGATGACTTTTTTAGTGTTTCTCTCTGGATGTAAAAGGATGATGTAGCATTTTGGGGCAAATATGGCCACCAATAATCCAAAACTAGAAGCTAAAATAGCAAATATTTCCACAGCCACTGCATATTTCCCTGGAGAGCTCACATATGCTGGAACAAATGCAATCCACACAGCACAGAAGATCAACATACTGAAGGTAATGAATTTGGCTTCATTAAAATTATCTGGAAGGTTTCTTGCCAGGAAGGCTAAGAGGAAACTTACTGCTGCCAGGAGGCCAATGTATCCCAGCAGTAGAGAAAAACCAGCCACTGAGCCAATAGAACATTCGTAGACTATTTTAGAGGTGACATACTGGCTGTTTTTATAGGGTGTTGGGGATGAAGTGGTTAACCATACTATGCATATCAGAACCTGAAGTGCAGTTAGGGACATGACAGTGCCTCTTTGTTGAGCTACACCAAACCATTTCATGACACTTTTACCCTCAGGTCGAGATGACTTGAACACAGCTATTACCACCATAGTCTTGACCAGGATGCTGGAGACGCACAGGACAAAGCTTATGCCAAATGCAGCATGTCTTAATTGACATGTCCACACCTGTGGCCGGCCAATAAACAATAGAACACATAGAAAACACAGTTTGAGTGACAACAGCAGCAGAAAGCTGAGCTCTGAATTGTTGGCGCGTACTACAGGAGTGCTACGGTGATGAGCGAAGAGGACCATCACAAGTGCGCAGAAACAGGTGCCAAGCAGAGATGCAGTGGTCAGAGAGATGCCCAGAGGTTCCTCATATGACAGATACTCTACTTCTTTGGGGACACACCGATCTTTATTTGGACTCGACCAAAACTCATCTGGACATGTTGTGCACTCAATAGCATCTATGTGTATAACAAAATATGAATAAAAAATTTTCTTTAAATATATATTAAGATTTTGGAATAGGACTTCTTTACCTTTTGTATTTGAAATCTCTCCATCTCCGCATGGCAGGCAGTCAAAACAGCAGACGGGAAGACCCTTCTTCCTGGCTCGTCTGGTGCCTAGGGGGCAACTCTCACTGCACACAGACAGTGGGGGCTAAGGGGCACAAGATCTGTTATCACGCTTTTTTAGTGATGTGTGTGTTAAGTATATTAATTATAGTTTTGAAATGAATATTATATATATATATATATATATATTACTTTTTTGTTCTCAAAATTCCAGAATATTTCATCGTCATTTAGTGTGAGCACATTCCCTGCTGTAGCCCCTTCATTTACTACACCAACTGTGCTGACCCTTATCGCACCATCTGAACTCGGCTGCCAGTTCATCACATCATAGATGGCCAGAGCATCTCCATTCTTATCAAATGAAACATGATCCCCAAAGCCAGTGGTGAAGTTCACTTTCTGTAGGTAATGGGCTACCTGAACAAGTTACAGGCAGGACAGGTGTTATATGTGTTTCTATAGTGTGTATACACATGTAGAATTATTTGTGTCCCTTCTGTGTTCATGTAGTATTTCTGCTATACCTGCCAGGGCTGCAGGTTGATTATCTCAGCACATCTGTTTCCACTAAATGGTCCTCTGCCCTCCTCACACTGCATCAGGTCATGAAGCGCATGTGCAAGGGCATAAACTGCTTTATACACATTATATGATGCCCTCAGCTCTGAAACATCAGTGTATGCTGTTTCTGTGCAGTTCAGATCTTCCTGCCCTGAACAACCCATTTTTTCTCCCTCTACCTCTTTGCCTTCAGCATCAAAACTGCACCCGAACATGTTTTCCCAGAAGATTCGAACCATATTGTTTCTTGGATTGTTGTCAGGGCGGAGGTTATAAAGAAATTTACGAAGTCCCTGGATCTCACCACGCCTTATAGCAATTCCCAGTGTGCCCCCCAGGAAAGGCAAAAGACGTTGAGTGTGAAACACTGGTGAAGTAGCCCAAGCTTCACTTGCAATCCACTGTCTGCCTGTCAAATTTTGCAATACCACCTCATGCATCAGTGGTAACAAATATGCTTCGGTGGAGAACACCACCACCACTCTAGCTGTAGAGGCCTGAACCACTCGCACTATCCTCTGAATATCTTTACTGTTATTATCACGAGGCAGCATTTCAGAAAAGCCAACACAACCTCCAAATAGCTGCACATCTTTGTGGAATGACTGAGAGGCATGGATGCCATAGTCATCATCACTGTAGAGAAGACCAACCCAGGTCCATTCAAAATACCTCAAGATCTGAACCATAGCCTGCACTTGGAAGGCATCACTGGGTATTGTTCTGAAGAAAGAGGGGTACTTTTTCCTGTCACTCAAACAGGAGCAGGTGGCAAAGTAGCTAACCTTATAGAAGAGACAAATGAGCAGCAAATAAATCAAGCAAAAGAGAAACAAATATTTGGAAGCATTATATGCAGACTATATATTTTTGTATGTATTACAATTAAAATAAAAATAAAAAATTGCATTTCACATTCACATTTACCATAGGCACTCTAAACAGTCCCAGTACACTGGAGATTGCAATTGAGTGAGTAGACCCCGGGTCCCCCACAATAGCAATCACTGGAGGTAGGCCAACACAGTTTAGGTTAGAGAAGGAATCATCTGTCCCACTAACCAGAGCTGTAGCAGCTCTGAATGCCACTCCCAACTTTACACAATTGTCATAAAGATGGTATCCAAGAGTGATGTTAGGAAGCAGGTTTGGATTCTTATTGATCTCATCTATAGCAAAGGCCATAGTCTGTGCCTGCTGGAAACTTGCCTTATCAAACCTATAAAAAGCAAGAGAAATTATAATATTTCAATGTTTCTGAATTGATGGTATAAAACAGTTTCCAACATTCTCATATGGTAAAATATTATTTAATTTACCATATGTAATTCTTGATGAATAAAAAAGTATATGCAATTTATAACAAGACAGTTCAGCAGCTATGTTATAGTTTTCTTAATTTTGTCTTTTACAAAAATAGGTATCCTTGTCCAGTTTGTCTCAGACTCACTGTTCACAGTAAGGTGGTTCCGGTTCCATTCTGAAGCTCAGCTCTGGGAACACTGTGAGGAAGTGAACCTCAAACAGACCTCCAAGTATAAGATCTCCATCCTGGAACATCCCATTTAATTTGAAGTGTCCCTGGAGCTGACAGATGCCTGAACTGAGGACTGAAGCTGCAGAGACACAGTTAAAAGACAGATACAGGCAGATTTAAAGAGTGATCCACATCTCTATCTCTTTCTAGCTTACCCAAATTGCTGTTATTTATAATAAAGACTGTGTGGGGTGTTGCTTTAAAAAAGCAGGTGGAGACAATTAGAGCTCCAATGAAATCATGGAATACTTTTCTCTTTTAATTATAGTTTGATGAATGGCAACTTAAATCTGCCACTTGTTTTAGTGTTTGCTTTCACTGCGTTAATGGTAAGCTCATTAAACAACAGTTTGTTAATGGTGAAATGAACCTCCCTTTAACAAAAAAAAAACTTGTAGTACTGGTGACTAATATAATGCATATATTATACTGTAGAATAGATAGATGAGACAAATAGAGTAGGTTAGTCCAAATGTATGCCCACATTCCTAATTTTTCCTCCAGAGGTCAGTATATTCATAGATTTTCTTCTAGGTGCTTAAGTTTTTTTTCTGTTTCACATACAAGCATGTTCTATTTTTTAAACTTTATTTTTTTTTTGTTTTTTGACAAAAAAAGAAACAACAACAGCAACAATAACAACAATAGGCAGACAGACCAAGGAATAGCAGGCAAATATGTCATAGGTTAACAGAAATGCTCAACATCAAGTAAAGCAAGGAGAAAAAAAAAAACTGTTTGTACTCAGATAAGATATCCATTTTTCCCAATATGCTTCACATTTACTCCTGGCATGTCTCAGAGAGAAAGTCAAATGTTCCATAACATAAATTTCCTGCACTATTTCTATCCATTCAGCAATTGTCGGGCATTCTTTACTTAGCCATTTCCTTGTTATTGTTTTTTTTGCTACCAGCTAAGAGTATTTGTAACAAATATCTATCTGCCTTTCTCAGTCCTGTTGGTAGATTTCCTAAATACATAACAGTGAAGTTAAACTCAAGCTCTGAGCCGATTATTGACTTAATTGCCGTCGCAACCTCTACCCAATAGAAAGAAATAACAGGGCACTCCCAAAAGATATGATAGTGACCAGCCGACATATTACCACACTCTCCAACACTGACCATGTTCTGGATTATTGGTTTGTGACTTTTTTATATTGGGGGTTATAAAGAATCTTATAGTGTTTTTCCAAGTGAATTCCCTCCATAGACCTGAGCTAGAGGTGGCAGATTGTGTTCTGCATATATTCAACCAATCTTCCCCAGTTATCTTTATGTTAGCTTCCTTTTCCCACCTCATTTTTACATACATTGTTGAGAGTCCCCTGTCCGACTGTAAATATGAATATAACTCGGAAATCTGTTTTCTGCTATTATTATCCTTATATGCGTTGATAAATATTCTTATCAGGTCTGTTCCCTTCTCTCCAGTAGTTTTAATATTTTTATCAAAGTGGTGTCTCAGTTGAAGGTATCTGAAGAAATCTTCCTTCCCTAAGTAGTATGTATCTATGAGTTACAGTAGAGGATATCATGCAATATGAAGTGATCCCTAAATTAGTCCATTGCTTGAATCTACTGTCCAAACTAGCTGGTTTAAATTCTGTATCATATTCCACCCAACGTAATATTTGTGAGTTTCTTTCAAATTCCTTATTTTTGAGTAGTTTCTGCCAAACGTCATCCAATTAGTTAGCTTGTTCAGATGTTTCTTCAGAAGAGTTTTTCCACCCAGAATAGATTGAAGAGGTACGCTTATTTGACTTTGCTCTAAGTCCTTCCATTTGGCATCACACTCAGGGTCACACCAACAAACCAGAGAACGTAACTGTGCTGCTCTATAATAATCTTCCAAGCACGGTAGAGCTATACCACCTTTGTCCTTGGGGAGTTGTAAGGTTTGAAATCTAATCCTTGATTTTTGTTTTCCCCAAATAAATGATGAGATAATTCTATTCCATTCTGTAACGGTCACCAGGTGGAGTGCCCTTGAGAGTCACCAGAGGGCACTCCACACCAGATGTTCATGTTTCCCTCACAACTACATTTCCCAGAACTCACTGCCCGGACTCATCATCACTGATCACATTCACCTGTACCTCACAGGCCTACCCCCGTTATATCCTTCTCTGATTACCCACGCCAGAGTCTCTATGAAGAGGGCAAATAGAGTGGGACTGAGGGGGCATCCCTGTCGACATCCCCTTTCGAGAAATATTGTTTTGGATAAGTCCCCATTTATTTTAATTCTAGCCGTAGGAGAGGAGTATAGGGATTTCAAACATCTAATTACCTGGTCATCGAAACCAAAGCGCTTAAATGGATACTCCACCGGGTTTTCATATTAAACTATGTTATTCCCTTAATTAAGAAGAGCTGATGCATACCTCTCTCGTCTCAGTGCGTGCACTCTATCGCTCTGTATTGCCGCAAAACTATGTTAGCACTTAGCTTAGCCCAGTGCATTAAATATGGGCCAAAAAGAGAAGCGACAAAACACTTCCTCGTTTTCCCTATTTAAACACAGTTACTCGATTAGTGTAACTCGACCTAGGCTGGTAACACAAAATAAAACGTGTTTTTGTAAGCGTTTAAAATTGATGACTATATTGTATGGCGGAATACCATAAAAAAGTGCTTTAGAGCACTTCAACTTGGTGCAATAATACCTTCACTAGTGAAAAGTCCTCTTACCGGCTCCCGCTTTGTCGCATGTCACGTTGGCTGCATTGACGGAAATAAGAGGGAGGGGGAGAGCGAGGAAGCGGGAGCCGGTAAGAGGACTTTTCACGAGTATCCCTTTAAGGACCAAATATAGATATTCCCATCGGAGAGAGTCAAAAGCCTTTTCAGTGTCGAGACTAATAACCACTGATTCCATGTCACTATTTCTCATATGATCAATGAGGTAGAGAGCCCGTCTTACATTGTACTGGGTTTGCCTGTTTTTTACAAAGCCTGTCTGGTCTGTGTCTATCAGATCCGGGATTATGTTTTCCAATCGTTTTGCTAGTATTGACGCGTATAATCTATAATCTATATTTAAAACTGATATAGGTCTATAAGAGCTGCAATCGGTTTTGTTTTTTCCCATTTTAGGGATCACTAAGATTACTGCTTGTCTCCAGGACATCGGGGTCTCGCCACCTCCTAGAACATAGTTAAAGCAATTCTTGAGCATTGGTGTTATTGTTTCCCTAAAGATTTTATACCATTGAGATGGGTACCCATCGGCACCTGGCATTTTATTCGTTTTCAATCTTGATATTGCCTTGAGTATTTCATCGTCTGTTATCTCCTGGGTTATTATTTTATTTTGCTCTGTCCCTATAGATGGTAAATCCAAAGATGTTAGAAAGGATGACATGGCAGCTGACTCTGTTGTCCGCGGTTGAGCATATAATTTAATGGGCGGCATTGGCTCGGTGGTTCATGTAGGTTGTCTACAAACCGAAAGGTTGGTGGTTCAATCCCCGGTTCCACCTGACCAAGTGTCAAGGTGTCCATTGGCAAGACACCATACCCCAGCTGCTCCCGATGAGCTGGATGGCGCCTTGTATGGCTGACACCACCGTTGGTGTATGAAGGAGTGTGTGAATGGGTGAAAGTGAGGCAATATGTAAAGTGCTTTGGTGGCCATTGTGAAAGCACTATATTTCATAGAAGCGCTTTGTTCTTCTCTTATCATTTTGGCGATTACTTTACTTCTTTTTATAGGATTATGTAATCCATTTATATTAAGGGTGATTATTCTATATTTTTGATGAGGCATTTTAGTCAACCGTGAAGAGAAAAAAAAAGTTTACCAAGACATTTAAATATCCCTGAAGGCCTGAACAAATGAACTTCGGTCTGTGATTTGAAATAAAACTTAACACATGAATACAAACATTTAACATTAGTGACCTCCATCTATGAAGTATGAATTGTACTTCAAAAACAAGAGGGAAAGCCCTACATCTGGAAGGGGTCCCTCTAAGCATGGACGAAAATCTCTGACTACATAAAATCAGAACAGTCCACATAGAAAAACAGACATAAATTCCCAGATGTGGTCAGTTTAAATTTCTCTAAATTAGATGAATATGAAATTTCGCCTGGTCTTATGGAAATACAGTTCGACGTAGAAATGTGAGGGCTATACTCTTACCGGCCTTTTCAAAAGTTACTCAGTCACTCATAGCACCTTCGTTGCATTGAAATCCCTTTAGTTTCTCCTGGATGTGTTTCATGCGTGCTTCTCGATGACGACGCGATGTAGCACCTGTCGTTTCCCAGGCAGGTTGTCTTCGTCTCGTTGTCGCTGTGGCGCATTTTCCCACCGGCGTCCCAATTCCGCCGTTCGGCATCAGTCCCTTTTTCTTCAGATCATCCATCGCTTCGGACGCGCTATTGTATATAACTGCGCCTGTGTCGAGAAACACTCTAAGTCTCGCTGGGTGAAGAGTCTGAAAACGGAGCCCCTGTTCTTTAAGTGCCTCTCTGATGGTGGAGTAAGCCTTTCTTTTCACGACTATTTCGGTTGGGTAGTATTGCTCGAAAAAGTATAAATTGGCCTTAACATTAGAGAGTGAGGAAGCAACGGTGGTGCATGCTGGTAGAGTGAATTTCTGAGAGATAATCATGATTTCACATGCCAAAATGAATGAGTTTTAATGCAGATGTATTTTACAACAATAGAAATTAAAAAAAATCACACCAATTGTACGATGTGTTTGAAATGTTCGAATCATTTTTTATTTTTATAAAGTTACCAAAAAGGAGGACCAGCCACGTCAACTCCTTGCAAGAGACCTGCCCCTTCAAACCCTCTCCACCAGCTTCGTCCAGTGACTCATACAGTAACATCTGTGATAACTAATTTATTTTTAAACCTGGCTTTCTCTTGCGGTTATTTCAGTTTAACCCTCTGAGACCTAAGGGTATTTTTACAATAAATTTTCCGTCTGGTGTCATTTACTAAAAAAGCTTGTAAAATATCAACCCTTTGGTGCACAGACAATTGACACACCTCTTTTTTTTCAGGACAAATTGAACTTTCAGCATATTTGTGTTACATTGATGTCACCTGAATGTAAAATAAGTTATGGGACCATAAAGACAAATGAAAAAATAAATCGGAAATGGAATCACTCAATTATTTATTGAAATCACACACAAATAAATAAAAGCTAAGCAATTTTCCTCTGGAAAATAGTTTGTTCATGTCTTTGGAGTCCTGGAGCACAGGAATAAACATTATAACTTGTACAGAACAAAAACTATTGACATTTTTCCAAAAGAAGTCCAGGCGTTTGGGGCCTCATGAAATTCACTGGTGCCAAGCCTCAAAACAGTTCCTATCAGCAATCACACAGAGGGCCACATCACAGGTTTTGCATTTCTATTTTATTTATTCTTTTATTTATTATGTTCTTTTTATTCTTTTATAATACATTTATACTACTATAATACTTTTTTACAGTAAATAAATAAATGGCACTTCAGCTGGGTCTATCCTGGTAATCTAGTTCCTCATCTGTCAAAAAGCTCTGTTCTCCTGAAAATCCTTCATCCTGCAATGCACCAAAATAGACCAGCGCTTTATTTACGTCCATTTCGCTGTGTTTCTCTGTGAATCGCGCGTCTCCGTGAGTCTCTCTATCTCTCTACACTATATCAGCGCTTGGTTCATGCGTAATGACGCACACCAATGTTTACAACGGATCAGCCTGTAATTGGTCAAAAACCATCACGTGAAAACATCACGTGATATCCAGGATGTCCGCTAGCATTGAGCTAGCGGCAAAAATGACCGAATATTTATGAATTATGGGCTTCAAGATTATCAAAGTTTGACATAAAGCGTTTGGATTTATTGCTGAAAACCTCTGAAAGGAAGCACAAGTTCCAGGCTGGATAGAAAACCTTCTGTAAAGGCTAGAAAGACCCGAAAGACACCCCCGTGATGGCTAGCTCGTTAGCTTTCTGCTGGAAAAAACGGTAAGAAAATCGATAAATCTGTCATCGAGTTATGTAAACATTTATCGAAGGTGACGTGTGGCATCGTCGACGACGCCGTCGGGCTCAGGGGGTTAAGGAAAAAACAAGCATGTAAACGCAACAGTTATAGAAATCGAACTTTACCTCATCCATGACAACAAATTTTCGACTGATTTATCCACGGTGGAGTTGAAAACAACAGTTCCCATCATTCCGCGTTCCTCCACGTCGTCATCAAGCAAAGCCATTGTTGTTGTTTTGAATGTAGCGCCCTCTAGCTGCATCTAAATCTTAGGTATTGCACCTTTAATGTAAAATAGACATGCAAGGTAATTTTAATACATGTTTATGCGGGATTCGAAACAGTGTCATCAAAATAATTGTACCAATGTTCTACCACTCGACCACGACTTTTCTCACAGACAAAAGCCCAGAAGTTCGGTTGTTCAGCAGTCAGTGTGCGCACGCGAGAGAAGCGCTCTTCAGTCTTCGCATTCCTCAATAGCGTCATTGAAAGCAGCACTTTATTTTCGCTGACTGCAAGATAGGCCTATTTTAACTTTTGATTAATAAAATGTTCTCCTATAGCCTAAAAGTTTATATTCTAGTTAAAGCTATATTCTATTTAAAATGTAGGCTACTTTTACATAATTACGTTTTGCTTTCGTTAAATGTCCCTTTGCGCCACCTGGTGGTCACTTCGCCACCGACTTTGAAATACGGCTGGTTTATTTTTGCCGCGGTAGATTTACCGCGGCAAACGACATTCTGGTTGTCCACCTACTGTAACACCTTTGTCAAGGCAAGTGTTCACAAATGAGTTCAAGCGTCTCAACCTAGGCCTTTACCACCCAAAAAAGGACCAGTGCAACATCTGTTGTGCTTTCAAGACCGGCAACTTACCTGATGACGAGTGGCAGCACCATCTCCTTCAAAAAGAAGAGGCCCGAGCCGAAAAGTTGTCTGACAAAAGCAAGGCCAGCAACAACACTATGGTCTTATGTATGGACTTACAAGCCGTCCTTTTGTGCCCTAAGCTAAAAGCCTCTGCCTTGTATTACAAAACAAAGCTTGCTGTTCACAATTTTACCATGTACAACATGCTGACACACAGTGCCACATGTTATGTCTGGCATGAAGGCGAGGGATGCCTGTCTGCCAGTAAGTTTGCTTCATGCATTGACTACCTCTCTGCACACACTGAGCCTGACACATTTATTCTGTGGAGTGACGGCTGCGGGTATCAGAACCGGAATGCAGTTCTAAGCAATGCACTTCTTCTGTTCTCCATGAAGAATAACAAAGTCGTCATTCAGAAGTACCTTGAGAAAGGGCATACTCAGATGGAATGCGACTCCGTTCACAGCGTCTGAGGGACCAGGATGTTTATCTCCCAGCAGAGTATGTTAACCTGATGAAGAGGGCCCATGTAAAGCCTCATCCATATGAAGTCAAGTACATCGACCACACCTTCTTCCAGGACTTCACCAAGCTGAGCCTCTGCAAGTCTCTGCGCCCTGGAGGAAGACCTGGTGACCCAACTGTCCATGATATCAGAGCCATCAGGTAATTACCAATGCAAATCTTGTGTCTTACCAATTATACTCATGACATTATGATGTTGCATATTGTTTTATGAAATCTTACAGTGATTATGTTGTTGTGTTATATTTTGTGCTATTAGGTACAACAACAATGGAACGATGGACTTCAAAATCAACCACTCTGACGTCTGGCATTCACATCCAAGTCACCAACTCCGAAACTCCACCTCAGACAGCCACACAGTCGCCCCACTCTATTCAGACCGCCTGAAGATCAACGACCTGAAATTCAAACACCTCCAAGACCTGAAGGAAGTCATCCCAAAGGACTTTCACAGCTTTTATGACAATTTACTTCACTAGCTTAATATAGGATGCAGTATTAAAGGAGAAGTCGCAAAATGAACCTGGGGTGTAATAACACATTGGTACCGAATCGACCATTCTCTGGGATTTGTTTTCATGATAATCGAATGTAAAGAGTATCTCTAAAAACTGTTTAGCTTATAATGCTAGTATATCTTGGCATATAATAAGTAAAAAGAAATCAATGCTAACAATGCTCAAAATAGCCCCACACTAACACGGTAGCATAATGAGGGTCCCTACATACAAACCGAAGCACTGAGAACTTTGTAAGTGTACAGACAGTTTAATAATAATATACTTTATAAAGACAGTACCATCCCGGAGCCATCTTTGGAAAACAGTCTCGACCAGTCGAACCACTAACGGCGTGCTAAGTGAGCTAAACTAAGTTCCAAGTCACAGTTTAGCTCGTAGCAGGGCGTTCATGGTTCGACTGGTCGAGACTGGTCGTTGATTTTGCTCATCGAATTAACGTTGAACCAACGTCAGACGCGGCATTCTTCAAAGCTAAACGAAAATGGAAAATTGGTTTGCTTTCATAACGTTGAAACAACGCGTTGATTTCAAGTTGATTTTCCGTTAGTTTTGAAAGAATGACGCGTCTGACGTTGGTTCAACGTTAATTCGATGAGCAAAACAATGTCAGATCAACGTTGTTTCGACGTCATATTTCCACGTTGATTCAATGTCAGTTTGCTATCTGGGTGATATTATTTAAGCTTTACTGTATTTTGTAACTTTTACGTATACTTTTATAATGGCTATTGATAAAACTGAAATTCAACAAAAAGAGACAGTCGTCATTTTTTTTATTCTATTACAAGATCATCTGTAATGTTGTTATTACAGCATTTGTACCAATGCGATATGCAATACATTACGTTACATATTGCCTGGAATATGTTTAATATTTTTAAATTTAAACGAAAAGAGGCAGGGTTGTTTTATATTTAATTTTGTCATAAATATAACGTTAACTTATATGCATGCAGTGATAATCAATAGGCTATGCGTTGCCTGAACCACATTTATGTGCTTTAGAATGTTTAAAATGTATTGAAATGGAATCGAAAAGAAGCAGAGTGGTGTTTTATAATATTTCGTTTTATTGTTGCCTAAAATGAACATACAGAGATAACCGGAGTCGCAGAGCCCGAGCGAGCTGAGTGCCGTGTTCAAGAACGCGCTGTTCCATTAACAGAATTACTGGACTCGCGTCCTCGGGATCATTCTCCTGAGGCGGACTTTGCGTTGGCTTCTTGGAAACGCCTAATGCCAGCGCTTGTTTCTAGTGACAAGATCTGCTGTCTGTCATCCATTGTTGTTTACTATGTTGCTTTCTTCGCGCGAAAATGACGTCGATCGCTTCTTTCCAGCATACCACGCCTTTCAAGTAAGGGTACTGTTGGCGGTGGAAACGCAAGCCTGATCATGGTGTACCCGACCCGTACTGTACTGTACCGTACTGTACCGTACCCCTCAGTGGAAACGAGCCATTAAATGAACACTGCTGGCAGCAGCAAGTCTGCGTCGTTCCATTCTTATCAATGACAGCGCGAGTCTTGTATCTACGAAGTCATAAACATCGTATCTCCGATTAAACATGATTTTGGGGAAATGTTGTGTTAATGTTGGTACACAACAGTAACAGCAATATAAGGTATAATACCAACTTTAACAATACAATGTTTAATAACTCAAAAAATATGCAGTTTTGTTTATTTTCCTGAAAAATGATGGTTTCGGAGATACGAGGATTCCGCCCGACAGCGACGATATATATAATTTCAATTCACATAACCACTAAAAAAATATTTAGAGTCATGTATTTTCGGCTCAAGAGTTGCCCAGAGCTGGTTTAATGCTAGAGGCTGTGTCCTGAATAGCCAGAATACACTGTAAACTGTTAAAAAAATTGGGTGTTAACCTACATAAATATTGTAATGAAATAACCTAAAAAATAATATATATATAAATATTATATATATAGCCTATATTCAAATGTTATAATCGTACCTTGATGCGATTTTGTGGGCGATTTTGTAGGGTTTTCTTTTTATTGTCTACAGAAATGGACCATGGTGAATATATTTATACAGGCTATGCAAACGCCAAACGTCGTTACTCCTGCTCGTCGTCGTCAGCTGCCACAGTTGCTAGGCGACAAGAACAATCCTCCACAGGCTAGACCGGTCAGAGCGCTCCAGGTATGCACTTTGATGTGGGTGGCAGTTGTTACCAACAATTTGTTAATATTGTGACCATGGACCAACATTTTGTTACTTTAATTTTTAAAATAACCAGTGGGAGAATATAAGGAACTTCATACTGCATTAGTATTCATGTACAAATGTGAAGTAGCCTACTTTTCCCTCACAGGACAGCACCACTACACATTTTACATACACAAAAGTATATTATAGTTTAAATGTATCAACCTTGCAAACACTCAGAGACCCTTACAAAAATAAACAAATATCCAGAGTCATGAATTCACTTTTGTGTACACATTTAAAGTTGCATAAAATAATGAAATAATGAATAATAAAGAAATACAATGTACAAGAAATACAATACAAGGCTATAATGCCGTTTTCGCGTTTCCACTTGACAAAAGCATGCTATGCTGATGAATGAGTTAAGATGAAAAGAAAAAAAAAAACTTGTGGCTTTAACGCTGGTTTCTCTGGCTATTTGAGTAAATGAAAACATAATTCTTTTACATTTAAATGCTGTCATCACCCGTGCAATGATTTATGTGTTAGGATCGGGTAGGATAGGCCGTGAAGTGTCCATTTATGTATCCTTCCTTTCTCTGGGAAACGAAGGGTGCATTTGGCGTCACTTTTTTTGTTACTTTAATTTTTAAAATAACCAGTGGGAGAATATAAGGAACTTCATACTGCATTAGTATTCATGTACAAATGTGAAGTAGCCTACTTTTCCCTCACAGGACAGCAACACTACACATTTTACATACACAAAAGTACATATTATAGTTTAAATGTATCAACCTTGCAAACACTCAGAGACCCTTACAAAAATAAACAAATATGCAGAGTCATGAATTCTCTTTTGTGTACACATTTA
Source organism: Pimephales promelas (assembly GCF_016745375.1). The sequence continues at coordinate 11,365,045 of NW_024121255.1, read as the reverse complement.
AAGTTGCATAAAATAATGAAATAATGAATAATAAAGAAATACAATGTACAAGAAATACAATACAAGGCTAATGCCGTTTTCGCGTTTCCACTTGACAAAAGCATGCTATGCTGACGAATGAGTTAAGATGAAAAGAAAAAAAAAACTTGTGGCTTTAACGCTGGTTTCTCTGGCTATTTGAGTAAATGAAACATAATTCTTTTACATTTAAATGCTGTCATCACCCGCGCAATGATTTAAGTGTTAGGATCGGGTAGGATAGGCCGTGAAGTGTCCATTTATGTATCCTTCCTTTCTCTGGGAAACGAAGGGTGCATTTGGCGTCACTTTTGAATCAGGGAAGCCTTCGTCGCGCTGCAATGAGGCAACCAGCCTTCGAATACGGCCTTTAGAGGATGCATAACTGAATTGGGACAGTCTTCATCCCACCGCGATGACGCAATCGGCCTTCAAATGCGGCCTTCGCGGATGCAGCCTTTGAATTGGGACGTCCTTCGTCGCGCGGCTGTGATGCAATCAGCCTTCAAATACGGCCAAGCATCCTTCAAATACAGCCTTCGGAGGATGCAGTCTTCACATTGGGACACAGCTATAGACAGGTCTCGATAGACCACACGGATATAGCCCCGATAACCCAGACATAGACGGGTCTCAATAGACCACAGTGTAAACCAATCATTTTCCTTTCTGCCCTTAGAACATGTTTGAGTAAGTAAAACTCCCATCTGCTCATAATTGGTGTGCACACCCTCACTCAGCGGCACTGCAGGAGAGCGTGAGACGCTCCTGTGGTCTGGATTCTCCTGCTATTAAAAAGATAGCTAAATAATCACATTAAGTTGATAATTAAGGGCAGACTAAACAGCCCTCAGTCCTCGAGTTCAAACTCCGCGTGACCAATGAGCAAACACTAGACTATTTGCAGGTATTACTCATGGGAGTTGTAGTCTCAAATTGCTATTTGTTTGTTATGTCAGATGTATTTTGACAACAAATTTTTCAACACGCCAAGTGGCTAGTGAGAGCGACTGCGTTATTTGCCACTGGTGAAATCCACCCGCATTTAGCGGGTGTTAATGTCAAGCCCTGATTGTAATTATATACGTTTTTAAATATAATAAGAACTTGAATATTTTCTGCTGTTTTATATTTGTAGTCCACTGCATCTTGAATACAATTATTGTAATTTTTAAAATAAATTTTCATTTTGCTTTTTATACTTTTACTTTAAAAGATGCACAGTTTTGTTTTGTTTGAATACTGCACTGGGCTTATTCCTGTTGTGAATTAAAACCTTTGTAGTGTGTAAGGGCATGATTAAACAATAACTACTATAGTTTAAAAGTGTTTTCATGTTTGTTTGCTATTCACATGTAGGGATTGCCATGTACCGTCTACCCCTGCCACCCTGCCAAGACCTCTTCACGCCTGTTCACACATTGTCTTTACAAACAAAAAAATGTTTTTCACAATTTAAAACAATTTATTGTTTTATGTGAATGATTAGTCAGGATGATTTTCAGATCATTTTGAAGCAAAAACTCTAGGCCACAACATCCATTAGTCAAAAGTCTTGTGGACAGATATTTATTATGTGTTTTTGGGCTTATTTCAGAAACTTTATTTTTAATTTTTTTCAATAACCATGCATAAACAATATTCTCTCAAAAATACTAGCATGTTCATACATAGTGCTCACATTTTATAGTAGCCCTGTTTGTGCTAAATAGAGTGTAATTTCACCTGTGCCATTAATATGTTTACAATAACTGAAAACACACACACACACACACACACACACACACACAAATGTCAGGGCATATCAAAACATCTCAAGGACCCCAAAACACCTTAGACCCCAGAGGGCTAATAAAAAAAAATCTAATTTTAAGGCTATGGACAGTATATTTTGATTTCCTAGATAATGAAAGCATATCTTGAAATCGCTCTGAACTTTTTTTTTCATCTTCTGTGTAAACAAAGTGGATTTTATCATATGTTCAGATCTATCTACAGAAAATATAAGCAAAATCTAAATTTAATGAGATATGCCTAATTTGCATAATTAAACATACAAATTTCATAAACGTGTAATACTTTTTTTTAATATACTTGTGTAAGTAATCAACTGAGGAATTTTTATGGTGATATCTATTATTTAAATATTTTACTTTATTCACCTGTAGTGTCTCGCCTTAATAGTGTCTTAGTGTAAAAAATGAAAGACTCACACATTTAGCAAAATATTTTCACAAACCGCATCTATTTATTCTGTGTACCTCTTCCCATGATTGCTTTTTTAGTGTTTCTTTCTGGGTGTAATATAATGATGTAGCACTTCGGGGCGAATATGGCAACCAGTAATCCAAAACTGGAAGCTAGGATGGCAAATATCTCCACAGCCACTGCATATTTCCCTGGAGAGCTAACATATGCTGGAACAAATGCAATCCACACAGCACAGAAGATCAACATGCTGAAAGTTATGAACTTAGCTTCATTAAAATTATCTGGAAGATTTCTTGCAAGGAAGGCTAACAGGAAACTTACTGCAGCCAATAGTCCAATGTATCCCAGCAGAAGAGAAAAACCAGCCACTGAGCCAATAGCACATTCATACACTATTATAGACCTAATATACTGGCTGTTTTTATGGGGTGTTGGAGAGGCAGTTGATAGCCAGACTGCACATATCACAACCTGGAAGGCTGTTAGGGCCAGAACTGTTCCTCTTTGTTGAACCGCTCCAAACCATTTTATTGCACCTTTACCTTCTGGTCGAGAGGACTTGAACACCGCTATGACCACCATAGTCTTGACCAGGATGCAGGAGATGCACAGGACAAAGCTTATGCCAAACACAGCATGTCTTAACTGACACGTCCACAACTTCGGCTGTCCAATGAACAGCAGCACGCATAGGAAACACAGTTTAAGTGAAAACAGTAGCAGAAAGCTGAGCTCTGAATTGTTTGAACGTACTACAGGAGTTTTGCAGTAATGAGCAAAGATAAAAATCACAAGCACACAGATACAGCTACCAAGCAGAGATGCAGTCGTCAGAGAGATACCCAGAAGATCCTCGTAGGATAGAAACTGCACTTCTTTGTGGATGCAGTGATCTTTTTCTCGGTTGGACCAGAAATCATTTGGACATGCTATGCACTCAGTGGCGTCTGTACACGAAAAAGTAGGAAATAATCAAATTTTAAAAAAGAAATAGCGAAAGAAAATATGTTTAAATGGTTATAGTTTATTAATGTTTTATATTCAGTGTATTCATTTTTTCAACAATACCTCTTACTTTTTCTCACCTGTTGTATTAGAAATCTCTCCATCTGCACATGGCAGGCAGTCAAAACAGCAGACAGGAAAGCCCTTTTTTGTGGCTCGTCTGGTTCCTGGGCGGCAACTCTCACTGCAAACAGATCGTGGGGGCTGAAAGAGACATCATATGTTGTTATTCAGGCAAGCCCTGATATGTCTCTGTTGTGTTTGTATGATCTAATGGTCTTAGGAACACATTGCACTTTTTTCTTTGTTTTAAAGATTTAAATAATAATTTGCACAAATAATGATATTTAAAATAAAATGAAAATTACTTTGTTTGTTTCATAGTTCCAGTATATTGCATCCTTATCCAGTGTCAACACCTTCCCTGTTGTTGACCCTTCATCTACCACACCAACTGTACGGACAATCATTGCTTCATCAGAGCTCGACTGCCAGTTCAACACGTCATAGATGGCTAAAGCATCTCCATTCTTATCAAATGACACACGATCCCCAAAGTCTGTGGTGAAGTTCACTTTCTGTAGGTAGTGTACCAGCTGTACAGTTTGAAGACAGGATATGTGTAATATGTTTATCTGATATATGAATTAATATAGCACATACATTAATATACACACACACAAAATATTTAGCTTTTCCTCATTCAGCTCTTTTATATGCCTCATAATCTGTATAGTCTAATAGAATCTTACCTGCCAGGGTTTCAGGTTGGATATATCGGCACAGCTATTCCCTCTGAATGGTCCTCTCCACTTTTCACACTGCATCAGGTCATGAACAGCATGTGCCAGGGCATAAACTGCCTTATATACATTGTAAGAGGCCCTAAGCTCTGATACATCAGTATATGCTGTGTTTGTGCTGCTTAGAACCTCTTGCCCTGAACAAGTTTTTTCACTCTCTCTACCTTCAGTGTCAAAATTGCACCCAAACATGTTCTCCCAGAAGATTCTCACCATATTGTTTTGTGAATTGTTGTCAGGACGAAGGCCTAGCAGAAAGTTACCAAGCCCCTGTATCTCTCCTCGTCGAATGGCAATACCCAGTGTACCCCCCAATACAGACTTAAATTGTGGAGCAAGAAGCACAGGTGAGGTAGCCCAAGCCTCACTAGCAATCCACTGCCTACCTGTAACATTTCTTAACACCATCTCATCAACCACGGGCAACAAATAGCTTGAAGTGGAAAATACAACAACCACTTTTGCCGTGGAGCCTTGAATGATTCCAACTATGCGTTGTATTTCCTTCTGGTTGTTATCATTGGGCAGTATCTCCGAGAAGGCCACACACCCTCCAAACTCCTGCACATCCTGGTAAAATGATTGACCGGCATTGATGCCATAATCATCATCACTACAGAGGAGACCAACCCAAGTCCATCCAAAATGTCTCAAGATCTGAACCATAGCCCGCACCTGGAAGGCATCACTGGGGATCGTTCTGAAGAAAGAGGGGTACTTTTTCCTGTCACTCAAACAGGAGCAGGTGGCGTAGTAACTAATCTAATAAGGAGAGATTGAGAGCAGAGGCAGAGAGAGAACGATTAAACATTTTATCAGTGCTAAAGTCATTGTCAAAAAAAAAAAAAAAAAACATTGGAAGAAACAGATATGTGTTATTTTCACACAATGTTTTACTATTTATATTGAAAATCTGATTATGGCATAGTATATAACCAAATATTATGTCATCAAAACAAATAAGAAAATTGTTGCAGGAGAGACTGATAAACATGGAAAAGTATTTCCTTTTTAGTCTGTTTAGAAATTATAGTTTTCTGAAGATTTTTTTTTTTTTCAAAAAAAGGTAAAAATATATCTCATACCATAGGCAGTCGAAACAGCCCCAAGACACTGGAAATTGCAATAGAATGAGTAGACCCGGGATCACCAATGATTCCAATCACTGGTGGTGGTCCTTTGCAGTTGAGGTCAGAGATAGTCTCCTCTGTTCCACTAACCAGAGCTGTGGCACCACGAAATGCCACTCCAAGCCTTAAGCAGTTGTCGTAGATCTGGTAACCAAGCGTGATGTTAGGCAGGAGGTTGGGGTTGCTATTAATCTCATTGATGGCAAAAGCCATTGTTAGTGCTTGCTGGAAGCTTGTCATATAGAAGCTAGAGAAGACAATACAAATGAAATGAGAGCAGTATCTTCACTAATACCAACAGTAACAATAGAAAAATTAATAATAGAAGATGAACTGAATTCCATAACATTTATGTGAGATCAGATTTTGAATTTGTAAATTATTATTATTTTTATACAAAGTTATATATGCAGTGAATAATTTCAGTCATGTAACCAATCAACATCTCATGTAACATGATATCAGTTTCTTAAATCATTGTTGAAAAATGTATATGCAGTCATAAAAATAGCATTCAATTTTCCAATTATTGCCTTTAAGTGTTCAGTTAGTGTGGTCCAGACTCACAGCTCACAGTGTGGTAGTTTTGGTACCGTTCTGAAGCTCAGCTCTGGGAATGCTTTGAGGTACTGAACCTCAAACAGACCACCAATGAGAAGGTCTCCATCCTGGAACATCCCGTTCAGCCTGAAGTGTCCCTGGAGCTGACAAGTACCTGAACTGGCCATCATGGCTACAGAGATATAATTACAAGACAGGAACAAACAAATGTGCAGAATTAACCACATCCCTCTATTTATCAGTCTATGTCACTCTTCCCTCAGCTCACTGATTTATCATAAAGATTGTGTGTGGCACTTTTTTTATATAGCAGGCGGTGCCATTGGCCTCTCTGGAAATGAGGACGTCATTTTTGCCATTTTGGCCCTCCGCCAATTTATGTCTCTTGTATGTATCAAGACAACATTTAAACCAAAACATAATAAATCTATGGTCTCAAAATTATGAATCACAAAACATGGTTAACAATTACACAACCAGATTTGTATTCACAAAAATAGCATTCACAATTAAAATAAAAGTTTCATAAATACAGACACAAATATTGTTTAAAGTTAAAGTTCCAAAATTATGTATCTTAAATGTATTTGTGAAATTGTTGAAAATAATTCTGTGAAGAATACCTTTTTAAAGTTTTAAACCTTGTTTAGCAAATTTGAATATACATTCTTGACAGTCTTCAGTCTGACATCTAGATGGCAGTCGTGTACTTGACTTGTTTTGTAAGACACCTGTGGTCCATTATATAAACCTCCTAAATCCTCCTGTGATTATTACAGAAACTGTGAACATTCCAAATTTACTCTAGCTTTATTCCTAAATGCTGATTACCATGATAGTTATGTGATATGGCTTGGCCCATAAGCCAAATAGTATTACTAAAGTAGCCGACTGGGTTACTAAGAGTAACTTACCCTACACTGCCCACACATCACTGCATGAAAAAGTCAAATCTGTTTATCTGACCATAGTAAACTGCTGTGTAATTTCAGCTTTGCTGGATGTATGAGGAAAATACCTGAGCCAAGAAAATGTACAATATTTGTACATTTCCAGAAAAAGCCAGATACCTAAAGTACACAAACCAGGGTTACCCCCAGAAATTCTGGGCCCTATGGAAAACGTCTCAGTTACGTATGTAACCCTCGTTCCCTGAGTAGGGAACGGAGACGTTCCGTCGGATGACGACGAATGGGATTTTCGCTTAGAAAGCCTATCAGCTTCAATCAATATAAAACGATCCAATGGCAAAGAAATGCCATGGGTCTGCAGAATTTGCATACACTGGAAAAAATGCCCCTCCAAAAATAAGCAAAAAAAAATTAATACAAGATATTTTTGCTTGTAATAAGCAAAAAAATCTGCCAATGGAACAAGTGAAAATTCTCTTGGTAAGATTTCTTGAAATAAGACATTATATTTAAGCCTTAAAAGATATCATCTTGAAATTAGCAGGGAAAACTCATTTTTAGCTATATTTTACTAGTATTGTGATGTTTTGTGTCTCATAATAAGCTTGTCATGCTCAAAAATAGTATTTTCCCCTCAAAAGTAGCATTTTCTTTTGTCATCCTCTTTGTTTCAAGTGTATTTAACTAATTTTTAGTTCTATAATTGTTACACTCTTCTAGATATAAGTCACCACCAACTTGAAATAAGATTGGAAACTGGCATTTTGAGACAAAATGCCTTGAAGTTAGCATTCCTGACTCATATTAGGCAGTCCTCTTTTGCCATAATAAGCCATAATTTACCATACTGTCATCATCTCAAGTGTATACCTTATTGTAAGCTCAACAAAAGTGATATGGTTCTAGATTCAAGACATTTTACCTACTAGATTCAAGACATTAACTACTGTTTACTAGACAGAAAAAGTGAAAAATAGACTTACATTTAACCTTTTTTATTTTATTTTTTAAACCGCAAAAATTCCCAGAGGACTGCAAAAAACGGTAAAAGTATTTATGGAGCTGCAATATGAAAACATAGTAGAATATTTTATAGATTATAAATGTAAGATCTCTTTACCCTACTCCCACACCTAAACATACCCATTTTATAGACAATATTAAAGGGATAGTTCACTTTGAAATTATTTTTTGATGTTTTAGCTTACCTTAAGGGCATCCAAGATGTAGGTGTCTTCGTTTCCACAGTATTTTCAATTTTGACATTTTTCGGTCAAACCGTTGTTGTCCGTCAGTCATATAATGCAGGTATGGGGGTCCACGTCAAAGAGCATGCACAGAGAAGTCCAAATTAAACATGATTTAATGACTCGTAAATGTAAGTACACATTGATGGCCTAAGACACGAAACGAGCGTTTTGTGTGAGAAAACAAACAGTATTTATATAGTTTTTACCTCTTGTTCACAGCCATGTCAAACTGATCTGAATGGCATTTCTTTGCCATTGGATCGTTTTATATTGATTGAAGCTGACAGGTTTTCTAAGCGAAAATCCCATTCGTCGTCATCCAACGGAACTCGGAGTGACAACGAAAGGGAACAAAATGTCTGGTCCCCCTCTAGTTTTTACAGATAAAATTTAATTTTAAAAATTTAAATTTAATAAAATAAACATGCCCAGTATACTTTAAAAAAGATACTCAGCACATTGCTTAGTTAAATGTCTAAAGATGAGTACAAAGCCTAAAAAACAAGAAAAACAGAAAAAGGGAGAACATTTATTATCTCAATATATAATCAGGGGTGATAGTAGAAAAAAATCCTGAGCCTGAACTTTTTTCCCTGGGAGGTAAGCGGCCCCTAAGCCAAGAGATATATGCCCTGATCAACATTTGTCAAGCGGGATCCAGAAGTGTGCTCCCCTGGGAGAACATTTTGATAAATACAGGTAGTCCCTTAAATGATTCTGGTGACTTTTGTAGATATAAATGGACATCATTCAGACATGAAATGAACTAACCCAATACAAAGCCTATATTACAGTAGCATATTTGTGTAGAGCACCAGAGCTCCTGGGACCCTGGGTCTGTTTATTAATCCATCCCTGCTTTTAACTAGTCATTTACCTGCGTACTTATTGCTATAGTGTACTAAGACTATACAACATCCATAACAAGAAAGGTCAGAGCGTGGCAATTATAATTCTCCAAAGTAAACTAGGAATTCATTAGTAGCCTAACCATAGAAAATAAGGACGCATGAACAAGGAGATATTCATTTTAATGCAAAATATGCACCATTTATTTTAAATATATTTTTTAAACAGTTACAGTGCAACAAAACCCTATGTAATGTAACACTCAATTTGTTTATTTAAAACCATTTGCTATTAAAGGGTTAGTTCACCCAAAAATGAAAATTCTGTCAGTATTTACTCACCCTCATGTTGTTCCAAACCTCTGTGTGTTTATTTGTTCTGCTGAACACAAAGGAAGATATTTGGAAGAATGTTTTAATCAAACAGATCTCAATTCATTGACTACCATAATGAGATCTGTTTGATTAAAACATTCTTCCAAATATCTTCTTTTGTGTTCAGCAGAACAAATAAACACACAGAGGTTTGGAACAACATGAGGGTGAGTAAATACTGACAGAATTTTCATTTTTGGGTGAACTAACCCTTTAAGAGAACTATAATTGTCAATGATTTAAAGTGCTTCAAGAAATGAAAGCTTTAGCATAAGTTCTGCCAGGAAGACTTAATTACCGCGTCACGTGTTACATTCAGGCTATCCAATCATGTTCTTATTCTTGTGGTATAAAAGATCGGTACTTACACATGTTTGAGTTCGCAGATGCCGACGCGACAACAAGTAGATGCTGTCGGATTTATTCATGCTCTCGTTCAGTCGCCAGGCAACATGTTTCAGGATATTTTGCTTACAATTTGCGAGATCCGACGATGTCCCGCCCTATTTCCTACCGCACGTCGAGGTTCCTGCGCTCAGTCTTCGCATCTTCCCGTAGACACAGCGGTCCTCGGAGAGTTTTGATCAGCTAAGGCCGAGAAGTTCAAGCTGTCTCTAGGCTAAAGCACTCCAGAACCGCGCTGTCTGCACAGGTGCCATTATTATCCCGCAAATCACAGACCCACTGACATGAATCAACAACTCTGCAAATCACGAGACGATCTAGCTCTCACTGGTTCAAGTTCAAACTCCCCTCCAAGGCTTTGATTCGTTTTGGTAGGCACCGCACCTCCACCCGCACTGTTAATGTGTCCTCTACATGATTAAACTTCATTCAGGTAAGTATTTCTCCATGGCTTCCTACACGTCCGAGTTGAAATCATGGTTAAAATTGGCGTCCACGATGTCGATGACGTGGCGCTATTTGATCATTACAGCTGATCTGCACACTGCAGACGGGCCGGATAGCTTGCCTTGTCGCCTTTATGCTCGTACCAAGTGTAAGCAAAGTTTTCGTTCCGTCAGTCTGATATTCCACATTTCAGTCGTGATTTAATAATATCAGCGTTGTCAATACCACGCTCTCATTTGCAGTTTACAAATACCTACTAACATCTGTGTAACTGATTTATAAAAATCAACTGCTTGAGTTCTTAAGAGCTCCATACAATGCAATATCACGGGTCGCGCTCGTCATCACGTCTGCTCACTTACCAGAGTTCGGTTGCGCGTGTGTTTAATTAATTAAATAAATAAACAAATAAATAAATAAACCTGAGCGAAAGAGCGCAAGTTTATCATTTGGCCGTTATGCTTATTCTGCAGTGATCATATCTACAATGGCAGCAAGTTATTAATTGCGCAAGAATAATTTACAAACAACTATTTTCACATATTAGGCTATAACTTAAATTCATATTAAGTCATTAATATTTAATTGACTCTACAACATTTGAATTGCGTACAATCGCTGTAATACTCAACCTTTCTGGTGACTACGTAATCCATTGAAATGTGTGATCGGAATAAGAATTAATGTGAGGGGTGCTTCACATTAATTTTCAGAGAAATGCAGTCTAAAGGATCAAGGCAGCTGCGTGGCTCTGGTTAAAGCCACATACTTAGTCAAAACTGTTAACTCAGTAGAACTAATAGTCATTATACCGTAGTATTATTTATGAGAAGTCAGTGAAGGAGGCTCCATTGTCTTCGCTCAACTGTATGATTTACTTTTTCATGTATCATCTATTCAAGAGTCTCAACTGGCCGTGGCCAGAGATCTCCCAGCATGAATGGGGCTATTCTGCAAGAGCAACCCAGGAGCCATGTCAGTCATATGCTTCACACCTGAGAAAAGGATTCCACGATCAGGAGACAACAGATCATGTATCACTTCGAGTCTCTTTCATGTACCGATCATGGCCGGCTGTTCCTTCATTGTTTACAATTATGAAAATTGTAATTTAACATTTTGTCCATTCATAGTTCATTTTCAGGCATCCAAATTCACGCAAGTATTTTAATCCTAAATTTTTCAAGTCTGTTCACTGTACCTTCTCTGTTGCTTAAGGCATAGCAAACCTATGACTTATAAAAGTAGTCAAAGTTTCAACAGCACGTTTGCAGCTTCAATTAACTATCACCGCAATTTAAAACTTCTTCTGTTAATCAGAATCACACAGGATGGAGTCTCAAGAAGTGTCAACATAAAGTCATCATTCCATCGATGAAATATGTAGCTCATGCGTTGCTATCTCTAGTCACCGATTAGGTTATTCTGTCTCATCATCTATATCGTAAATCATGTCCTGTTGGCAGGATTCATGTAAATTTAGTTTGTGATTCACTAACCTAGAGGATGTCACTAGCTTCTACCAGCACTGTTATAATCTTTAAAAGTAATTCTTAAATGAATTTTTCTCACTCTTTTAACTTCGAGTGTGTAACCTTGCAGTTGTTGTTTATGCTTAAACGGCAGCATTACACTCAAAGTCAGAAGCAAAATCCATTCAACCCCTTCGATTATGTCTGTCTGCAATGGTCTCTTTTCTAGTGTTATTCAAATCGTAACTGTCTGTCACAGCGTTCATGGCTCATACATTCAGGGGATTATCTCCAGGAGTTAATACTCCGATTTTCCCCATGGTCTTCTCTAATTACGTTTATCCCTTATTTCCTTCCTCTTTTTCTCAAGAACTAAGAATGACTATAAAGGTCTGTATCACATTATCAATTTATAATTTGCAAATTCTGCCCATTCTCATCTATGTTCAAATTTCGATTTATCATAACTAACGGAGCACTACCTTCTTAACCTGGTTCGGGTCTCGTCAGTTCCGACCTCAATAGCTGCAGTCTATCCTCCTCCCTGTGTACTGCCATTCCTACAGGACTGGGGCTGCCATGACAGTGGCCGAACTTGGTAGTTCTGTCGCAGCCATCAAAATCCTCTGCAGATGGTCTTCCTCTGCATTTGAGTCATAACTAAGAGCTGATCCAATCATCCTTGAAGCCCAGCAAGCTCTTCAGTGATATTCAGGTAAATTCTATACAATTACTGGTGGTGGTATCAGGCAATGGCCTCGCGTGGCCTTGTCTTCAAGCGGCACCATAGCCATATATTTATTCATATACAATTAAACCTTGTCTTGTCTGGCCTATCATGGCTATATCCGTGTGGTCTATGGAGACCTGTCTATGTGTGGCCATCGTGGCTAAATCTGTGTGGTCTAATGAGACTGGTATGTGTCTGGCTTTCGTGGCTGTATCTATAGTATATCGAGACCTGTCTATGTCTGGCTATCATGGCCGTATCTGGTATATCAAGTCCAGTCCAAGTCTGGCTATCGCGGCTGTATCTGTGGTTTCTCGAGATCTGTCTATCATGCCTATATCTGCGTGGTCTAATAAGACATGTCTACGTCTGGCCTATTGTGGCTGTACCTGTGGTCCATCGAAACGTCTATATATATACCTGTATCGTGGTCTATCGAGTCTGGTTTATGTCTGGCCACCATGGCTATATCTGCGTGGTCTAACGAGACCTGTCTTTGTCTGGCCCATTGTAGCTGTATCTATGGTCAATCGAGACCTGTCTACACCTGTATCTGTGGTCTATCAAGATTTCTCTATGTCTGGCCTATCGTGGCTGTATCTGTGGTCTATGGAGACTCGTCTACGTCTGGCTATAGTGGCCGTATCTGTGGTCTAACGAGACCTGTCTATGTCTGGCCTATGGGCTATAAGCATAAGTTCCACATTTCAGTTTCCGGTTGGGAAGATTAAAGCGGAGGAAAACTGAGGAAACGGGATTATGGCAGAGTCTTCAAAATTTACTGTCCTCTCGTCTTTGAAACAAAACCTTCATATGTTCAAATGTAAATTTTATATAGTTATGTTTATTTAATTTAAAAAAAAAAAATCTGTTTTCGTGACTAACGTTTCTTTTGCTAAAACATGGAGTTTAAATTCAATATAAATTATCGGTACTGCATCGGACTCTACGATCGGCGGAAGTTATTGAACATCCTTAAACCTTCACCGGAAATGCTGCCATGCATAGAGCCCATCGTGGCTGTATCTGCGGGACATAAGCGCAGCATTTATCCAATGACCGTCTAGTTTAACAGCGCTGAAAAAAAAAAAAAAAAAAAAAAAAAACTGTTCAAGCAGCCCCATTGAAGTCAGTGGACGCCGAGCTTCAACGGGGAAATGCCATAGGAAATGCATGCACTGTGACGCGCTACAGGTATGCATGAGAAGGAGATCAAGTCAGCCGACTTGCTATTTGTAGCTTATTCTGAACAAACTCGTCTTCGAGATTACCGTGTTCTAACGCATTTTTACTCAATAAAATGTTAACACAATAGTACACTGTGGTAAGGTTCAAGTAGGTGATGGAAGAAGACAAGGGGTCGGCGAATACTGGAGCTCGTGTGCTTTATTAGATAAACAAGTAATAATCTTTCCTCAGCACACTTCACAATAACTCAGTCACAACAGAACAAACTCTTTCCCGCTGATTCACAGCTTCCTTTAGACTCCGATCAGGATCAAGGCACAGCTCCAGTTCAGCACACGGGCACACAAGCTCCAGTCTCTCTCCCTGAGGTGTCCAACTGGCCCGCTTAAATACTCTCCCAACGCCAATCACTGGAATTACAGACAGGTGTTTATCATTTGCACTTGACCCGCTTACTTCCCACTCGACTCCTCCCCCGCTCTCCCGCCGCAGACAGCGTTAAACCACGCCCCCCATACCACATACCCCCACCGCCCGACTCAGGCCGGGGAGCCGTCCGTGCATCTGTGCACCCGGCCTGTGGATCACCTTGAATTTGAAAGGTTGTAGTGCCAGATACCAACGGGTGATCCGCGCGTTGGCATCTTTCATGCGGTGGAGCCACTGCAGGGGAGCGTGGTCGGTACAGAGGGTGAACTCCCGACCCAGGAGATAATAGCGGAGAGTGAGGACGGCCCATTTGATGGCTAATGCCTCTTTCTCAATGGTGCTGTACATCGTCTCCCTCTTAGAGAGCTTACGACTGATGTACAGCACCGGCCGCTCCTCGCCCTCTATCTCCTGGGTCAAGACCGCACCCAGTCCTCTGTCCGACGCGTCTGTCTGCAGAGAAAAAGGAAGAGAAAAATTAGGAGCCTGTAACAGCGGGCCGCCACACAGAGCTGCTTTTATTCGGGTAAAAGCCTGCTGACACTGCTCCGTCCACTGGACGGTATCTGGCGCCCCCTTTTTAGTTAGATCAGTCAGCGGGCTAGCAAGGTCCGAATAATCAGGCACAAATCTCCTATAATATCCTGCCAGCCCCAGGAACTGTCTAACCTCCTTTTTGGTCTTGGGTCTCGGGCAGGTCGCAATCGCTGCTGTCTTGTCAATTTGGGGACGCACCTGCCCGTGGCCCAAGTGGAAGCCCAGATACCTGACCTCCACGCACCCAATCGCACACTTCTTCGGGTTGGCCGTGAGCCCCGTCTTCCTCAGCGACTTGAGGACCGCTCGCAAATGCTGCATATGCCGCAGCCAATCATTACTATAGATGATAATGTCATCCAAGTACGCCGCAGCATATGCAGCATGCGGCCGTAGAATCCGGTCCATCAAGCGCTGGAAGGTGGCAGGTGCCCCGAACAAGCCGAACGGAAGGGTGACAAATTGGTGTAATCCGAACGGCGTCGTGAAAGCGGTCTTTTCTTTGGACATTGGAGATAAGGGGATCTGCCAATATCCCTTCGTTAAATCCAGTGTCGAATAAAAAGGAGCCGTGCCAAGCCGATCGAGTAACTCGTCAACCCTTGGCATTGGATATGCATCGAACTTCGATACAGCATTCACCTTGCGGTAATCCACGCAGAACCGGACGGTGCCGTCGGTTTTAGGCACTAAAACTATCGGGCTTGCCCAGTCACTGTTGGATTCCTCGATTACTCCCATATCCAGCATCGCCGCTAATTCATCCTGAACTACCTTTTTCTTGTGTTCCGGTAATCTATACGGCCGGCTGCGAACCACCATGCCCGGCTCCGTCTCAACGTGGTGCTGTATGAGATTCGTTCGGCCAGGGAGGGGCGAGAACACATCTGCGAAACCCGCTTGTAACCGCTGAATGTCAGCGACCTGGGACGGCGAGAGGTGGTCTCCGCAAGTGGCCAGAGGGAGGGATTGCACTTTTACATTCGCCTCTGGCCCGAGATCCTCCTCCCCACTCACCACCGTCGCCAGCATCGCTGACTCCACCTCATTCCATCTTTTAAGGAGGTTGAGGTGGTATATTTGATGCGCTCCCCCCCTATCTGACCGAACGATTTCATAGTTAAGATCATTAACTCGCCGTGTAACCACAAACGGTCCTTGCCACTTGGCGAGTAATTTCGAGCTGGATGTGGGAAGTAATACGAGCACTTTATCTCCCTGTGCAAATTTACGTAGCTTAGCCCCCCTATTGTACAGCCGACTTTGTTTGTCCTGAGCCTGTAACAAGTTCTCCATCGAGAGCCGCCCCAAAGTGTGGAGTTTTGTTCGCAGGTCCAGGACATATTGAATTTCGTTTTTGCTATTAGAAGGTCCGTCCTCCCAAGCCTCCCTAAGGACATCCAAAACCCCGCGGGGCTGGCGGCCATAGAGAAGCTCAAAGGGGGAAAACCCCGTGGAGGCTTGGGGGACCTCCCGTACAGCGAACAAGAGGGGTTCTAACCACTTATCCCAATTTTTGGCGTCTTCCCGCACGAACTTACGAATCATGGATTTTAACGTGCGATTAAATCGTTCCACCAGGCCGTCTGTTTGTGGGTGATAGACGCTGGTGCGAATCGATTTAATGCCCAATAATTCATACAGTTCGCGTATCGTACGTGACATAAACGCCGTGCCCTGATCAGTGAGAATCTCTTTTGGGATTCCCACCCGGGAGATTAATTGAAACAGCGCACTTGCAACACTTTTAGCCGAAATATTGCGTAGTGGGACTGCTTCAGGGTATCGCGTTGCATAATCCACCAGGACTAATGCAAAGCGATGCCCCCGTGCTGATCGCTCTAATGGCCCGATGAGGTCCATGCCAATTCGCTCGAAGGGGACCTCGACTAACGGCAGGGGGCACAATGGTGCTTTACTATGGGCCGGAGGGTTCACTAACTGACATTCATGACAAGACGCACACCACCTGCGCACATTCTCATGAATGCCCGGCCAAAAGAATCGGGTCATTAAACGATTTAACGTGGCTGCCTGCCCGAGGTGTCCAGCCATCGGATTACAATGAGCCGCCTGGAAAAGCATTTCCCGACGGCTCTTAGGAACTAATAACTGGGTTGTATCTTGTTTTGTCTGGGTATCCTGGGTCACCCGATACAACCGGTCTTTAATCACGGCAAAATACGGGTACATGAGCGGCTGTTCTGGCCGAATCTGCTGTCCGTCGATGACGCGGACCTGCTCAAACGCGTTTTTCAGCGTGTCATCTCGAGACTGTTCCAGAGGAAAGTCATCACGGTCTGAAAAGATGTTATTCTCAGCCCCGCTCTGTTCCCCTGAAACAGCCGCCGACGGTCCCGGGACAGCTTCGCCCACCTGAACAGTCGCCCCCGCCCGTTGCCGTTGTTTTTGCCCAGGAGCACCCGCACACAAATATGCCAATAAAGATTGAAACCCCGGCCAATTAGTTCCCAGAATCAGCGGGTGCCGGAGGTGCGGATTAACTGCCACCTCCACACTATGCTTTTGTCCCCTAAATTGGATCATAACTGGCACGACGGGATATCCCATCACCTCGCCGTGCACACACCGCACCATAACCTCGCGGCTCTTATCCAATGCCCCAGGCTGAATCAAACTTTGGTGGATGGAGGTTTGGTTACAACCTGAATCCACCAAAGCTTGATACGTAACCCCCTCGATACTTACAGGTATCTGCTACAGCCCAGTCTGATCGGGGGCGGCCTGTGGCGCATAGGGGACCCGAATGAAGGTGTCCACCTCCATCAGTGGACACCTATCAATGAAGTGCCCCGGGTCCCCACAACGCCAACAGGCCGGCCCAGGCCTCCCCGCCACTCCGGTGGCGGGAAACGGGTCAAGGGATTGGCGAGGGGAGAGCACGGGGCCAGAAGACGGAGGGATGCTCCCAGTCAGGGTCCCACTTCGCGGCGGAGGGCGGGGCGCCGGGACCGCCTCAGCGCTGGGCCCGGACCTCCAGCGGAGTGCCGGACGCGGAGGACCTCCTCCTCGGTACCTGGGAGCGGGGACAGGGCGAGAGAGAGAGGGAGGGGGGAGAGAGAGAGAGAGAAGATGGTTGGGGTTCGCCGACCCCCGGGCACGCCACCAGCTGATCCTCCGCCAACGTGATGGCCTGGTCCAGCGACGTCGGCCGGTGGCACTGGACCCACTGCGCGGTCTTCTTTGGCAGTTTCGCAATGAACTGCTCCAGCACCACCAGCTCGATGACTCCGTTGACGTCGCGTCCTTCGGCCACCAGCCATTTGCGGCAGGCGTCCCGGAGCTGCTGCGCAAAGACGAAGGGCCGGCCGATCTCCCCCAGCTCTAGGGACCGGAACCGCTGGCGGCTTTGCTCCAGAGACCGACCGACCCGCTGCAGGATGGCGCGTTTAAGGTCCTGGTAGACCAGGAGGTTACTGACGGGCAGGTGTTGGGCGGCGAGCTGCGCCTCTCCGGACAGCAATGGAATGAGGCGCAGCGGCCAGTCAGATTCCGGCCATTTCCCGGCCGCGGCCGACCTCTCGAAGAGGTCCAAGAAGGCCTCCGGGTCATCCAGCGGCCCCATCTTGTGCAGCATGGGGGCCGCGGCCGGGGCCCGGACCCCCTGGTCCACCCAGCTCCGGAACTGCTCGCGGGCCTCCTGTTGTTCCTTGAGGAGCGTGTCGAACCGACGTTCCTGTTGCTCCTCCATCTTCAACAGGGCTGCCTGGTGTTGTTGGTGCAAGCCCGCGAGCCCCTGGATGATCTCCGCAAACGGCGAAGACAGAGGATTCCTGGCGGCGGCTGCTGCTTCTTCCATCCCGGGTTTCGGCACCAGTGTGGTAAGGTTCAAGTAGGTGATGGAAGAAGACAAGGGGTCGGCGAATACTGGAGCTCGTGTGCTTTATTAGATAAACAAGTAATAATCTTTCCTCAGCACACTTCACAATAACTCAGTCACAACAGAACAAACTCTTTCCCGCTGATTCACAGCTTCCTTTAGACTCCGATCAGGATCAAGGCACAGCTCCAGTTCAGCACACGGGCACACAAGCTCCAGTCTCTCTCCCTGAGGTGTCCAACTGGCCCGCTTAAATACTCTCCCAACGCCAATCACTGGAATTACAGACAGGTGTTTATCATTTGCACTTGACCCGCTTACTTCCCGCTCGACTCCTCCTCCCCTATCCCGCCGCAGACAGCGCTAAACCACGCCCCCCATACCACATACACATTCGACCATTATTTTTTTGACATTATAGGGGAAGCTGAGCTTCCCTTGCAGTCTTAAAGAAATCTCCACTGCTGTGGTCTATCGAAACCTTTTCTATGTCCGGCTTATCGTGGCTATGTCTGGTCTATCGTGGCTGTATCTGTGGTCTTTCGAGACCTGTCTATGTCTGGCCATCATGGCTATATATGTGTGGTCTATCGAGACCTGTCTGTGTCTGGCCTATCGTGGCTGTATATGTGGTCTATCGAGACCTGTCTGCGTCTGCCTATCGTGGCTGTATCTGTGTCTATCGAGACCTGTCTGCGTCTGGCCTATCGTGGCAGTATCTGTGGTCTATTAAGACCTGTCCATGTTTGGCCATCGTAGCTATATCTGCGTGGTCTAACGAGACCAGTATGCTCTGGCTTTCGGGGCTGTATCTACAGTCTATCGCGGGGTTCGCCGGTCTAAGTCCTGGGGGGGTGCCGTCCCTGTGGAGTTTGGCTCCGGCCCTGATCAAACACACCCGAGCAAGCTAATCAAGGTTTTCAGGATCAGTAGAAACTCAAAGGTGCGTATGTTTTGATCGGGGTCGGAGCTGGGCTCTGGTGGCCCTCCGGGGCAGAGATTGGTGAACCGTGGTCTATAGCGTCCAGTCGAAGTCTGGCATATTGTGGCGTATCCGCGGTCTACTGGCTGTATCTGTGCGGTCTATCAAGATCTGTCTATGCCTGTATCTGTGGGCTATCGAGACCCGTCCATGTCTGGATTATCGTGATCATATCCATGTGGTCTACTTAGTGTATACATACAGTGCCCTCCACAATTATTGGCACCCCTGTTTAAGATGTGGTTGAGGACTTTTAAAAATTCTCTCTTTTTTTTTAAACAACATAGAACCCAAATGCAAAAAAAGAGAAAAATCCAACCTTTTATTTAAGTACATTACTTTGGTGGTAAATTTTTTTTAAAAATTTAGAAAAATAAAAACTTCAAATCCTGTGTCCCACAATTATTGGCACCCCTAACAATTCCGCTGAAAAATGTAATTGATTTTTTAAAAAAATATATATTTTCTGTAGTTGCTAATGTTGGTCAGGATATCTAGGAACTTTTAATTAGTAATTCATGACTTCCTATTTCCCTGGGGTATAAATATGACACAGAGGCCTAATTCTCTTACCCATTTGTCAACATGGCAAAGACAAGAGAACACACCATTCAAGTAAGGCAGATGTGTGATGACCTTTATAAGTCAGGCAATGGCTACAAGAAAGTAGCCACTCACCTTATATTGCCCATATCTAAAGTTAGAGGAATCATTAAGAAGTTTAAAACGACAGGAACAGTGACAAACAAGGCTGAAAGAGGTCCCAAGTTTATCTTGCCACAACGCACTGTGAGGAGGATGCTAAGAAAAGTAAAAAAAAGTCCTAAGCTCACTGTCACAGAATTGCATCAAATAGTGGCATCTTGGGGTCACAAAATCTCCAAAACAACCATCAGACGCTCTCTACATGCCAACAAGATGTTTGGGAGGCATGCTAGGAAAAAGACTTTTCTCACTAACACTGACAAACGTAAACGTCTGGAGTTTGCCAAGCGGCACTGGGACTTCATCTGGGATCGTGTGCTTTGGTCGGATGAGACTAAGATTGAGCTTTTTGGCAACAAACACTCTAAGTGGATCTGGTGTAAAACAAAAGATGTGTATGCCGAAAAGTACCTCATGCCCACCGTGAAGTATGGTGGAGGATCTGTGATGCTGTGGGCCTGTTTCTCTTCCAAAGGCCCTGGGAACCTTGTTAGGGTGCATGGCATTATGAACGCTTTGAACTACCAGGACATTTTAAATAAAAACCTGATGGCCTCTGCCAGAAAGCTGAAGATGGGTCGTCATTGGGTCTTTCAGCAGGATAATGATCCAAAACGTGTGGCAAAATCTACACAAAAATGGTTCAGTCACAAACTCAAGGTCCTCCCATGGCCATCTCAGTCCCCAGACCTCAATCCAATCGAAAACCTGTGGGGTGAGCTAAAGAGGAGAGTGCACAAGAGAGGGCCCAGGATACTGGATGATCTAGAAAGATTTTGCAAAGAAGAATGGTCAAAGATCCCTCTCTCTGTGTTCTTCAATCTTGTGAAATGTTATAGGAGGAGATTAAGTGCTGTCTTGTTGGCAAAAGGGGGTTGTACAAAGTATTAACATCAGGGGTGCCAATAATTGTGGGACACATGATTTGAAGTTTTTATTTTTTTAAATTTTAAATTTTTTTTTTACCACCAAAGTAATGTACTTAAATAAAAGGTTGAATTTTTCTCTTTTTTTTTGCATTTGGATTCTATGTTGTTTAAAAAAAAGGGAGAATTTTTAAAAGTCCTCGACCACATCTTAAACAGGGGTGCCAATAATTGTGGAGGGCACTGTAGGTATATGACTAATGTTCATCATGCTAATTATGGTATCTCCCTTTTCTTTTAGGAACATTTATGATTCATGACCGGTGGGTATACTTTCGTTCATCAATTTTGGGGGAAAGGCTGGCCCCGTCCCGATGGATCTACAATCCACCTACTTTTGGGGGATTGGCTGCGCCCCTGCCTTCGTCTTCAGGCAGGAAATGCTGATCCGCTACCCTCGGATTACGATCTATGGACGGGGCCTACGCCAAAGAACTTTGACAATAATTGCTTGCTGGGCTGTCAATAAATGGATGCTTTGTTACATCATTTTATCTCCCGAGTCTTTCTGGTAGAAATGAAAGCTTTAGCATAAGTTCTGCCAGGAAGACTTAATTACCGCGTCACGTGTTACATTCAGGCTATCCAATCATGTTCTTATTCTTGTGGTATAAAAGATCGGTACTTACACATGTTTGAGTTCGCAGATGCCGACGCGACAACAACCTCCACCCTCCCCACCACCACCAGGTTGGTCCTGTCTACACTTCCCGTGGGATCGGCTGCGCCCCTGCCTTCGTCTTCAGGCAGGAAATGCTGATCCGCTACCCTCGGATTACGATCTATGGACGGGGCCTACGCCAAAGAACTTTGACAATAATTGCTTGCTGGGCTGTCAATAAATGGATGCTTTGTTACATCATTTTATCTCCCGAGTCTTTCTGGTAGAACTGAAAAACAGTGAGAAATAAAAATAATCAAATACAGTTTACTACAGAAAACTTTTTCAGCTTCTTTTCCTTTTTGAACAGGTTTTTGGGTTAGCATAACCTTTCCTTTTCAACATGTTTGGTGACAGTGCAGATGATGCTTTGGATTGGCCATGAAAGAGAGGGAAAAAACGTGTTGGTAAAGAGGATGTGGTGGCTGATTCAGAGGAGGTTGTAGCTGGTGCAAAAAGATGTTGTCTGTCTAGTGAAGAGGAGGCTGTGCCAAATGGAGGACATCTGGCTTGTCCAGAGGTGGTTGCTGGAGAAGATGAATGTTTGTCTGGTGTTCTGGCCTGTTGACCAGAGGAGGTGGTGACTTGTACAGAGGAGGTGGTGGCTTGTGCAGAGGAGGTGGAGACTGGCACAGAGGATGTTTTGGGTGGCCATTTCTTCTGCAGGGCCTGTTGGACAGAGGAGGTGGTGGCTTGTGCAGAGGAGGTGGAGACTGGCACAGAGGATGTTTTGGGTGGCCATTTCTTCTTCAGGGCCTGTTGGACAGAGGAGGTGGTGGCTTGTGCAGAGGAGGTGGAGACTGGCACAGAGGATGATTTGGGTGGCCATTTCTTCTTCAGGGCCTGTTGATCAGAGGAGGTGGTGGCTTGTGCAGAGGAGGTAGAGACTGGCACAGAGGATGTTTTGGGTGGCCATTTCTTCTTCAGTGCCTGTTGGACAGAGGAGGTGGTGGCTTGTGCAGAGGAGGTGGAGACTGGCACAGAGGATGTTTTCGGTGGCCATTTCTTTTTCAGGGCCTGTTGACCAGAGGAGGTGGCTTAAGGTGGCCTTTTAATTTTTCGGGCCTGTTGAACCAGTTTGTTTGCCTCCTTTGAGGACTGCATCCTTGCTGCCTCACTCAGCCTTTTCTGCTTTAGTGCCTGTTCAGTCTCTTTCTTTTTCTGTAAATGTAATTGGTAGTTTTGGAATGATGAAAGGCAGGCTCGCCTCAGAGGCTGTCCTGTCCCTGGCTTTAAGTGTGGACTTGATTACTGCGAGGCTCTCATAAGTTTCCACATTCATGGAGCACCTGTCAGCTTCCAGGATATCATCCATCAAATTAAATGATCCTTCCACCAAGGGGCCTGTGAAAATGGACAGAAGAGCTTTAACTAGCTTGCACAGGGTCGGATACCTCAAATCCCTTTCTGCCTTTTTCAAGGACACAACATGGCTCCACCAGTCTACATCGACTCGGCAGTTGCCTTCAGTGTAGCTCTGTAGACGAAGAAGCATATCCTCATCCAGCTGGTAGGCCCGGCATTCTTCTACCAGCAGACCAATCTCTTCTGGAGGGACAACATTTGGCAAGGCTTCTCCTAATGCTGTCAAAGCTCAAATAACTCCATCAGATTGCATTAGAGATGGAGTAAGAGCAGAGAGTGATGATAATATGATGTTATCCAGGGGAAGGTTTTTTAGCAGAAACTCTGCTGACCTCATATACCCTTCTCTGAGAGAGTCATAGATATGACCAACCCATACCTGTCCCTCCACACGGGCTTTGTTCATTGCAATGTAGCAAAACTGTCCAACAGAGAGCCTCTTGTTTGGCAGTTGCAAATCCCTTCTCCGTACATCAACCTTGAGAATCTCCTTGTGACTCACTAGGATAGCCTTTGGTCTCATAAATTTGCCCAGGAGCTCTCTTACAAGGGCCACCATTTCCACATGCACCAAATGCACCATCGGCTTTTCATGTTGAAGCTTTTTGGCAAATCCCTGAAATGTTGGAAGGACCCCTGCAAATATAAAATACAATATAAATGGGTAATTAAAACTCACAACCAGTGTTGGGAAATATCTGAACACAAGTATGATTATGCATTTCAAATACAATATATAACTAAATAATAATACAACTGAATTTTGCTCAAGATAAATATTATTAGGGTGGTTTTATTAAAAATAATAGTCAGTCACATTTTTGATATATTCCTATATAAATTTCTAGTTCTGTAACTCATTGGCTGTCTAAATATGTTTGCCAAAGACGTCTTTAGACATCTTTTAAAGTTTTTTTAACAGGGCAAGCTGGGGAATGATCGCGGGCGAAATTTGTCCAAATATACTTTGCTGGTAATAGAGAATGTACTGACAAATTTAACCTGATCGCACAAAATGAACCACTAGGTGGCAGCAGATCACTTTCATCTACAGGAGTAAGGACAATGGGTCTCATTCACCAACCATTCTTATGAAGAATTTCGTTCTTTAAACCCACTTATGCAGAATTTACGAAGATTATGGTATTCACCAATGTATTCTTGTTATTTGGCAAGAACAGAATCTACGAATACTCAAGAGCACTCTTACGCACATTTGAGAACTGACTTGTTTGTGCAAAATAAATGGATATTGCATTATCATCTTATCTGCAGGTGTGAAATATAATATAATTGTATATTACAACTATATATTTTATCATTTAGGATATTTTATTAATAAAAATATTATAATTATTTTTTTCATTAAATAAATTCCACTATATTACAAAGCATTCATGTATTTTCGAATAAATAAACACAACAAATAACACTTTTTCACTTTTTATGCTAGCTACTTTATATGACGACTCATTTACAGTTCAATACCTTTTTGAATCTGCCTCAGAGTTTCCGTAGGACCTTCTTAAGAACACGGTTAAGAACATTCACATATTGGTAAATGAGGCCCATTGTTACACAGTTCTTCACAGTATTACAGTACTCCACAGTTGGTGATATTCTCATTAATTTGGTTATTGTTGCTGTAGAAACGACCTGCCTGTTTCATTTAGTATCATGTATAAAATGACTTGATTCATTTGCCAGATATGTCAGTGGACTGCAACCACTTATTAACTTAAAATGTAACTTTTACTCTTACATTTATGTTGCAATGACTTTGCCTAGTCATAAAATACCTCTGAATAAGTCGATCATGACCTTCATTCTTTGAAACTCTGTAATGAGTACAGAGATTTGTGCCTTTCGATCTCGGTTAACCTGTGTTCCTGTTCGGGATGCCACTGCCTGCTCTTTCTGAAATACTTGTATCCTGGCCTTTTCCTCAACTGAGAGCTCATGTCTCTCAAACACTTGATACAGAAGCCTTCTGTAGCACACACACACACACACACGCACACACACACACTATGTAAATAAATGTATACACACCGTAATATCTGCATTAAAATGGACTACTTCCTGAATAACAACTAACCATTCTAAACTAATAAAATATGGTGCATAATTAGGCCTACATCCCACAAGGGCTAAAACTAAAACAAACAAGACACTAAATTTGTTGTTGTTAAAATGATTTGCATTACCTGTATTTGTGTTCTTCTTTCGGATCCAGCACATGATAGTAGTGCACCACGAGCACATCCAGGAGCTCAGTCATCCTGTTGCAGATGTCACGGGTGACAAAATCGCTTGGCGATCGGAACTCTCCTCAGAGTCGCAAGTTCCCTAGGGGAACGGATTGTGTGCAACACACCACTGCGGCACTGATTAGCGCTAATGCACTGCAGGTGCGAGAGAGAGAGGAGCGGCACTCACACAGGTTTCCTGTTTGACGAGTCAAGATAAACGAGATAAAAGGAGACAGACAGGAGGGAGAAACGGGCTCAGACGGGGGAGACACAGACGGGGAAGGCTCAGATGGAGGACCCACTGACAGGAAAGGGGAAGGGGAAAGGGAGAGACGCCCATTTAAGCTTGCTGGAACAGAGTGATCGTTTGTAGGAAGACCGCTGGACTGAGCTATCGACTGGATCTGTGCTGGGAAAGGAGAGAGCAAAGATAAGTGAACTGATTTTATCTTATGAACATTTAAACCGCTTGAAGAGGATACAGTGAGTGTGGATCTGACTGTTGGAGGAGCTATGTGTTTCAGAGTGTGTGGAGGAGGAATTGAAAGTGAAACCCCATGTAAAGTGAGCACAACAAACAGAGCGAGGCCTCTGATCAGCCCTACCGTGTGAGTGAATTGCAGTGCTTTTGCCTTATTAATACACATTGATTTTTGGCTGTGGAATTGAAGTGAACACGAGTGTGATGTGTCTTTGCTGAGAAGTAGCCCTACACGTTCGTGGAAGGATATTATATCTGCCCCCGTCAGAAGCCCAGAGTGATATAGTGAACTGAAGAGAGAGTACTGTGTACTGTGAATGTCTTCACCTGTTCTACTTACTGTTTGAGCCCAGAAGCATACAGCATCGGTGGTAAAGTAATCATTTAACCCACTGTCGCCTTACTGTGAACTGAGGAGAGAGTACTTTGTACTGTGAAGATCCCCACCTGTTCTACTTGCTGTTTGAGCCCAGAAGCATAAAGCACCGTTGGTAAAGTAACCTTATGACTCATTGCCTCCCTATTGTGAACTAAAGAGAGAGTACTGTGTACTGTGAATATCCTCACCTGTTTTACTTACTGTTGAGCCCAGAAGTATACCGCAATGCTGATAAAGTAATCGTTTAACCCACTGTCGCCCTACTGTGAACTGAAGAGAGAGAGAGTACCCTGTACTGTGAAGAATCTTTACCTGCCATACTTATTGTATGAGTCCGGAAGTCTGCAGCACTGCTGGGGGAAAAGTAAGCTTTCAATCCACTGCTTCATTACCGTGCACCAACGAGAGTACCTTGTACTGTGAAGAATCCTTACCTGCCATACTTACTTTATGAGTCTGGAAGTCTGCAGCACCGCTGGGGGAAAAGTAAGCTTTTAATCCACTGCTTCATTACCGTGCACCAACGAGAGTACCCTGTACTGTGAAGAATCCTTACCTGCCATACTTACTGTATGAGTCTGGAAGTCTGCAGCACCGCTGGGGGGAAAAAGTAAGCTTTTAATTCGCTGCTTCATTACCGTACACCAACGAGAGTACCCTGTACTGTGAAGAATCTTTACCTGCCATACTTACTGTATGAGTCCGGAAGTCTGCAGCACCGCTGGGGGAAAAGTAAGCTTTTAATCCACTGCTTCATTACCGTGCACCAACAAGAGTATCTTAAACTGTGAGAAACCCTTGGTTTAATAAAGATTGTTACTCCTTTGAAACTTATCTCTGTCTCTGTGGTCCTCTGTTGTGTGCCTGTGGTGTCGGCTCCTCACGGTGGTGACTCGGTTAGAAGGGGGGTGGTTGGTCACCCGAGCGTTCCTCCCCTCGACCTGTGACACATACCTCGAGCATTTGAATGAATCTGTTACTGATGGGCCTTATCAAGCTCTTCGGGGGGAGGTGGAGTAAACTTTGAAACTGTGCAAAAATCTCCTTCTGTTTAGGTGTGTCACGGGGTGGGTGCAGGCAGACGAACAGGCTGAGTCCAAAAGGCTCCAAAACAAAAGGTTTTATTACAAATAAACAGGATACCAGCAGGCGGAACACAGGGTAACATTCACATTGACCGACAAAGACAGACTGAAGGAGGTAGAACTAAATACACAGAGGAATCAGGACTAATGAGGTGAACACAGGTGAAAATGATAATGACAGGACGAGGAACAGGTGGCTGATTGGGGAGTGAGTCCGGGAGAGGAACAAAAGGATCCGGGGAAGTGTAGTGCAGATGACGGGACAAACAGGTGAAGACGACGAACTGTGACATCACTCCCCCCTCCCGGTAGGCGTGGCCTCACGCCGTAACATCAATGGGGAGGGGGGAGGGGTGCCCTGGAGGCTGTGGAGGGCGTGGTCAGGAGGAGGAAGCTCCCCCAGGGCGGAGCAGGATGAGGGCGAGGCCAGGGCGGAGCAGCCTGAGGGCGTGGCCAGGGCGGAGCAGGATAAGGGCGAGACCAGGGCGGAGCAGGATGAGGGCGTGGCCAGGGCGGAGCAGGCGGAGGGCGAGACCAGGGCTGAGAAGATGGAGGGCGAGACCAGGGCGGAGCAGGCTGAGGGCGAGACCAGGGCGGAGCAGATGGAGGGAGGACCCCTGGTGGAGCCGATGGATCTGGGGCTGACGACACCAGGGGGCCGACTGACAGGGACGGAGCAGATGGGAGAGGAGACCAGGGTAAAGCTGAGGGACAGACGACATTGGGTGCTGAGGAGGGACCGAGGGACCATGGTGACACCGTAGGCTCTGGTGACTGAAGTGACGACAGGGGCACAGAGGGACACGGTGAGGTCAGAGGGAGTGAGGGCTGACGGGTGACTGGAGGGAGTGAGGAGTCCGACAGAACCGGGGGGGTGACATGATGGGGCGGAGCCAGAGGAAGGAAGTCCAAAGGTGAAGGAAGGATGACGAGGAAGCGAAGGGAATCCGGAGGGTCGAAGGAGCCTGGCCGAGGTGGTGAACTGAGGGGCCATGGAGGAGCTGAGGGAGGTAAGAGCCACGGGGGAGCAGATGGGACAGGGGGCCGAGGAAGTGTCCAGATGGAGGAGGTGTGAGGCGAAGGCCGGGGATCCAACGACCAGGCTGGGTCAGGGGAGCTGGCAGACGGAGGGGCTGATGGATGCATGACGGGAGGAGGTGGGAGAGGGAGGCTGGGTGGGATCCTGGTCTCTGGGGCAGGCTGGACGATCTCTGGCGCAGGCTGGACGGTCTCTGGCGCAGGCTGGACGGTCTCAGGCGCTGGCTGGACGGTCTCTGGCGCTGGCTGGACAGTCTCTGGCGCTGGCTGGACGGTCTCTGGCGCTGGCTGGACGGTCTCTGGCGCTGGCTGGACGGTCTCTGGCGCGGGCTGGACGGGGCTGGACGGAACCAGCGAAGAAGAGAGCTCGGGCTCGGAGAGGCTGGACGGAACCAGCGGAGCGGAGAGCTCGGGCTCGGCGGGGCTGGACGGAACCAGCGGAGAGTTCGATCCCCGAACGACGTGCTGAGTGATCTGAGCTGTATGAAGTTCAGCGAACTTCTGAACTGTATGAACCGCGTTCGGGGATCGACTTATCGAGACTATTTTTTAAGATGGCGCCTGTCTGTATACGCGAAGTGAACTGTCTTCATAAAGTTTCTTCTTATTAAATGGTCTGTACACTTACAAAGTTCTCAATGCTTCGTTTTGCATGTATGGAGCCTCAGTATGTTTCTGTGTTAGTGTGGGGCTATTTTGAGCCTTGTTAGTGGTATAAAGTAGCGATTTCTTTTTACTTAGTCAATGCCCCCATTACTAGCATTATACGCTAAACAGTTTTTAGAGATAAAACTCTTTACATTCGATTATCAAGAAAACAAATATCAGATTACGATTGACTAGGTACCGATGTTTTATTAGACCAAAGGTTCATTGTTCGCCGGAGTTCTCCTTTAAGTTACCATTATGTTTTTTAAAAATATATATGTATTTCAATGGTTCCCTAATCTCCAAGTAAATATTTAGAAACTGAGTAGCTGTCGAATATATACCTCAGCATAATTTCATCAAGAAAATTATCATGAATCAAGCCGTTTGGAAACAAAATATACAGACCGGTTACTTCAGTACTTGAAATTTGGGGTTTCAATTAAACAAAATGTGTATTTTCTTAATTAATTGGGTATTAATTGAAAAAGGTGTCGCAGTGTCTGGTTGTGTTCTCTTGTTTGTCCACTAGATGTGATCCTTCCCCTCTGTGTCATTCACTATCTGGAACTGCATTTCCCATCATCCTGTTCTGTCACTTACTGATCATTGCACTCAGCTGTTTCCTGTAATCATTGTCCCAGCTGTTCATTGTTAGTCTTGTTAGATCTGTGTGTATTTATTACCTGTCTGACCCCATTTACACCTGGTATTAAAATGCGATCTGTATCCAGATAAGTTATCCGGATAATAAAAAACGCATGTTAATGCAAGGTGTAAATGCGTTGTGATCGGATCGTGATCGGATCTGCCTGACCACATCTGGAGGTAGTCTGGCTCGCATTGTGTCCGGATCTTTACTAGGTGTAAACGCAATCTGGTTGTTGAAACCACATATGTAGATATTTTACTCCTCCCAAAAATGCAAAAAAAAAAAATTAATAAATAAATAAACGAGTGTGAGTGTGTTATATAAGCTATATGTCATGTTATAGTCAGATATGACGGCGCTACTGCGACACGCATCACCGCAGATGAGCAGCTGAGCGCCTAGCTATTCATCAAACCAATGTGCAAACATCGCAAATAAAAGTGAAAGTAAGTCACAGACGCTTAACACACAATCATCTTCAAGTAAAGCAGAGGTGTCAAAAGTATTCACATTCATTACTTAAGTAAAAGTATAGATACTAGGGTTTAAAAATACTTCTGTAGAAGTTGAAGTATCAACTCAAGCTTTTTACTCAAGTAAAAGTATAAAAGTACTGGTTTCAAAAACTACTTAAAGTAAAAAAGTAATGTAAGGAAAAAATTCCTTTAAAGGGATAGTTCACTTTGAAATAAATTTTTGATATGTTTTAGCTTACCTCAAGGGCATCCAAGATGTAGGTGTCTTTGTTTCCACAGTATTTTCAATTTTGACATTTTTCAGTCAAACCGTTGTTGTCTGTCAGTCATACACTGGAGACAAAGGGGGTCCACCAAAAAGCATGCACAGAGAAGTCAAAATTAAACATGATTTAATGACTCATAAATGTAAGTACACATTGATGGCCTAAGACACGAAACGAGAGGTTTTTGTGAGAAAACGAACAGTATTTATATCGTTTTTACCTCGTATAATCCAAGTGATCTGAATCAGTTGTTCAATGTCCAACTGAACCGAAGTGAATCTGTTCAATGTTACGCCGGAAGTGATCGCTTGCGTGTGACGTCACTCAATATTTACACGGAGATTTCGGAAGTTTTACCTTTCACTAAACATATTTAGATATACCGTTTCCCGTATATCTAAATATGTTTAGTGAAAGGTAAAACTTCCGAAATCTCTGTATAAACAAAGAGTGACGTAGGCGTGCAAACGATCACTTCCAGCGCATGCGCAGACCGAAGCGCCCATGCTGTCAGATCATTTTGTCATGGCTATGATTACAAGAGGTAAAACTATATAAATACTGTTCGTTTTCTCACACAAACCGCTCGTTTGGTGTCTTAGGCCATCAATGTGTACTTACATGTACGAGTCATTAAATCATGTTTAATTTTGACTTCTCTGTGCATGCTCTTTGAGGTGAACCGATTGAGGACCCCCTTCACCTCCAGTGTATGACTGACAGACAACAACGGTTTGACCAAAAATGTCAAAATTGAAAATGCTGTGAAAACAAAGACAGCTACATCTTGGATCCCCTTGAGGTAAGCTAAAACATATAGACCATTTCACAAGATGTAAACAACACTGGTCCAGAAGCACTTCCTGTTTCAGTTTTTTAACAGTATATAAAAGCTGGGATAAAATACAACCAACAGAACATTTAAAACTGAATCAAAAAGTTAAACCAACATCTTTAAGATGTTTTCTTTACATGTGAAATAAAGAAAACAGTTACAAACGGAAGTGTTTCTGGACCAGTGTTGTTTACATCTTGTGAAATGGTCTATAAAAAATTAACTGGTAACACTTTACAATAAGGTTCATTAGTTAACATTAGTAAATGCATTAACTAACATGAACTAACGATGAGCAATGCATTAGTTTCAGTGTTTATTAATCTTTGTTAATGTTAGTTAATACAAATACTGCTGTGCGTTCATGTTAGTTCACAGTCCATTAACTAATGTTAACTAATACAACCTTTAATTTTAATAACATATTAGTAAATGTTGGAATTAATACAAACCCAATTCCATAAAAGTTGGGACACTGTACAAATTGTGAATAAAAACAGAATGCAATGATGTGGAAGTTTCAAATTTCAATATTATATTTAGAATACAACATAGATGACATATCAAATGTTTAAACTGAGAAAATGCATAATTTTAAGGGAAAAATAAGTTGATTTTAAATTTCATGGCATCAACACATCTCATCAGTTGGGACAAGGCCATTTTTACCACTGTGTGGCATCCCCTCTTCTTTTAATAACAGTCTGCAAACATCTGGGGACTGAGGAGACAAGTTGCTCAAGTTTAGGAATAGGAATGTTGTCCCATTCTTGTCTAATAAAGGCTTCTAGCTGCTCAACTGTCTTAGGTCTTCTTTGTTGCATCTTCCTTTTTATGATGCGCCAAATGTTTTCTATGGGTGAAAGATCTGGACTGCAGGCTGGCCATTTCAGTACCCGGACCCTTCTTCTACGCAGCCATGATGTTGTAATTGATGTGGTTTGGCATTGTCTTGTTGGAAAATACAAGGTCTTCCCTGAAAGAGACGATGTCTGGATGGGAGCATATGTTGTTCTAGAACTTGGATATACCTTTCAGCATTGATGGTGCCTTTCCAGATGTGTAAGCTGCCCATACCACACGCACTCATGCAACCCCATACCATCAGAGATGCAGGCTTCTGAACTGAGCGCTGATAACAACTTGGGTTGTCCTTGTCCTCTTTAGTCCGGATGACATGGCGTCCCAGTTTTCCAAAAAGAACTTCAAATTTTGATTCGTCTGACCACAGAACAGTTTTCCACTTTGCTAGAGTCCACTTTAAGTGAGCCTTGGCCCAGAGAAAACGCCTGCGCTTCTGGTTCCCGTTTAGATATGGCTTCTTTTTTGACCTATAGAGCTTTAGCCGGCAACGGTGATTGGCACGGTGGACTGTGTTCACTGACAATGTTTTCTGGAAGTATTCTTGAGCCCATGTTGCGATTTCCATTACAGTAGCATTCCTGTGTGTGATGCAGTGCCGTCTAAGGGCCCGAAGATCACGGGCATTCAGTATGGTTTTCCGGCCTTGACCCTTATGCACAGAGATTGTTCCAGATTCTCTGAATCTTTGGATGATATTATGCACTGTAGATGATGGTAACTTCAAACTCTTTGCAATTTTTCTCAGAGAAACTCCTTTCTGATATTGCTCCACTATTTTTTGCCTCAGCATTGGGGGAATTGGTGATCCTCTGCCCATCTTGACTTCTGAGAGACACTGCCACTCTGAGAGGCTCTTTTAATACCCAATCATGTTGCCAATTGACCTAATAAGTTGCAAATTGGTCCTCCAGCTGTTCCTTATATGTACATTTAACTTTTCTGGCCTCTTATTGCTACCTGTCCCAACTTATTTGGAATTTGTAGCTCTCATGAAATCCAAAAGGAGCCAATATTTGGCATGGCAATTCAAAATGTCTCACTTTCAACATTTGATATGTCATCTATGTTGTATTCTAAATATAATATTGAAATTTGAAACTTCCACATCATTGCATTCTGTTTTTATTCACAATTTGTACAGTGTCCCAACTTTTATGGAATTGGGTTTGTATTAACTAAGATTAATAAATGCTGAAGAAGTATTGTTCACATATTGTACAGTACATGTTAACTAATGTAGTTAACTAATGTTAACTAATGAACCTTATTGTAAAGTGTTACCAATTAATTTCAAAGTGAACTATCCCTTTAATACTACAAACGTTTGCCATTTTAACACATTCACACAACATGAACAGAGTACTGTCATCTTTGAGACTATTAGTTATTACATGATTATAATGTAAACATACACTTAAAGCATGGCAATCCCTTCAGAAAATGTAGCACACAAAAAAGAAGCACACAAAAAAGCCAATTGGTACACCAAAATCAAGCCATATAATGTTATCTGCCTTTATCCTGTTATGACATGCCCGAGGGTCTTTCCCATAACCTCTTCGAACACTGATAACTGCCAATGATTATATTGTTTACATTTTTAGGTCAAGCATTGGAATATGATTTTTTTCGGAGGAGAACACCCAAATAGAGACAAATCCAACAACAACAGTAAGCTGTTTTTGTTTTGTTTGTTTGTTTTTTTTTTGTCAATTTTACCCACTCTTTTTAAAACCTACACTGAGATTAATATAAAGTATTAAGTATGATTCTCATCATCAAAGAAAGACATTTACTGATATAAAGTCTGATATAAAGAGTGACTTTTTGTACTTTTGTCTTTCTACCTCTGAAGTGGTGCAGTGAAAGGTCATGTCACCTACCTTCATCGGTCCTTTATTTAATTCACTGGAAAACATTATGTACTTCTAATGAATAAATTACGATTTTATCACTTTATTCATTCCGAGACTAATTACCTCTCATGCGTTTGAGCTAACACAAACCACCAACAACAACAACACAGCAGTGTCAGATAGTAACGTTAAGATACATGAATAAGTGCAAATAATATCTCTAGCGCGCTTCACTAAAGCAGTACAAAAACACTCACGGGGGTAATTTGCAGACTGCATTAGGCCCTTGTCCGTTACCAGTTTGTAAAAATCTTGTGTACAGACAGTAAAAAAATGAAGATAATGATTTTCATTAAAGGTGCCATCTACCATAAAAAATCAAATCATACTCCATATTCCATACCAGATGGGGGCAATATACCTCCAGAAAGTGAGTTGTGCCGCGGCCGCGCTCGCGTGCACTCTCACGTCTTCAAACAACACGAGCGAGCGCTGTTTTGGTCTCTCCCTAGTGCATATTAATCAAATCATTTGACACGATAGTAAAAGGTTGGAAGACCGTAGTTTCACGTGGAGCATTTGTAGATTTTTAGAGATTAGAGACTCAATGAACAACATCTCAACACCAAATTATAAAGGCCGTCTCATAGACGCCTGTATAAAATATAAGCCGGTGCATTTCGACTATATGGGGGAAAAAAATACCAGGCTATTCATTTTGTTCATATTACATTTTTATTGTTAGTTTGAATTAACTTGACAGAGAGCATTCGCTGATGTTGACCAAGCTAGCGCCATTCAGAGCTGCCACTGCATTCGCAGCCTGACTTATACCATACCATACCAACTTTATTTGTTTAGCACTTTACAACAACCTAAGTTGACCAAAGTGCTGTACAGAAAACATAAACATACAATTAAAAACCCTACATTCATCATTAGTAACAAAAAATTCATGGAGTCGACATCTTGCTAGGTGTCAAAAGCCAAAGAGAAAAGATGGGTTTTAAGAAGTTTTTTAAAAACAGGTAAAGAAGAGGCCTGTTTAACATGCAAAGGCAGATCATTCCATAGTTTCGGGGCAGACACGGCAAAGGCACGGTCCCCTCTGAGCTTACGCTTAGTTTTAGGCACAGTCAGGAGCAGTTGATCATCTGACCTGAGAGCGCGAACGGGTTTATACGAGTGAAGAAGCTCAGAGAGGTATGGCGGGGCAAGGCCATTTAATGATTTAAAAGTAAATAACAGAATTTTAAAATGGATCCTAAATTGAATAGGCAGCCAGTGTAGTGAAGCTAAAATCGGGGAAATGTGCTCTCGTTTACGTGTGCCCGTTAAAAGACGTGCTGCTGCGTTCTGTATCATCTGGAGACGGGTGATGGAGGACCCATTAACCCCTACATATAGTGAATTACAGTAGTCCAGCCGTGTAGTTACAAAGGCATGGATTGCAGTTTCAAAATGTTGTCTTGACAAAAATGGCTTTATTTTGGCCAGTTTCCTCAAATGAAAGAAGCTTGATTTGACAACAGCTTTAACTTGACAATCAAACTTAAGCTCATGGTCCACTTTAACACCAAGATTTGAAATGCAAGGTTTAATGTAGGGAGCCAAAGAGCCAGGATCTATCGGTGGGGTCCTAGTGGTGCCTCCAAAAACCATCACCTCTGTTTTTTCATCATTAAAATTTAAAAAGTTCAGGGCCATCCAGGCTTTTATGTCTTTGACGCAATTGAGTAGATGTCCAACAGAGTTATCATTTCTCTTTTTAAGAGGTACATAAATCTGACAGTCATCTGCATAACAATGGAATGAAATGCCATACTTCCTAAGTATGGAACCAAGTGGAAGCAAATACAAAGAGAAAAGTAGAGGACCAAGGACAGAGCCCTGTGGGACCCCACACAAGAGAGGAGCAGAGGAGGAAACATATTCACCTACACTAACACAAAAAGTTCGATCCGCTAAGTATGACCTAAACCATTCCAGTGCTATGCCACTGATGCCCACCAACTGCCGTAAACGTGAAATCAATATTTCATGATCCACAGTGTCAAATGCAGCAGTTAAATCTAAAAGCACAAGGATAACACAGTCACCAGAGTCAGTCGCTAAAAAGATATCATTAAAAACTCTTAAAAGAGCGGTTTCGGTGCTGTGCAAGGTTTTAAAACCGGACTGGAAAACCTCTAGTATACTATGTTCGTTTAAAAATGCCAATAATTGACTATGCACAATCTTCTCCAGGATTTTCGAAAGGAAGGGCAATTTGGAAATAGGCCTGAAATTAGTAAAAACCGACGGATCTAGCGCAGGCTTTTTAATAAGAGGTTGAACTACTGCATGTTTTAATATTTCAGGGACCACACCCGAGGTCAGACTACTATTTATAACTGCAACCACAGATGGTCCTACAGTAGGGAAAACCTCCTTAAATAGTCGAGGGGGGACAGCATCATTAGGAGAACCCGTAGGCTTCAAGTGACCAACAACCTCCTCTAAGAAAGAGAAAGTCACCGGCTCAAAATGATCAAAAACAGCCGAGCAGGGGACAGAGATTGAAGGGTCAGAAGCTGCAGGTGCAATTTGGGACCTAATAGAAGTGACCTTATCAGTAAAAAAGCATAGAAAATTTTCACACATAGCAGTGGATGCCTCCATACAAGCATTCTGTGGGGCATTTAAAATTGAATTAATGGTGTTAAACAAGACATGAGGCTTATGACAATTTGCCAAAATAATATCTGAGAAATGTTTCCTTTTAGCCTCTTTCACAGTTTCCTGGAAAAGACGACAGCAATCCCTTAAAATTTGGAGAGACACCTGCAGTTTGTCCTTCTTCCACGTGCGCTCAGCTCTACGGCACTCACGTCTGGCCGCACGAGTCATGTCATTTAGCCAGGGCTCAGATTTAATTTTAGGCAGCCTGTTAATTTTAATGGAGCCACACTGTCCAAAACAGTTTGGCAGGTGGAGTGAAACCATGCGCTAAGCTCTTCTGTGTGCAATACAGACTCAGGAGTGATGGTGTTCTGACTAAAAACAGCCGAGAACTGAGCAGCAGTGGAAGGGTTAATCATGCGACAGCGCCGTGCAGCAGCGCGAGGTTTAAGTGTATGACAAAAAAGAGCAGTCTCAAATAACACAGGCATATGGTCAGAAAACACCGCATCACATATCTCTAGATTAAGAACAGG
This sequence comes from Pimephales promelas, assembly GCF_016745375.1. The sequence continues at coordinate 11,328,216 of NW_024121255.1, read as the reverse complement.
CAAACCATATGATAAAACAAGATCAAGTGTGTGTCCATGTTCTTGTGTGGGTCCAGACACAGATTGCACAAGATTAAAAGACTCAATGAGGTTTAGAAAACCCTTTGTCATTGGCTTGTCAGGACAACACACATGAACATTAAAATCCCCAACAATAAGAACACGATCATATTTAGGCATGATTTCAGCCAGAAAATCAGCAAAATCATTTAAAAAGTCCTTGTTGTACTTGGGGGGGCGATAGACTACAACACACAGCACTGTGTGAGAGCGACCAATCTTAAATAAACTCATCTCAAAGCTGCTGAAAGCAGATGACAGCATTATCTGTTTACATTTATAATGGCTCTTATATACAGTCGCTATTACTCCTCCTCGGCCAGATTTTCGCGGGGAGTTAAGGTAGCAGCAATCATGGTGTAAAAATTCTGTGAAAGCGCTGGACTCACCATCACTCAGCCATGTCTCAGTTACACAGAGAAAATCCAATCCTCGGGACGTGAAAAGTTCTTTTAAGACAAAAGTCTTATTTGCTAGAGATCTAGCATTTACCAGCCCAAACCTGGCAGGAACCGGTGGATCCGCGACGCTTGACGTTAGTGGAACCCGACCCAGAGACCGCAAGTTGCTGTGATCGACTCCGCGCCAGCGGGGACGAGGAGAGCAGGGGCCACGGGGCTGGAACACCTCTTCCGGGCCGACGACAGGTACCAGCCAGGCGCCGACAGGGTCCAGCGAGCGTCGAGAAATAACGAGGCTTGGCACGTCTACAAGCTCAGTCCACAAAGGCGTCGAACACCATGCAAGGCGGGTCTTCAACCTCACCAACCGGCCACTACGTTTTCCCCGGCGGCAGGTGCGCTTTCGTCGGCGCTCTCGCCGAGAAGGTGGAGTCGGGGCGTGCCAAAGGTGAGCCGGGAGCCTCGCTAGGAGCGGGGGCAAAGTTTCACGTCCACCATCATCCAATTTTACTAAATTTTCAACCGAAAATCGCAGATCCAGCAGTCTTTGGCGATCATACACCAGCAAAGAGTCGACATCCCGGGCAAAAAGCAAAACAAACAGCAAAAACACACACAGCAACGACAGTGACAGACGGCATGCCACAAACAATGGCGCCATCTTCTTCCTCATATGAGTATTCAATGTACGGCGGCTCACTGACAGCAACGGCTGGCTGTTTTGAATGAGACGATCCGGTTACTGTGAACGGGGAGCGATTTATGAACATTCTGTGACACGCGAGTAGCGCCGAGGACAGTGTGTCTGTTCGTGTGTCTGTTAAGAGTGAGCGCTCGTGAGCGGGAGACACGCATAATAGACCCCGAAGCCATTTGTTTTGAGAATAATGGCTGGCTGATGAAGTTATTGGCTGGCTAGCCGGCTCAGCCAAAACCTAAATGGCTGCTGCAGCCGCCAAACTTTTCATAGCTGCAAACGGCTGAAGCTGCCACTTCATGCCTACGTTATACTGATTCACTAGATCTCAATATTTTCAAGCAATGCATGGCTTACACTATATTTGCAGTATAATTACACTATATAAAATGCAATACAATGTAATAAAGAAATGCAATACAATTACTTATGAGAATGGTTGCACAAAACACCTAAAATGAAGATTTAGAACTAGCCTATTTGGCGCCAATATTGAAAAATGCGGCATGTGTCCCACCCAAAAAATTGTATACTAACCTACCGCAGGAACACAAACTGTACATGAAGAGTTCAGATGCAAAAGCCTCTAAATGCCATTTGAAATTTTCTTCTTTAATGATGATTTTTATCAAACTTGTATATTTAAGTTCAGTAATTTCACTTAAATAACAATTAATAGGTAATCTTCATTGCCATTTAAGTGAAATCACTGAACTTAAATATACAAGCTTGATAAAAATCATCATTATAGAAGAAAATTTCAAATGGCACCTAGAGGCTTTTGCATCTGAACTCTTCACATATGGAACTTTTATTTTAACGCGCGACAAAGAAGATATCCGGTTTTGTCAGCAAGTCAAACCCAGAGTGATAGTTAAACCCTTAAACCCGGTTAAACCTTCCCATTTCATGTTTGAATAATCACCATTCGCTTCATTTATTTCACTCACCGGAGCATCTGATTGGTGGAGAGAAGTTAACATTAAACTAGAGGCGCAACAGCTTTGAACTGGAACCACATGATATATCTAATCATGTTACTTATAATATCACATACCTTTTTTGCAGTTTGAATAAATAATAAACACAGCAGTTTGAACTCTTCTCCTCTTTATTATATGACACATCATCAGATCACTAACTCCAAAAACCGCGACCATACTAAGTGCGCACGACCCATCTACGGCAAGCCCCGAGGGGAAAAATACATTGCATACACGCATACTGTCACAGAACAGAAGGGCACAGACTGGTGAGTATGAACAGAGTTTATTGAATATAAGGCACAGAATGGTAAGTAGCGTGGTAGTTGAAGTTGGAGATGGCTATAAACAGTCTGATGATGGTTTTCTTATCTGAATAGGAGCGGGAGGTCGGAGAGCTGGCTGGAGCAGCGGAGAGAGGATCGGAGCTGGAGACTGGAGTGGACTGGCAGCAGACGGGGACCTAGGACGGGAACAGACGGGAGGCTGACGGGCTGGAGAATCAATGCAGGTAAGTAGTAGCAGGAACGTGAGATAGCGATAGGGAGTCTGTAGTCGTGGTAAAGACGAGACCAGACAGTGAGTGACTGAATGAGGTGAGTATATATGGAGTGGATGATAGTCCGGATAAGTGATGGCAGGTGGTGACGGCAGGTGGTGATGATTAGTAGTCAGGGGAACCGGAACGAGTAGGCGGAGTGAAGGTATCTGGTGCTGACGCAGATGGATCCGTGACAGTACCCCCCCCCCCCCCCCCACGGCCAGCTCCAGCTGGCGGGCGGGACCGACGACGGGGACGGCCACGGCCCCTGGGTGCAGGACGATCTGGATGGGCCGAATGGAAGTCCTGGAGTAGGGTGGGATCCAGAATGTCCTCCCGCTGGACCCAACATCTCTCCTCCACCCCAAATCCCTCCCAGTCGACGAGGTATTCCAGAAGGCCGCCCCGTCGCCGGGAGTCGAGGATTTCTTGCACTCGGTAGATGTTGTCGTCCTCCGGATCCGTAGGAGGAGGGGGCACGTCCTCAGCACCAGACCCTGGGGAGGAAGAACTGAGAGGATTAGCATTCGGTTTGAGAAGGGAAACGTGGAAGGTAGGTGCAATGCGGTAATGAGCAGGCAGTGATAGTCGATAGGTGACGGGGTTGATCTGCCTCTGTATGGCGAACGGACCGATCTATCTGGGACTCAGCTTACGACAGGGCTGTCGGAGACGGATGTCCCGGGTGGAGAGCCAGACCAATTGTCCAGGATGGTATTGGGGAGTAGAGGCACGTCGAGCGTCGGCCAGGCTCTTGTGTCTCCGGACAGCCCGCTGGAGGTGAGTATGGGCAGAGTCCCAGACCCTCTCGCTCGTCTGGAACCAGTGATGGACTGCTGGAACATCTGATGGTTCTCCGGACCAGGGAAACAGAGGAGGTTGGTAACCGAGTATGCACTGGAAGGGGGTGAGTCCTGTGGTGGATTGGCGGAGAGAGTTTTGTGCATACTCGGCCCACGGCAGGTAGCAACTTCAGCAGTCCTGGTGGTCGTGGTAGTATGACCGTAGATATCTCCCGATTTCCTGGATCTTCCGCTCAGTCTGGCCGTTGGACTGGGGGTGGTACCCCGACGTAAGGCTGACGGAAACGCCCAGGAGATTGAAGAAGGCCTTCCACACTCGGGAGATAAATTGTGGACCTCTGTCAGACACGACGTCCTCGGGGATTCCAAAGTTCCTGAAGACGTAGTGGAATAGGGCTTCGGCGGTCTCAAAGGCTGTAGGGAGCCCGGGGAGAGGAATCAGTTTGCATGCCTTGGAGAAGCGGTCGACTACCACAAGAATGCAGGTGTGATTGTTGGAACGGGGAAGGTCGGTGACAAAGTCGACACCCAGATGGGACCAGGGTCGAGTGGGAATTGGTAGGGGAATGAGTTTGCCTTCGGGAAGATGACGGGGAACCTTGGCCATGGCACAGACTGAGCATCCCCTGACGTATCGGGAGACATCCTGGGCCATACCCGGCCACCAATAATGTTGTTGGACGAGCGAGAGAGTTAATTGGCTGCCTGGGTGTCCAGAGCCCGGGGAGGTATGTACTGAGTCCATGAGGGACAGGCGTAGGCGGGTCGGGACATAAACTCATCCCTCTGGACCTCCCGGCGGAGCAGGTTCGGATTGGGTGGCTTCGGTAATGTGATCGTCCATACTCCACTGAATGGGGCTTACGACAACGGCTGGAGGGAGGATGGTCTCGGGACTGAGAGGAGGAGAACTGGGCTGGAACTGTCGTGATAGAGCGTCTGCTTTTACATTCTTGTGTCCAGGACGGTAGGTGACGGAGAAGTTAAAGCGGGTGAAGAAGAGGGCCCAGCGGGCTTGACGGGGGTTGAGTCTTCTAGCCTCACGGAGGTATTCGAGGTTCCGGTGATCGGTGATGACGGTAAAAGGGTGTTGAGCCCCCTCCAGCCAGTGTCTCCATTCTTCTAAGGCCAGTTTGATCGTGAGCAGCTCTCGATTGCCGATATCATAATTCTGCTCCGCCGGGGACAGTTTTTTGGAGTAGAAGGCACATGGATGGAGTTGCAATGGAGTCCCCTGCCGCTGGGAAAGAACCGCTCCTACCCCGGAGGTAGAGGCATCCACTTCAACGATGAAGGGTAGAGCTGGATTGGGAAGGGAGAGGGTAGGAGCGGAACTGAAGGCCCGTTTCAAGCTGTCAAACGCCCGTGTGGAGTCGGTGTTCCAGGACAGAGACTTGGCCCCGCCCTTGAGGAGGTTTGTGAGAGGGAAGCAGGTCTGACTGAAGTTTTTGATGAAGCGGCGGTAGAAGTTAGCAAACCCAAGAAACCGTTGGAGGTCCTTCCGAGAGGTGGGTTGTGGCCAGTTGTTGACGGCATCCACCTTCCTCTGGTCCATGGTTATACCGCGGGGAGTGATGAGGTAGCCCAGGAACTGAACGGTGTCTAGATGGAATTCACACTTCTCTAGTTTCAGAAAGAGTAGATGATCTCTGAGGCGTTGGAGTACGGTTTGGACATGGCGGATGTGAGTGGGCAGATCTGGAGAGTATATGAGGATATCATCGATGTAGATTATGACAAATTGGTGTAGTAAGTCTCTAAATATCTCGTTCATAAACCCCTGAAACACGGCGGGTGCGTTGGACAATCCGAAGGGCATGACGAGGTACTCGTAGTGCCCCGCAGGGGTAATGAAAGCGGTCTTCCATTCGTCTCCTTCACGGATGCGGATGAGGTTGTAGGCACTCCGGAGGTCAAGCTTGGAGTAGACGTTAGCCCCACGGAGTCGTTCTAGAGCTGCGGGGACCAGAGGAAGAGGATAGCGGTACTTGATGGTGGATTGATTGAGAACTCAATAATCGATGCAGGGGCGCAAGCCTCCGTCCTTCTTGCCCACGAAGAAGAAACTTGAGGCGGCAGGGGACGTAGATGGTCGAATATATCCTTGGCTCAGGGCTTCCTGGATGTACTCCTCCATGGCCTTCTGCTCCGGGATGGACAGAGGATAGATCTTACCTCGCGGTAGTACCGCCCCAGGCAGCAGGTCGATCGCACAGTCCCATGGCCGGTGTGGTGGTAAGGTGGTTGCCAGCTGTTTATCAAAGACATCCTGGAACGCCCGGTAAGGAAGAGGAATTTCCGGGAGAAACTCGGTAAGGGGGACTCTCCACGGAGGTGGCGGACAGAGAGATTTTCTGGACCGGAGCGGATGGGCGGTTAGTTGGTTTGGGAATGGTAGGCAGACAACGATGGTGGCATTCTTCACCCCACTGTAAGACCTCTCCGGTGGACCATTGGATATGCGGTGAGTGGAGTTCTAACCAAGGGCGTCCCAGGATGATCTCGGCCATCGAGCCCTCCAGCACCAGGAATGAAATAGCCTCCTTGTGAAGCCAGCCGATCTCTAACCCTAGATCTGGGCTGCGGTGTCCAATCCGGCCCCGGCCAAGAGGTTTTCCAACGATTGACTGAACGTGAAGGGTGTGAGGGATGGTACGTTGCCTGGTTTGGAGCCGATGGAGAGTGGTGAGTGAGATGAAGTTACCGGCGGATCCTGAGTCAATTAGCGCTTGAACTGGAAGGGAACGGTTCATATAAGTGAGAGTAGCAGATGTATACTTCATATTCGATATGGATAGGGGTAACTGAACAGTACTCACTGCGGGTCGAGGTGGACGAATGGGACAGGTGGATAGCATATGTCCAGCAGCCCCGCAATACAAACATAACCCATTGGTTATGCGGCGGTTTCGCTCGGAGATCGGTAGGCGGGCAGACCCTATCTCCATCGGCTCTGGTGCTGGAGGACTGTAAGCGACAGATGGGCGAGGAGGCGGAGGTGCAGGGCTATCTAGCTGGCAAGCAGTGCGGCGTTGATCTATGCGGATGGATCGCTGTATGATGCTCTCGATACCCACTGTGTCATCGTAGATGGCTAACTGAAGGCGAATGTCGGGGTTCAGACCGTGACGATATGCGGTGATGAGGGCGGACTCATTCCATCCCAGTGTGGCGGCGAGGGTCCGGAACTGCAGAGCATATGAGGCAACTGAGGATCTCCCTTGCTTCAAACGAAACAGCTGATCTTGCACAGAGATCGAGTGCACAGATTGTGAGAACACTTCCAGGAAATGACTGGAGAATGTGGCGAAGGTTCTGGTGACGGGCCCACGATCTTTCCATAGGGCATGAGCCCATTGTAGAGCCCGACCACGGAGAAGGAAAATGAAAAAGGCTACCTTCGATTGTTCAGTGGGGAACGAGGATGGAATCATTTGCATGTAGAGCTCGCACTGCAGAAGGAAGCCGCTGCACTTCTCCTCCTCGCCAGAGAAGGGCGCTGGTTGGGCCATGGGACATACAGAGGCAGAGGCAGAGGAAAAGGCTACGGTGGAAGTAGCGAGCACGGATGCACTGGTCCGGGGAAGGGGTGATGTAGGCTGGGAACTCGTGGCCGTGGTGGTAGTGGGCGTAGGTTGTAGCATGTTTGGTTGGTCTGGTCTTCTGTCACAGAACAGAAGGGCACAGACTGGTGAGTATGAACAGAGTTTATTGAATATAAGGCACAGAATGGTAAGTAGCGTGGTAGTTGAAGTTGGAGATGGCTATAAACAGTCTGATGATGGTTTTCTTATCTGAATAGGAGCGGGAGGTCGGAGAGCTGGCTGGAGCAGCGGAGAGAGGATCGGAGCTGGAGAGTGGAGTGGACTGGCAGCAGACGGGGACCTAGGACGGGAACAGACGGGAGGCTGACGGGCTGGAGAATCAATGCAGGTAAGTAGTAGCAGGAACGTGAGATAGCGATAGGGAGTCTGTAGTCGTGGTAAAGACGAGACCAGACAGTGAGTGACTGAATGAGGTGAGTATATATGGAGTGGATGATAGTCCGGATAAGTGATGGCAGGTGGTGACGGCAGGTGGTGATGATTAGTAGTCAGGGGAACAGGAACGAGTAGGCGGAGTGAAGGTATCTGGTGCTGACGCAGATGGATCCGTGACACATACAACGAGCGCTAGTACATCATACCGGCATTATAGACTTTGTTGGATTATGTCATTTACAATCCAAAAAAGTCTGTTATAATAATAATAATAAATATTTTGAGCACAGTTACACTGTATTGAGACAGTTGAGAAATAATAATATTTTTTTGCAGTTTTCAACAATAATTGTCATTATTGAACCCTTGCTCTTATTTTGTGTCTGATTTCTCAGTTTTGTCATTATTTTAGCAAATAATTTATTTTCATATATTTTGAGACGTTTTTTTTTAAGAAGTTTCAAAGAGTTACTAAAAGAGTAAAGTAAAAGTTAAAACTTTTTTATTTAAGGAGGCATATTTTTTTATTAAGCATTTATTTTGTATTAACACTGTATTCATTTATAATGTATCATTATTGCGTGACATTTGTGTCAATAATCGTCAAGCACTGGTGACTTCGCGTAGTGGGAGGGGGCCCCAAATCAGACCACCACTGCAAGTACCACATCACCAAACTGTATGTTGGTGGGATAGACGTTGATTCATAGTGGCCAATATGTCCCCCCCAATGTCAAAGACATTCCTACGCCCTTGACTGTAACGTTAGTGAATAATGTCCCTGCTGCTGTGTAAGAATGCACACTTGTCAAACTTCACGGAGTAACGTTATGCATATATAAATATGACATGTAACGTTACAGTAATTCGCTGTTCAACTTTATAGTTAAGCCTTTATAGAGACTTTATAGAGACACTACGGATGAATAGGGTAAAAATTTTAACTAGCAGATATCACCATGAAACTTTTCCAGTTGATTACTTACTTACTTAAGGTGAGAAAAAGAAAATGTATCACAAGTTTTCTTTAAATGTATGTTTAAATATGCAAATTAGGCAATATATAATTTAATATGTGCCAATTTGCATATATTTAAAAAAAAAGAAATCTGAGTATTGGATAAAGCCAGGTTAAAAATGTTTTTTTTCATTGTGTTCACATATTACAGTAGATGGGGAAAAAATTACAGAGGGATTTATGGATATCTACTTTTGTTATCCTGTAAATCAGAATATAATGATTTTCGCCATGTTTTTTTGGAATAAAATGTTATACATATCAGGCTACAAATAATATATTTACAAATCCCTCTGTAAATGTCTTCATAAAATAACTAGATCTACTGAAGTGGAGATTTCTACAGACGCAAACAGACGGAAGTGTAGTAAATTAAAGTCCTAAATGTATATTTCGGATTTTTTTTTTTTTACCACAATTCTCCCGAAGATAAAAACCCTAAAATCTCAAAATTGACCAGTAAAAAAAAAAAAAAAAAAAAAAACTATGTTTTTGCCTGCCGTCACCGTGTCTCGCCTTATAGTGTTATCAGTATTATTTTGGACAAAGTTTTGCACACTTCAATGTAAACTTAAGCATGCGTTGTGAATTAGCAATGTGGAAACGGGGTTGTTACTGCAGTAATATCACGTTCAGTGCTAAAAATCTCTCCGTTCCAGAATATTTAATTCATAACATCAATCTTTGATTCAGGTGTTTGTGCAACCGGAAAGTATGTGAGAAGTGCGATCTAAATTACCTTTCGTGCTTCGTTCCGCCATTTCACCTCAACTTCAAGTGCGATGGGAAAAAAAAACATAGCTTCTGTATGGAAAATGAGCAATTTTAATTGGTCGTCAATTCACTGAGTCTGTCTGCGTACCGTAGCAACGAGCACAAGACTGTGCTGTTGTGAATCCAGTGGGAAAATAGATCTCGTGTATTGTATTGTTTATATATTTCGTGTGTCTATGTGATAGAAATATTATTTGATGCAAATAATTTTAGCCGGTTCAGCCAAACTTTATCAGCTGGCGGCTCAATTTGGCTTAAGAGATTATTGGCTGGTGGCGGCTGATATTCTAAATGGCGCAAATGGCGGCGCCTGGCGGCGGCTTCGGAGTCTAACGCATAACCTGATTTATACGAGGTTGAACTGGCCGTGTGACAAAGCGGGCATAAGATGGACACGAGTGCGAGTTTGCGGGCGAATTTAATAACGCGGAGCGTTGTTAATTAATTGATCCATATATAAGACGCTCAGGATTATAAGGCACACTGTAGTTTTTGAGAAGATTGAAGGCTTTTAAGTGCGCCTTATAGTGTGGAAAATACGGGGTAGTTATGATATATAAAAAATCTCAGCTGTTACACGACATGTTACACGACAGATCCCTAGCGCACGTGAACCGAACATGAACACTGTTGAAAGATACAGTATGTTACAACTTACCAGAATGTATTCCTCATGCGTAACATCGACCAATCATTTTTTGAACTCTTCCCTGAACTGAAATGTAGTAGTGGGCTGTACTTTCCATTCGATTGACATCAGGTTCAAGGACACCCACAAGCACAAGCCAGCCGTCTTGTTGGCATGTTGCCCGCTCTATACCGCCTCCCATGGCCCAAACTGGTAATTTAGCATGCTAATTCAGGTTAATATGTCGGCAGCACTATAACTTGTCATTTTTTAAATGACATCATCGACCTTATTTCTTCTCATTCCTTTGATGCGTGTAGTTCATTTTTTGTATATTTTAACTTCAATTATTACAGATGGCACCTTTAATGGTTGATTATCAGCTTATAGCATCTAACATTACCCACAAACTAAATTTTCACTCTATTCAACAGATGTAACGTTAATACCTTTATTGATATTTGTTAACATATCTAAAGTGAAACTGTGGTAACGTACATACATTAAGGACAGGAACTTTTAACGTTAACATTAGACTGTTAAAGAATGAAATGTGTTCTTACCTGAAGTGATATCGCCAGTATTATTACAAACCACGTAACGTTACGACCCCTTCCTCTGTTCACATTCCAGCTTTTGTCCTTCCTTGACATATCACTACTCAAATTTGCTCAAAATAAGAATTTAACAAGAATTTATAAAAATAATCTGTGTCCGATCGGGTAATAATCAGCAGCTGCTCACCTCACACGCCGACTCAAACAGTAACAGACGTATTTTCAATTAACCCCGCATATGGGGTAAGTTGTAACATTAGCACTTCTGTCACTTTCACTGCAACTGTATGAAAATGGTGGGTCCTAGAAAAAAAACTTCAACAAGTGTTCATTTGTAGCAGAGATGTGTATGTTGCTTGTGTAAAAAAATATTAATCTAACCTAATTATTTTTTAATTAATTGAGCCAAAACCAAAATGCGTTAGGTTGTGCCCCGCTCTCCCCTAATTATATTTTAACATATCCATTGAAAGGCTGTATTATCAGAATATCATTAAATGCTAATAATGATCATAATAATACTTTATGTATGTTGTTGAAAACATTACGTTGTTTCAACGTACATATCTTGTAAAAATTTCAACGTTGATTTAGAAGTGTTTTTGTTAACATTTTTCAACCATTCAGCATTTTACGTTATATCAACGTTCTTTCAACGTTGAAACAACACCTGACATTATTTCAACCAAATATTTCAACATTGAAGGTCGGTTATATGCTGGCTGGGAAATGTCTTCTGAATCATCTCTCACAAATGGTTACAAGGCATGATCCCCGTGCAAGCAAGTTGTCACGTTGGTTATGTTGACGGATGTTTTCAGGTGTCATTGCGCCTGCTGCACCCATGGTGCGGCAGCAACGTTCTTTGATTATTACGCAGGAATGAGAATAGTTACTAGCCATATCGGCCTAGAAAAGCGCAACTTTTCATTTTCCGTCGGTCTTCATACATGATGTAACTACAGAGGAGTCAAGTTTTAAATAGAGAAAATATCGAAACTCTTGCTAACGGTCTAATCAGATTCAATGATCTATGCTATGCTATGTTAAAAGTGCTACCGCCAGACCTGGAGATCAGCCCATATGCATGTGCAGTCCTAAGTGTGCATCTCAGAACACTGACTGTTTCTATGGGAACCAGAGCTTCTAACAGCAGCTGCAGTGACACAATGGCTTTATTGGTGATTGGCTCTTAGGTGACGTCCTGATTTCCAGTCATGACCACTTGGCACCTCCTGCTCTTTTAAAGGAAAAACCCATACAAGCTGAGAGGGTAAGTGGTTCAGAAAAGAGAGAGAAATGTTGATCACTCTGTATATTTCTATATATTCACTCTTTAACTGTATCACTGCAGCTTCAGTCCTCAGATCAGATACCTGCCAGATCCAGGGACGCTTCAAGTTGAACAGCATGTACCAGGATGGAGATGTTATATTTGGAGGACTGTTTGAGGTTCACTTTTTCACAGTGTTCCCAGAGCTGAGCTTCAGAACAGAGCCAGAACCACCTTACTGTGAAATGTGAGTCAGACAGAATGCATAATAATAAAACAAGGAAGATTTTAAAAATAATAATAATAATAATAATTACAACAATAATACTACAATAATAATAGTAAGAAATATGAATTTTAATGTTTAAAGTTGACTTGTTTACCGCAGTAATACTATCTAGAAAAAAATCTCTATTAAAACAACTGTATATTTAAGTGTACACCATAGAAGAGATCCATGAGTGTGAATTAAATGTTAACGTTTGTCTTGCTTTTTCTTAGATTTAATATGGAAAGCTTTCAGCATTCACAGACTATGGCTTTTGCAATAAATGAAATCAATAAGAATCCCAATCTGTTGCCTAACATCACTCTTGGTTACCATCTTTATGACAACTGTGTGATGCTAGGAATGGCGTTCCGGGCTGCCATATCTCTGGCTAGTGGGACAGAGGAGTCCTTCTCCAACCTCAACTGTACTGGCCCTCCTCCGGTTATTGGAGTGGTGGGGGATCCTAGTTCAACTCCATCCATTGCAATTTCCAGTGTTCTGGGGCTGTTTCGAGTACCTATAGTAAGATGGGATTAAAACAAGTAAAAAATCAAAATAAAAAATACATACTCCTCTTCAAAAGTGTGGGATTGGTAAGATTTTTTTATGATTTTAAAAGAAGTCCATGCTAACCTAGGCTGCATTAAAAAATAAACGTAAAATAAACGTAAATAAACGTTATATTGTTAATTTAATTAATTTAACATAATTTGATGCTCAAAAAACATTCATTATTATTGTCAATGTTAAAAACATTTGTGGAAATATTTTTTTCAGCATTTTTTTGATGAATAGAAAGCTCTGTGATATAATATTTTGTAACATTATAATAATAACAATGATAATAACAATATGTTTCTTAAGCAGCAATTCAGCATATTAGAATGATTTATGAAGGATCATGTAACACTGAAAACTGTAGTAATGATGCTAAAAATTCTGCTTTGGATCACAGGAATAAATTGCACATAAATTAAAATCTATTTTGTATAAATTGTAATAATATTTCACAATATTACCGTTTTGTTCTGTTTTGTTTTGTTGTTGTATTTTGAATCAAATAAATGCAGCCTTGGTGAGCATAAGAGACTTATAAACTTTTAAAAACATTACAAATAGTACAGATCCCAAGCTTTTGACCGGTAATTTATATGTGTGTGTCCTGCCTCATCTGCCTGTCTTATTAAAGGCACTGATCATTTTTATGTTGATCATCACTAATTTTCTGCAACTTGTCCTCTCCATCTCCCCTGATTAGGTTAGTCACTACGCCACCTGCTCCTGTTTGAGTGATAGGAAAAAGTACCCCTCTTTCTTCAGAACGATCCCCAGTGATGCCTTTCAGGTGCGGGCTATGGTTCAGATCTTGAAGCATTTTGGATGGATCTGGGTTGGTGTCCTCTACAGTGATGACGACTATGGCATCTATGCTGCTCAGTCCTTCCAGCAGGAAATGCAGCGGTTTGGACATTGTGTTGCTTTTTCTGAAATTCTACCCTATGATGACAACCCCAGATATATTCAGCGTATAATGGGAGTGATTCAGGCCTCTACAGCTAGAGTGGTGGTTGTTATCTCCCCTTCATCCTTAGTGATACCTTTGATGGATGAGGTGGTGTTGCAGAACATGACAGGCAGACAGTGGATTGCGAGTGAATCTTGGGTCACCTCACCTGTGTTTCACACACCACGTTTCCTGCCCTTCCTGGGGGGCACACTGGGCATTGCTATCAGGCGTGGGGAGATTGAGGGGCTTCATGACTTTCTGTTATGTCTTCATCCAAAAAATGATTCAAGAAATAATATGTTGAGGATCTTCTGGGAGAACATGTTTGGGTGCACTTTTGCAGGGAGTAAAGAGACAGATGGAGAACAAATGAAAACAGTGTGTACAGGACAGGAAAATCTGAGCATTACAGACACACCATACACTGATGTTTCAGAGTTGAGGGCAGCTTATAATGTGTATAAGGCAGTTTATGCCCTGGCACATGCACTACATGACCTGATGCAGTGTGAAGAGGGTAGAGGACCATTCAGTGGGAACAGATGTGCTGACAAAACAAACCTGAAACCCTGGCAGGTAAGACTCAAATATATAGCACAGATTTACATTGAAGAAGAACTACTCAAATCAAGTCATGTCACTTTTATTTAAATAGTGTTGTATGCAATACAGATTGTTTCAAAGCAGCTCTACAGTGATTTTCATCTCTACAACTAGACACACACAAAAAAAATGTGCAACATATAACCCTGTCCTGTCTACAATCTGTACAGCTGGTTCACTACCTACAGAACGTGAACTTCACCACAGACTTTGGGGATCATGTGTCATTTGATAAAAATGGAGATGCTTTGGCCATATATGATGTAATGAACTGGCAGCCGAGGACAGATGGATCAATAAGTATCTATACAGTTGGTGTAGTAAATGAAGGGCCAGAAACAGGGATGGTGCTCACACTGGAGGAGGATGCAATATACTGGAACTTTGAGACAAAAAAGGTAATTAACCTTTTTGCAGATATAGTCTAAATTATAGTCAAAGCTATAAAACAAATGAAAGTAGATTAATTGAAAGGTCAAGCTTTTCATTTTGTAAAATATTTAATTGATGATGTCTCTTTTAGCCCCCACAGTCTGTGTGCAGCGAGAGCTGCCCACCAGGAACCAGACGAGCCACACAAAAGGGTCTTCCTGTCTGCTGTTTTGACTGCCTGCCATGCGGAGATGGAGAGATTTCTAATACAACAGGTGGCAGATTATTGTTGGCAAAATTTAAATGTACATTTTTCTTAATTTCTCACCTTCTCTCTTATTCTCACTATAGATGCTATTGAGTGCACAGTGTGCCCAGATGAGTTCTGGTCCAATCCAGATAAAGATCAGTGTGTCCCCAAAGAAGTTGAGTTTCTGTCCTATGAGGAACCTCTGGGTATCTCTCTGACCACTGCCTCTCTGCTTGGCTCCTGCTTCTGCGCTCTTGTGATGGTCATTTTTTCTCATCACCATAACACTCCCATAGTACGAGCCAACAATTCAGAGCTCAGCTTCCTGCTGCTATTGTCACTGAAACTGTGTTTTCTATGTGTGCTACTGTTCATTGGTCAGCCACAGTTATGGACATGTCAGTTAAGACATGCTGTGTTTGGCATTAGCTTTGTCCTGTGTATCTCCAGCATTCTGGTCAAGACTATGGTAGTAATAGCTGTGTTCAAGTCCTCTCGACCAGAAGGAAAAGGCGCAATGAAATGGTTTGGGGCAGTTCAACAAAGATGCACAGTTCTGATCCTAACAGCCATCCAGGTTGTGATATGTGCAGTCTGGCTATCAACTGCCTCTCCAACACCCCATAAAAATACCTACTATCTCCGCTCTAAAATAGTCTATGAATGTGCTATTGGCTCAGTGGCTGGTTTTTCTCTTCTGCTGGGATACATTGGACTGTTGGCAGCAGTAAGCTTCCTTTTAGCCTTCCTGGCGAGAAATCTCCCCGATAATTTTAATGAAGCAAAGTTCATAACTTTTAGCATGCTAATCTTCTGTGCTGTGTGGATTGCGTTTGTTCCAGCATATGTGAGCTCACCAGGGAAATATGCAGTGGCTGTGGAGATTTTTGCCATTTTAGCTTCTAGTTTTGGATTACTGGTGGCCATATTTGCCCCAAAGTGCTACATCATCCTTTTACATCCAGAGAGAAACAATAAAAAAGCCATAATGGGAAGAGAAACACAAAATAAATAGTTTTATTTCCTTTTTAATAGTTGGGTGTATTATTACATTTACTCGACACATTTGACTGCCATATTAGATCAAAGCTTCTCTATGATGCGAGTAATTTCACATAGTCCTATTCACTTAAATTGGCACTGATTTATATACTTCACAGTTAATAGATAAAATATAGCTAAATTTCAAATGGTATAACTTTAACATCAACATAAATTGTCATATCACCCATCCTAAAAAAACTGCTTCATTTTAAAGCATTAAGTTCATAACAATACAACTTTAAATATTTATATATTATATATTAATGTTATATTTTTCACCTCTATAAACAAGCAATTTACATTTACATCCTTTACATGTTAATCCTTGTGAAACTAAAAAGTTTGCATGTTGAAGTGAGTAGTTTTAAAATGTACATATTTATATTGTCAGAATTATCAAATGTAATTTATGCTTGATGTAATAAATAAATGAGGAGTAAAGATTGTTTGTCAGAATCGCTTGATTTTGATTATATACAACTCAAAGTTTCTCATAGGATATATGTGATTATATAGAACTCAAAGTTTCTCATAGGATATATGTGATTATATAGAACTCAAAGTTTCTCATAGGATATATGTGATATGTGTCACAGGATCCACCACATCACCAGCCACTCTATTGAGAATGAGGAGTCACGTGCCTATTTGGGCGGGGTCTGAGCCGGTCGGCCATGATGGTAGGAGACGCTATCGGTTACCAGGGGCAACGCCTTTAGAACCCATAGATGCGACTAAACATTCCAGAGCTCTTTAATTTTCGCGCATTTATTATTTTGGCAGGACAGAGACGGATCTAAGAATATGAGAAAAAAAAGGAAGAAAGTAATATAAAGAAATGCTAAAAGATAAGGCGAAAGAAAAGGGACCTTACAGGAACAAAGTCACACAAAGTGCAAAACAGCTGTATTTTGAGAAGCAGCATCAATATATTTGTTCTTTTGCACTAATAACAGTATTATTATTATTTTATTATTATTACTTATGTTGTCCATTAAACTTATGTTATCTAAATAGCCTATATATTTCAGTTCTCAATAAATATTGTTAAGCCATACCAAGTTGTTTCAAACATTTATTTTAATGAAATAAAAAAGTAATGAACAAGGCACTCAAACAACACTTTTTCATATGTTCGTTAAGGCACAGCAAACAGTGAAAATCGTATACTAAAGGCATCAGCAAACCCAGCAATGCAGCGTCTCCTCGTCAGACTCTCCCTGCTGTGTCAATTTCAGTAACCCCAAAAACTTAATTCCATTGTTCCTATGTTTTCCATATGTATCGTGTGAGTTACTGGAGGAGTTTTTAACGTAGCAGTTACTTCCAGGCATGGTAAAACAGTGCGGTATTGCGAGAAACTCCTCTACTACCGAGCTAAAAACACACGTAATCAATACTGTTTTGTTGTGGGAATCCTACCAACATGGCGGAAAGGGGAGGGGCACTGTAAAATGACGTCAACTCCTCATTCTCAATACACATCGAATCACTCGGCTACACCCGTTCACAATCACTGGAATACTGATTCACTCCACCTGAATTTAATCTCTAGCACTCCCTTTATAAGCAGTCACTATCCACACTTCAGTTGTATCAGGGCTTTCAAGTTTTGAAGACAGGGAAGAGTGACCCCCAGAATCATGTGAACAATTCCAGGATATGCTTTTTTTTTCATTGGTTGTTCCGTTAAAGGAGTGGTTGATTACAATTTCACTTTTTTTATTTTAATGGACTTAATGCACAGCTGCACTACTTCCTGAACTTAAGCCAGCTCCTTGTTTCCTGTCTGCCATTATTGGTCAAATTGATTAATCCAGGTGTGCCTGACCTCAGTAGTCACTGCAACAATAATCAGACACACCTGAATGGGCTTTATGCACAGCTGCACTACTTCCTGAACTTCAGCCAGCTCCTTGTTTCCTGTCTGCCATTATTGGCCAAATTGATTAATTCAGCTGTGCTTGTCCTCAGTAGTCAAGGCAACAATAATCAAACACACCTGAATTAATCAAGTTTGGCCAATAATGGCAGGCAGGAAACAAGGAGCTGGCTGAAGTTCAGGAAGTAGTGCAGCTGTGCATATAGCCTATTGATCAAGTTCGGCCAATAATGGCAGACAGGAAACAAGGAGCTGGCTTAAGTTCAGGAAGTAGTGCAGCTGTGTATAAGGTCAATTAGTGTGTAATGTTGCTGTCGGTGCACGAATAATATCTGCAAAGTTGCTGTGCTGAAAGTTTAACGTAAGCAGATATGGGCTTAATGACATGTGTTCTGTCTTGTGAAAAACATCTGGGTTAAATTATGTCCCGTTTCTGAGGTGCATTTCCACATAATCTACCCATAACATGTTTAACTGGCTGGTATAAAAACTTTAAAGGCCCTTTTCTCCGTTTCTTTGTTTGCGTAGTTACTGCACTTTGCCTTTGTAGGGGTTGGGCTGCCATTAAAGTCATAATTTAATGTTACAGCATATTAGTGTATGTTTACATGTTTATATTTTATTATTAATATTTGAAAGCAATTTACATTTCTGTTGCTGTTCTGCATTGTCAGGATATATAGTTAACTTATTTAGTTCACTAACTTACTGAATATATTGCAGGAAGGGGAAGGCAGTGACATATTCATACTGAACATGGAAGAAGTCGACACCGTTGACACCCAAGACACACAAGAGTCCTCCATTTACCCAAGGACGTCCACTCTATCTCCACTAGAGACTCTTTCGCCGCCACCCGCAGCAGCTGTGTCACCATCCACACCTTCCTCATCTTCCACAAGTGAGGTTTTTTCCTCTTCTCAGAAAAGGAAAAAACTTACACCTACCACACCCGTTGAAGATGCTATCATCCAGCGCCTTCATCAAATTGATAAAGAAAAAGAGAATCTGAACAACGAGGACCACGCCTTCGGTGTGATGGGTGTGCTGGCAAAACTTCCAGCCCATGACCACGAAGCAAAGTTTGAAATAGACCAGCTTCTTTATCAGAGACAAAAGCAGGCATATCAAATGAACAGCAGTCAGTAAAAGGACACTTAAAGGGGGGGTTGACTGCCATTTCACTTTTTTCGTTTTAAATAGTGTGCAATGTTGCTGTTGGTGCATGAAAAGTATCTGCAAAGTTGCAGCACTGAAAGTTTAGTGTAAGCAGAGATATCGTCTTTTAAAAATCAGGAAGTATATTGCCTACAAATACGACTGGATTGGGACTACAGCTAGGTTATGGTACATCACTAACTCACACATTTGCATCAACCAGTCCCTCCGGAAAATGCAAAAAAGGGTATGCGCATATTTCTGCGGCTGTCGAGTGTGTTGTGTTTATCCAGCTGTCAGGTCTTCTGTGCTCGGGCTTCCCACTGACGCTGTACTTCGTCAACAATAGATACAATTTATGTTTGATTATGTTCCGGGAAATGACGATCGTAATCTAGCTCTCTGTGTTGTGCATTTTACAGAAGACAGCTTCCAGAATCTCCACGAGTTCAACACCGGATTCAACAAACATGAAGCAGTTCCGACTTTAAAACCAGAGACAGCAGTTGTTGGGCCACAACCTGTAAGTAGGCTAAGACTTCATCATTTTAAATGTATTTGCATGTATAATTCCAGACGTAACGACGTTAGC
This sequence comes from Pimephales promelas, assembly GCF_016745375.1. The sequence continues at coordinate 11,308,822 of NW_024121255.1, read as the reverse complement.
CTTGTGTTTTATTTTTTTCAAATGCCAGCGCTGGCTTAATAGCCACTAGGCTATAGTTATGCTATTTTGTGTCTACGACAAATGCGTACAAACATGAATTTTGTATAAGTACTAATGTTGTAAATGTATTTTTCATGTATATATGTTTTATGACGTTATTTTCGATTTGATCAAGAACATAAACTTGCCAACGCTGTTTGAGTATAACATTAGTAGCCAGTCAGTTGCTATTGTTGCCAGTCAGATGCTATTGTGTAAAACAAACGTTTTACACAATAAACAAACGTTTTACACAATAAAGTGTATAAAGTAAAAAAAAATAGTAAGAGCCGTGTGTGGTGACGTTCTGTTTGACTCTCTTCATCGCGGCATTCTCGGTCTGATTCTGCCTGAAACTGCAGTCGACACATATTTACATCTGGACCGCAGCTAATGACATGCACGTTTCGCCCGTAAAGGTAATGGGCATTAACCTTCCGGGCAACGTGAGCGACAGTTTAGCCAATCACAACACACCGGACCAAACTAACCAATCTGAGCCCACTACGTGTTTCTGAGGGAGTGTTTTCATAGGATCAGGAAGTGAACCACTCGTTCGAGGACAGAGGAGAGCGCAGCTGACAATAAAGGTGAAAATAGTTTATGAAAAATAAGACTTTTTAAAAAAGAAAAAACACGAATACATGTTATATTGCACCCCATAAACAGAATCAGGCAAAGAAAAAAAGCAGTCAACCCCCCCTTTAATGTATTTGTTGGGTGTTTTTACACTGTTAAATAAATTTGTAAAGATTTTCTGTGTGTTCCATATTTTTTGTCTGAGGTTTTAAAAGAACAACAATAAAAAGTACCCAATCAAATAGCTGTTTATTCATGAAGTCAATACACAATGTACACATTTAACAAGTAATGTAGTTATTAAATAATAAAAAAAAAGGTCTGGAAGTGAAAAACACCAAAATGTGCATTTATTTAAATGTTCTGGAGGCCCATCCTAACTACATTTTCTTGCCATGGCACAAGTCCAGCTGGTGTTTGGAAAAATGTTGTCAGATTGTGCCTTGTGTTGAGTGAGACCCGTAATGCTTAAGTGAGACAGCTGCGTTGCCTCAAGAAGATTAGTGTCTCCTGTCACATGCCGCCTCCATTCCCCTGGGTGGATGTCTCCATTTGCGGCATCAGTGTGTGTTAGGTAGTTCTACCAGAAAGACTCGGGAGATAAGATACTATACAATAAAGCATTTTAATAACAGCGCAGCAAGCCATATATGCAATAAAGTTCTTTGGCGTAGGCCCCGTCCGTAACTCGCGATCCGAGGGTATGGATTCTGCATATCCTGCCTGAAGATGAAGGCCACACATAGACGAGGCCATGCTGAGCCACATAGATGAGGCCACGCTGAGCCACATAGACAAGGCCACTCTGAGCCACATAGACATGGCCACGCTGAGCCACATAACACGAGGCCACGCTGAGCCACATAAAACGAGGCCACGCTGAGCCACATAGACGAGGCCACGCTGAGCCACATAGACGAGGCCACGCTGAGCCACATAAAACAAGGTCACGCTGAGCCACATAAAACAAGGCCACGCTGAGCCACATAAAACAAGGCCACGCTGAGCCACAAGGCCACGCTGAGCCACATAGACGAGGCCACGCTGAGCCACATAAAACAAGGTCACGCTGAGCCACATAAAACAAGGCCACGCTGAGCCACATAGACGAGGCCACGCTGAGCCACATAGACGAGGCCACGCTGAGCCACATAAAACGAGGCCAGTCTGAGCAAACGAGGCCGTGCTGAGCGCCACAGAGACGAGGCCGCGCTGAGCACCATAGAGATGAGGCCGCACTGAGCACCGCAGAGACAAGGCCGCGCTGAGCCCCACAGAGACGAGGCCGCGCTGAGCCCCACGGAGACGAGGCCGTGCTGAGCCCAACAGACGAGGCCGCGCTGAGCCCCACGGAGACGAGGCCGCGCTGAGCCACACAGAAACAAGGCCGCGCTGAGCCCAACAGAGACGAGGCCGCGCTGAGCCACACAGAGACGAGGCCGCGCTGAGCCACACAGAGATGAGGCTGCACTGAGCCACACAGAGACGAGGCCGCGCTGAGCCACACAGAGACAAGGCCGCGCTGAGCCACACAGAGACGAGGCCATGCTGAGCCGCATAAAACAAGGCCACGCTGAGCCGCATAAAAACAAGGCCACGCTGAGCCACATAGACAAGGCCACACAGAGCCACACAGAGACAAGGTCATGTCATAGACGAGGTTCGCTGAGCCGCTAGGCTGCTAGAGCTGCGCAAAACTAAACGTGCCTAGAAAAGCCACTAGGCTGCACAAAGCCAGCCCCCTAAGGACCATATAGCCAGTGATGGCGCGAGGCGAATTATTCAAGCTGAGACTATCACCAGATAGAAAGCATACACCACCACCAGTAATTGCATAGGAATTTACCTGAATCGTTACTGCAATGCTTGCTGAGCTTCGAGAATGATCTTTAGATCGGGTCTTATATAACTCCAATGCAGAGGAAGACCATCTGCCCATGATCTTAATAACTGAAGTGGAATGACACGATCAGCTGCTGTAGTGGCTGCCCAGATCCTGAAGGATGAACAGTGTACTGGGAGGAAGATAGACTGCAGCTATTGAGGACAGAACTGACAAATCCTGAACCAGTTTAAAGAGTAGTGCTCCGTTAGTTATGATAAATAGTAATTTGATCATAGATGAGAAGGAACAGAATTTAATCCCAATTTATAAATTGATAATGTGATGCAAAGCTTTTATACTCATTCTTTGAGGAAGGAATTAGGTAAGGAACGAGATTAGAAAAGACCATGGGGAAAATCGGGAGTATTTAGCACGTGGAATGAGCCATGAACGCTGTAACAGACAGCTATAATCTGATAACAATAAGAAAGAGACCATTGCAGACAGAGGTAATCAAAAAGGGGCTGACTGGATTTTGCTTTCTGACTTGGAGTGTAATGCTGCTGGTTTAAGCATAACCAACATCTGCAAGGTTAAACACTCAAAGTTCAAACAGTGGAAGAATTCATTTGAGAATTGCTTTAAAGAATACAACAGTGCTGGGAGGAGCTAGTGACATTCCTCCTGCAAGCGGGACATGATACATAGAATATCGCTGACAGAATAACCTAACCAGTGACTAGGTATTGTTTGCCTAACTGTGCTGCTCCTTTAAGAAAGCAGGTAGAAGAATTACTACTCCGCTGTTTGTCTGTTTAGACTTGCCGTAGTTCTCAATTCATGCAACAACCCTGAAACACAGCTGAGCACTTTTCACGTTTTGTCTTCATAACTCTGAAGAACTTATGTCTGTAAGTGATTGTTTAAAGTGCATTTTTGTGACAACCTTAAGTAAAGATTGTTTGAATTACATATTTGTGTGAAAAGTGTTGAAAATGGTAAAGATGCTAATCGCATTAGCCTATCTATGGCGTTTTCCATGTTAAGTTAGCATTCATGCTAATCGCTATACAACCATGTGTGGTTAATGGGTAAATTTATGTTACTGTATTTTGTGTTTTTCAAAATGGTATTAATCCTGTGTTAATAAGAATTTAACATAGTCAAGTTTATTAATAAGTACATTTTGTATTTCTGTATTGCAGTTTCACAGTGCTTCCGATAAAGCATCCTAAACGTTCTACTGCTTCCTGGGTGTTTATTGAAGAACCTGTTAGCTGTCTGCCAAGCCAAGTCCTACCCAAATTTTAGTAAGGGCAGAATAGTGAAAAGACATAATTCGACAAGTTACATCTGGAACGTGTTGCCACATGGAAATGCACAGCAATCTTCAATAAAGCTGCCTTCACTATGGAAGATTTCGAGATACGATCCCAATGCTCTAACACTTCACGTAGCAGCCGGTCTTCTTCAGCAAGTGTTATAGCAGCCAGAGCACTGCAAAGGCAGAGGCTGCTCACACCCAAGCATCATTCGCTCAAAAAGAAGCAGACATGCTAAAAGCACAAGCATATATCGAGGAAGAACAACAGAGAGCTGCAGCTGTGGCTGCTAGGAAGAAAGCAGAGCTTGAAGCAAATCTACACACTCTGCGTCTAGAGGGTGCTGCTGCAGCTGCCAATGCTGAAGCTGAAGTTTTAGAGGCAGCTGCTGAGAACGAAATAGGGGATCCTGATCGCATAAGCTTGAAGAGTGAACGCGTTGAGCAGGGTTTTGCAACGATTACAAAATCTGACTACCCTCACTATGACTCGCAACCCCCGGAACCAATGCCAACACGCCAGCGAGCAATGGAAGTTGGTGAGCCAGTTAAAAGAAGCATGGAGAAGGGTACCACGCAGTCAAGTGAAATCAGCGTCCATGAGTTTCAAGAATTACCCACTCAATACTCATTCATTCAAGAACAAGCTCCTTTGAGTTGCCACCATCAAAGTCCATATAAGTACGCTCTGTATGACTTTGAGCATCCATATCCTTCATATCCACTACGAGGAAGTTCTAGCCACAGAGATCACTCACACATGGCTACACTATCAGACAAACATGGCCAACCTTCCCAGCCTTATTCAACCTTAGCTTCCAGAGAGGCCGAGTCTGGTTCAGCAGCTATGTCAGACTTAGCCAAGTATCTGGTACGCCACGAAATGGTGAGTTCAGGGCTCCTAAAGTATGACGACCAACCAGAGAACTATAGGGCCTGGAAGGCATCCTTCTACAGCTCTATAGAGAGCCTACACCTAGCACCAAGAGAGGAGTTGGATCTCCTTTGCAAATGGCTGGGACCAAAATCTTCCGAGCAGGCAAGAAGGATAAGAGCGGTTCATATCCATGATGCAGCAGCGGGTGTGAATATGGTGTGGCAAAGGCTGGAGGACTGTTTTGGATCGCCGGAAGCCATAGAAAATGCTCTCTTCAGGAAAATAGAGGATTTTCCAAAAATCAGCAACAGAGACAATCAAAAGCTGAGAGAATTTGGAGACATTCTTTTAGAGCTAGAGGCTGCCAGAACAGATGGCTTCTTAACTGGGCTCCGTTACTTGGATACATCTCGTGGCATCACTCCACTTGTCCAGAAACTGCCATACTTCCTGCATGACAAGTGGGTCTCTCTAGCATCACATTACAAAGAAGCCTACAGAGTTCCATACCCACAATTCTCTGTTTTTGCAAAGTTTGTCTGTGACCAAGCCAAGATTCTGAACGACCCGAGTTTTGCAGTACTTACTGGTCCAAGCATGAACAAAACTGAAAGATTCTTTAAACAAAATTTAAAATCACCTGTTTCTGTCAGGAGGACGGACGTCTCAGTAGACACAGACAACCATCCAGACAACACAGGAGAAAATGCACCGATCGACCTCGACAAGCAGTGTCCCCTACATCTCAAACCACATCTACTGAGGAAATGCCGTGGTTTCCGAAGCAAACCTTTGGATGAGAGAAAAACCTACCTTAGGGACAAGAACATCTGTTACAGGTGTTGTGCTTCATCCAGTCACCTAGCCAAGAATTTGCGACAAAAAGATACAATGCAGAGAGTGCAATAGTGATAGTCACCCAACAGCACTTCATCTGGGACCAGCTCCGTGGATTTCTGGAGCCTCTGTAATGGCGAAAGATCAAGGCGGGGAGCAAAGGGAAGGAGCCTCTTTAGCTATTACATCTAAATGCACAGACATATGTGGGACTGCTTCAAGGTCAAGGTCATGTGCAAAAATCTGTCTTGTCAATGTCTACCCAGTAGGCCATAGAGACAGGACCGTGAGAACCTACGCTGTTATCGACGAACAGAGTGACAGATCTTTGGCAAGAAGTGAGTTTTTTGAGCTCTTTGACATCAAGGAAGGTTCCGCTTCATACACATTGAAGACATGCTCAGGAGTCATTGATAACATAGGGCGACGAGCTAACAACTTTGTCTTGGAGTCTTTAGATGGTAAGAATCAGATCCCTCTCCCATCTCTGATCGAATGTGATATGTTGCCGGATGATAAGTCAGAAATTCCCACACTAGAGATGGCCAAACACTATTCTCATCTCAAAGGCGTTGTGGGCAAGATCCCTCCACTCGATCCCACAGCAGCCATCCTTATCCTACTCGGACGAGATGTACCAAGAGTGCATAAAGTCCGAAAGCAGTACAACGGACCTCATAATGCACCCTATGCCCAATGCCTCGATCTGGGCTGGGTTATCATAGGAGAAGTGTGCTTGGGGTCAGCTCACAAACCAAACTCCATCAGTGTCTACAAGACTAACATACTGAGTAATGGCCGTCCATCTCTTTTTGATCCTTGTCCAAGTAAGCTTCACATCAAAGAGAAGGTGAATGTTCAAGTACTTCAACCTGGAGTTGCATTATCTCGCAAATGTTGACAGCCTGTTTAGTGAAACGGATTGTCTTGGTAAACGAGTCTTCCAGCAAACGGCCCAGGATGACAAGCCTGCGATGTCTGTGGAAGATAAGATCTTTCTGGAAATCATGGACAAAAAGATGTTTATGGATGACTCAAACAGTTAGGTGGCTCCACTGCCCTTCAGAGAACCAAGGTGCAAACTTCCCAACAATAGAGTACAAGCAGAAAACCGTATCAAGACACTACGTCGTAGGATGGAAAGAAGTCAGGAAATGAGAGAACACATGCTTGCGTTTATGCAGAGAATCTTTGAATCAGGACATGCAGAACCAGCTCCTCTGCTTCCCCGAGACCAAGAGCGCTGGTATTTGCCAATTTTTGTGGTTTACCATCCACGCAAGCCAGGTCAGATTCGAGCGGTATTTGACTCCAGTGCTAAGCATGATGGCATTTCCCTGAATGACCTCCTTTTGAGCGGCCCTGATTTAAACAACTCGCTCCTTGGGGTACTTACTCGCTTCCGCAAAGAACCGGTTGCTGTAGTAGAGGACATCGAGCAGATGTTCTACTGCTTCAGTGTTTGCGAGGAGCATCGTGATTTCCTGCGGTTCCTCTGATTTCAGAACAACGATCCTGCCAGAGAGGTTGCAGAGTACCGCATGACTGTCCATGTAATTGGAAATAGCCCCTCGCCAGCCGTTGCCATATACGGTTTAAGAAGAGCTGCTCTACAAGAGGAAGACGAATATGGCCTGGAGGCAAAACAGTTTGTCTTGAGAGATTTTTACGTGGATGACGGTTTGGCCTCATTTCCTACCAGTGACCTCGCCATTCATGTGCTACAACAGACTAAAGAAATGTTAGCGGTTTCAAACATTCGACTACACAAAATAGCATCCAATCACAAGGCTGTAATGGAGGCATTCTCACCCGAAGAACGGGCTAAATAGCTAAAGGGTTTAGCACTGGGGGTAGACCCTCTACCTGTGCAGAGAAGCTTAGGGCTCAACTGGAACCTTCAGAGCGACAGTTTCACTTTCTTCGTCTCCAGAGAAGAGAAACCATTCACGCGCAGAGGTGTTCTCTCAACAGTCAACAGTCTGTTCGATCCGCTTGGTTTTGTGGCTCCAATAACAATCCAAGGGAAGTCACTTGTCAGAGAACTTTCGTCAGAGTGTTGTGAATGGGATGCCCCATTGCCTGCCGAAAAAAAGACAAGGTGGAAGACCTGGAAAGATTCGCTCATTCCACTCGAGCAGCTTCAGATTCCACGGTCATACTTACCTGTTTCTTTGGTCTCTACACAAGTCAGGGAACTATGTGTCTTTTCTGACGCCTCTACCACAGCTATCTCTGCAGTAGCTTACATCAGAACAGTTGACAATCTGGGAAATATTCATGTTGGATTCTGCATGGGGAAGTCCAAATTGGCTCCAAAACAGTGTCACACTGTACCACGTCTGGAGCTTTGTGCAGCCGTACTCGCTGTAGAGCTTGCAGACACTTTGGTGGAAGAGTTGGACATGAAGGTGCATTCAGTGAAGTTCTACACAGATAGTAGAGTAGTGCTTGGTTATATATACATCACTAACAGAAGGTTTTACGTATATGTTGCCAACAGAGTAGCACGCATCCGAAAGTCAACACGCCCCGACAAGGGCGTAACTTTGGGTCTACCATTGGGGGGGTTAAACTCGAGCCATATTTATTAATTTATTTATTTATTGAATAATTTTCTTTTGTAAATGGTAACATGCTAATTTGCCGTTCCTGTATTAGAAATACTATTGCTGTGTCCCAATTCGCTCGCTTATACTACGCCCTAAAAGTATGTACTCTTTTTGTGAGGAAAAAGTACATACTTTTGAGTGTGTAGCAAAAGAGTAGGCAAAGCTTTGGGACATACTATCACGTCATCTTTAACGGACAGCTCTGTCGCGTGCTGCGTGCATCCTGTCACCGTAACTGCCCTGTCAATCATCTTGTCACAGTTAAAATCCTCCATTCTATCTAATTTTAATTCCTACCGTTTCGGAGAGCACGCTCGTCTGCCAGTTGTGGGAATTCATGCTCTCCTCGTGTTTGCAATTTGAATATAATGATGCATTTAAAACGTAATGGCTAAACGTGTCTTTACAAAAGTTCACAATGCTGCTGCAAATGCAATATAATGTGGACAACATTGAATAAATTCATTTTCGTCAGGTTAGATACTGATGATTAATCTCTGAAAGCTCTTTATCTAAACCTCTCTACACAACCGCGGGGACTCGTGCGTCCTCCGTATCGACGTGTCTGTAGTTTTTTACCACTTTTTACTTGTGTTTGTAGTTCTAACCGAATCCTCGTCCAACGCGCAATGATTTGTAGGCAATATCAGCCGTTAGAGTGTGCATCGATCTACACTTCGGATTCTGACCGGAAAAAGTAGACCATCCGGGTATCTTTGAAACACTCATTTCAACATACTACGATTTGGGACGTACTAATTCTATTTTCGAATACTATTTAGGATGGATAGTATGCGAATTGGGACGCAGCAATTGTGATATACTTTTATTCCCCACTTCTGAGGTAGGAAAGGGTTCCGAGCCCCACCTGTCCCCAATCAACCCAACAAAATGTTAAGAAACTAGGCTTCATCAGACTAGGGTCATAACCCCCCTAACTCCCCCGCAAATTACGCCCATGCGCCCCGAGCAATGGCCTTTTATCAACACAGGACACAATCCTGCAGATCACGGCACACGAGACATACCAGCTGCTCTCTTGAAGGAAACCAATTGGTTTTGCGGAGCCCCCTTTCTAAAAAAGAAAGATAACGCTGCTTCGTCTCAGCAGGAGGTCTTCGAGCTCATGGAACCAGACTTGGACGCAGAGGTGCGTCCTCTGGTTACGACCCTGGCTATTAATGTTTCCAAGGCTCACCTTGGCTTGCACAGATTCGAGCGCTTTTCCAGCTGGAAGCAACTGATTCTTGGAGTAGCCAGACTTATTCAGAGGGTCAGATCTTGTTTTAAGACTTTGGACGAAACAAAGATGGACAATTTCTCACAGGCAAGGACTGTTATAATCCATTGTGTACAACACAAAATCTTCAAAGAGGAAATTAAGAATTTGTCCAAAGGAGAGAGTGTGTCAAAAGACAGTCATCTCAGAAAACTTGATCCCATCATAGACACTGACGGTTTGTTGAGAATTGGTGGTCGTCTGTCCTCAGCCGCAATTTCCTGGGAAGAGAAACATCCAATAATCATCCGTAAACTCCATCACATTGCAACACTGTTGGTGCGTTATTACCATGAACGGGTCGCACACTAAGGCAGACACATCACCGAAGGTGCTATTCGGTCGGCCGGTTTATGGATATTGGGAGGAAAGAGATTGGTTTCGAGTGTCCTACACAAGTGTGTTACTTGTTTGAAATTAAGAGGCGAGACAGAAAAACAAAAAATGTCCAACCTACCTGTCGATCGAGTCGCCCAAGTTCCTCCATTTACTCATGTCGGGATGGACGTGTTTGGCCCGTGGACAGTTTGTGCACGTCGCACCAGAGGAGGTCTTTCTGAAGGAAAACGTTGGGCAGTGTTGTTCTCCTGTCTAGTCACAAGAGCAGTGCACATAGAGGTAGTGGAGTCTCTATCAACATCGAGCTTCATAAATGCTCTAAGGAGATTTACAGCTATCAGAGGACCAGCAAAGCTTTTTTGATCCGATCGTGGAACAAACTTTGTCGGTGCCTGTAGAGAACTAGGAATAACACCGCAAGAGGCAGAGCTTCAGTCTTATCTGAAGGAACAAGGCTGTACTTGGGATTTCAATGTACCCCACGCTTCTCACATGGGTGGGGCATGGGAAAGGATGATAGGTGTTGCTCGCCGCATTCTGGATGCCATGCTACTCAAGGTGCACTCCCCCAAACTCTCACATGAGGTCTTAGTCACGCTACTGGCCAAAGTTGTTGCTATAATGAACGCAAGGCCAATAGTCCCAGTGTCATCAGATCCAGACAGTCTTGTTGTCCTCACGCCTGCCATGCTTTTGACACAGAAAACAGATTCATTGACCGCTCCTTTGGAAGACTTTGACTTAAAGGATCTTTACCGGAGTCAATGGAAGCAGGTTCAAAATCTTGCGGATCACTTCTGGAAACAATGGCGTCAGGAATACCTTGCCACACTACAACCAAGACGGAAATGGCAGACAAGTCTACCCAACTTACAAGTTGGAGATGTCGTGCTTCTTAAAGACAAGGGAGCAAGGCGGAATGAATGGCCTACTGCAGTGTTTCCCAACCCTGTCTCTGGCGGCACAACAACACTGCGTGTTTTCTTTGTCTCCCTAATCAAACACACCCGATTCAACCCATCAGCTCATTAACCCACCTGATTATGAGCTTATGGGTTGAATCAGGTGTGTTTGATAAGGGAGACAAAGAATACACGCAGTGTTGGTGTGCCGCCAGGAACAGGGTTGGGAAACACTGGCCTATGGGACTGATAGTCAATACATTTCCTGGCCGAGATGGTAGAGTTCGCCAAGTGGAGGTTAGGGTAGTTCAAGGAGGTTCTGCTAGAGTTTATTTAAGACCCATCGCAGATGTCGTTCTTTTGTTCAGAAAGACATAGTTCTACCACTCGACCACAACTTTGCTCACTGAGAATGGGCTTTATGCCCAGCTGCACTACTTCCTGAACTTCAGCCAGCTCCTTGTTTCCTGTCTGCCATTATTGGCCAAATTGATTAATTCAGGTGTACCTGACCTCAGTAGTCATGGCAACAATAATCAGACACACTGAATTAATCAATTTGGCCAATAATGGCAGACAGGAAACAAGGAGCTGGCTGAAGTTCAGGAAGTAGTGCAGCTGGGCATAAAGCCAATTGCCCAGAAGTTTGGTTGTTCAGCAGTCAGTGTGCGCGCGTGCAAGAGTATGGGGGTAGGATTGTTCCATTATTCAAAATAAATAGATTAAGATCCACAAATAAATGTAGAGAGTTTCACAAAAAAATATAAAACTCACAAATAAATAAAATGAGATTTGCAAATAAAACTATGTATTTACAAATGTTTTTTATGCCACAAACACAACTCTGCCTGGCATTTATTTGTGAACCGGGGTGGATTTGCCTTTTGGATTTAAGTGTCATTCTGGTTGTCCACCTACTGTACATCCGCGTTTCCTAATTTCTTATGCATAACAGGTGACAATTCAAATGCGTAAAACGCAACCCATATTTAGATGCTGTTCTTAGATACTGATTAATCACAAGTCACCAATTTTGAATTATTTTTTTCTTAAATCAAACAAAAGGTGCTTGTAAACGCAGTGAGCCACGCATCTCAAGCCATGCATTCTGTATTAAGATTTTGACTTTTAATGACTTAATGACTTTTGTTAATTTTATTTTATTGATAACAGCCTTATTATTATAATAACTGATTCGTTTTTTGATTCATATTAAGAACTTGACATATACTGTATGATGATGTATAGCCTAACTAACCTACCTATTTAATAAGGTTTGGGTAGCCTATAAAATCAATTTATAGGTGGAATGGGGAAATATCACCACGACCACGCGTGGCTCACTGCGTTTAAATGAGGCACTTTTGTTTGATTTAAGAAAGAATAATTCAAAATTGGTGACTTGTGATTAATCAGTATCTAAGGAGCATCTATGAATTATGAGTTGCATTTTAAGCATTTAAATTGTCACCTGTATGCACACGAAATTAGGAAACGCAAATGTAAATGTGTATTGAGTCACATTTCAAAGTTATTGATCAATATGCTTGCGTGGGAGTCAGTGAAATGTGCGCTGGTTTCTCTCCGCGTTCTGCACTGGTGTGTGAGTCTCATGGACAATAAACGCAAGCCAAACGCAAGCTATCAGCCCTATCCACCGCGTTTATATTGTTATTAATAGTGGACACTTTCATGCTCTTTCATGTCCAAGTGTCTGCTATGAGACCTGTTGAAGTGCAGTTTCTGTTCATGTGTGCTATGCGTGTTAACCCTATATAGCCTACCCTACATACAGTTAGGGTGAAATACATGAATGTGATATTGTCTGCACAGCTCTTGGGTTCCCTTTCGTAGTCACTTCGAGTTACGTCAGAAGTGACGGAGATTGGGGGTTTCGCATAGAAAGCCAATCCTCTTCGAGTATTTAAACACGAGCCAATGGCATGCAATGCCTTGGGGCTGCGGAAATTTGCATAGCGTACTCCGCCCTACTCCGTGAGTATAAAAGGAGGAAGTGAACGCAACCGCAGTATGTTTTCGCTTCGGAGCCAAGAGAACCTCTTCACTCCTGAAAGCTATTACAAGACTCTTCGAGACGAGCGTCCTCTTCAGTGTTGGTGTGACGGCGGTACCCAGCGAGTTTCTGCATTGCCTGCGATCTGTGCAGTGGTCTGCCAGACTTTGCGCTTCTCCCTGGTCGCCTCAGCGCTGAAAGAGTGAATTTCCTCCTCTCTGTAAAAGAGCTACACGCGGCACGTCTTTTTAAAGACGGTTCGCCCGTGTTCTTCTGGATGCGGTCGATTTCTGTCGTCATCTGATGGTCGCGATCGCTGCTCTGTATGCCTGGGCATTCAGCATGCAGCAGCAGCGTTCGTGGATGACTCATGTTCCTGCTATGGGGACATGACCATCTCCACACTGAGGTTAAAAAAAAGAAAAAAAGATATGTATATATATATAGAAAAATTATATTTTATATATAGAATGTATATTTTTATATATATGTATATATATAAAAAAAAAAAAAAAAAATCTCACTAGAGTGAGAGCCCCGGTCCCCCTTACTCGATCGGCTTCCTTCACGAAAGGGGGCCCGTCGACCGGGGACCCGGCGAATTAACGGTGACGGTGTGGCATAAAGCCCCGACGATTTCTCGGGCCACACCTCCCGCCTCAGTGCGTGAGCCAGCGAGCGTTAGTTCGATTCAGTCGGCTGCCTCTTCAGTGGTACCGGCTGCTTCGAGCAGCGCTCCAGATGATGATGTGATGTCGATCGCAGCATCACTAGGTGGGCTACAGTCCTCGGGAGATGAGGATGCGGCTGCACTGCCCCCTTCGGGAGAGCCAGCGCTGCCCGTGTCGGATCCCGAGCTGACGGCATGCTGTCTCAAGCCGCTGGGAGTATTGGGTTAGAGTGGCATCCTCCATTCTCCCCCGATCTCTCACGGAGGGATAATTGGTTTTTGGACAAAGCTGCCGCCGCGAGGCCACGGCCAACTCCATTGCCTTTTTTTCCCCGAGCTGCATGCGGAGTTATCGCGCTCTTGGGGGACTCCTCTGTCCACTCGAGAGTGCGATCTCTCCCCCGCCTTTCCCCCCTCGATGGGGGGGCCGCCCGTGGGTGCACTGGGATGCCCCCGCTGGAGCGTTCTGTTGCGATACAGCTGTGTCCACAGGGCGCCTCCTCCGTGGTCCTCCTAGGCACCCATCCAAAGCCTGTAGGTTCTCGTCTGCCATGGCGGCGCGTTCCTGTAGAGCGGCGGGACGGGCGGCCTCCGCTTTGCATGCGATGAGCACTGTGCAAGCGCAGATGCTCAGAGATATGCTCGAGGGCGGGACTGATCCAACGGCATTCGAAGATTTGCGGTCCGCCACTGACCTTGCTCTCCAAAAGGGCAACGAAAGTGGCCGCTCGCGCCGTTGGTCAGGTGATGGCCACTAGTGTGGTCCAGGAGCGTCAACCTGGCAGACACTCGGAGCGCTGAGCGGATTCGTCTGCTCGACGCCCTTCTCTCCCAGGTTGGCCTTTTTTGGCGGTGCAGTCGAGAACTGTTGCCCAGCAGTCTCCACTGCCCAGGAGCAGACGGAGGCAATCAAACATGTTCTGCCCCGACGACCAGCTGCTGCCTCCACCCAGTCGTCGGCACAGATGCCTCCCGCTGCTCGCCGCCGAGGACGCCCCCCCGCGGCTCCCCTGCCTCCCGCCCCGCCCCAGCAGCAGCCTTCATCCGGGCCACGGCGTGGAGGAGGCCGCCGGCAGGCGTCACAGCCCCCTCAGGCCGCACACCCCGCTAAACGCCAGGTAAGCGATGATCCTGATACGGGCTGCTCAGTGATGGAGTTGAGTTTTTCCCCAGGAGGCGGGAGCAGGCCCCCTCCTGCCCCCGGTGGAGGGCCGGGGGGAAAATCTTTCGTTTTCAGTTCCCGCTGCTCGCCCACGGGTGGGCAGCGCCCTGAGTTGGTTAAGAAAGACTTGACATCATCACTGAGCCCACAGACTGGAATGAGTGCGCTCGACGTTCCAGTGCGTCAGCCCACACATTCCTCTCTGTCTCTGAGGGTGCGGAAGGGTGCGAGTGTCGTCCCCGGGCTACGCCAATCCCTTCCCCCTCTGTCGCCAGACCCCCGGCGGAACGGACCCCCGTGGAACGCTCCGCTTTCCCTGGTCCCTTCCGTCGGGGAGCGGGCTTCGACGCATCCGAGCGGGGTCATCCCTGCACGCGTGCCAGTCGACCCGCCACGCTGCCCCTCCGGGGGGACGCCTGTGGTTCAGATGACCCCGTTGGCTCACTTCCTGGAAGCCTGGCTAGTGCTTCCCGGGATATCCCGCTGGGTCATCAGAACGATCAGATTCGGCTACGCGATTCAGTTCGCACGGTCTCCTCCCCGCTTCAGGGGAGTTCGCTCCACGATAGTTGGTGGCAATGCCCCACTCCTGAGAGCGGAGATTGCGACCCTGCTGGCGAAGGGTGCAATCGAGACGGTCCCTCCAGCCGAGGTGGAGTCCGGGTTTTACAGCCCCTACTTCATTGTCCCCAAGAAGACCGGTGGGTTACGACCGATCCTGGACCTGCGCATTTTGAACCGTTCTCTCCATCGTCTACCGTTCAAAATGCTCACGGCCAAACGCATTTTCGAATGTGTTCGGTATCAGGATTGGTTTGCAGCGATCGACCTGAAGGACGCGTACTTCCATGTGTCCATCTTACCTCGACACAGACCGTTTCTTCGGTTTGCCTTCGAGGGCCAGGCATATCAGTGCGCCGTTCTCCCATTCGGGTTAGCTCTGTCCCCTCGCGTCTTCACGAAGATCGTCGAGGCAGCCCTTGTTCCCCTTCGCGAACACGGGGTTCGCATCCTGAATTATCTCGACGACTGGCTGATACTAGCACACTCTCGAGCTCAGCTTTGCGAACACAGAGACTTGGTGCTCCGGCACCTAGCCCGTTTGGGCCTTCGGGTCAACCGGGAAAAGAGCAAACTTTGCCCCGTGCAGAGGATCTCTTTTCTCGGCATGGAGATAGACTCGGTCGCCATGTCCGCGCAGCTCACGAACGAGCGCGCGCACTCACTGCTGACTTGTCTTCGACAGTTCGAGGGCAAGAGTGCGGTTCCACTGAAACTATTTCAGAGGCTCCTGGGGCATATGGCATCCGCGGCCGCGGCAACGCCGCTCGGTTTGCTTCATATGAGACCGCTTCAGCTGTGGCTTCGCGATCGAGTCCCGAGGTGGGCATGGCATCGCGGCTCGCTCCGAGTTCCAGTGACTCCAGCGTGCCGCCGAACCTTCTTCCCGTGGTCGAACCTCAGCTTCTTCGGACCGGCGTCCCTATTCAGCGAGTTTCCAGGCATCTCGTTGTCTCCACGGATGCATCTACCACGGGTTGGGGTGCCATGTGCAATGGGCATGCAGCCGCCGGTTCCTGGACAGGAGCCCAGCGCCTCATGCACATCAATTGCCTCGAGCTGTTGGCAGTACGGCTCGCCCTACACCGCTTCCGAGCGTTGCTCAAGGGCCAGCATGTGCTTGTCCGCTCAGACAACACTACGGCAGTAGCGTACATCAACCACCAGGGGGGTCTACGCTCACGCCAGTTGTCGCAGCTCGCCCGCCACCTCTTGATATGGAGTCAGAAGCACCTGAGGTCCCTTCGTGCAGTTTACATTCCTGGAGACCGGAACTGGGCAGCCGACGAGCTGTCCCAGGTCCGCCCCATCTCCGGCGAATGGCGACTCCATCCCCAGTCGGTCCAGCTGATTTGGGACGAGTTCGGGGAGGCACAGATAGACCTGTTCGCCTCTCGGGACTCGTCCCACTGCGCCCAGTTTTATTCTCTGACCCGCGGCACTCTCGGCTCGGATGCGCTGGCGCACAGCTGGCCACGGGGCCCACGCAAGTATGCGTTTCCCCCAGTGAGCCTCCTTGCACGGGTGTTGTGCAAGATCAAGGAGGACGAGGAGCAGGTCTTGCTGGTAGCCCCCTACTGGCCCACCAAGACGTGGTTCTCCGATCTCTTGCTCCTCGCGACAGCACCTCCTTGGCCTATTCCTCTGAGACAAGATACTCTCTCAGAGACGGGGCACTCTGTGGCACCCTCGTCCCGATCTTTGGAGGCTGCACGTGTGGCTCCTGGACGGCACGAGGCAGGTTTGAGTTCGCTGCCACCTGCGGTGGCGGCAACCATCACTTCCGCAAGAGCGTCGTCCACGAGACCTTTATGCGTTGAAGTGGAACCTCTTCGTCAATTGGTGCTCTTCTCGCGGAGAAGACCCCCGGAGATGTTCGATCAGTGTCGTGCTTTCCTTCCTGCAAGAAGGGTTGGAGCGCAGGCTGTCGCCCTCCACCCTTAAGGTTTACGTCGCGGCCATTGCCGCTTCTCATGAAGCAGTGGAAGGTAAGTCCTTAGGGAAGCACGACCTGGTCATCAGGTTCCTGAGGGGAGCGAGGAGGCTGCATCCGCCTCGTCCTCCCCTCGTACCCTCTTGGGACCTCTCGGTAGTTTTAAGTGCTCTGCAGAGGCATCCCGTTGAGCCTTTGCAATCGGTAGAGTTAAAGTTTCTGTCCATGAAGACAGCACTCCTGGTTGCATTGGCCTCCATCAAGAGGGTGGGGGACCTGCACGCATTCTCCGTTGACGAAGCGTGCCTGGAGTTCGGGCCGGCTTACTCTCACGTGATCCTGAGACCCCGGCCTGGATATGTGCCCAAGGTTCCCACCACTCCCTTCCGGGACCAGGTGGTGAACCTGCAAGCGCTGCCCCCGGAGGAGGCAGACCCAGCCTTGGCACTGCTCTGTCCGGTACGTGCTCTCCGCACCTATGTCGACAGAACGCAGTGTTTCAGGACCTCAGACCAGCTCTTTGTCTGTCATGGAGGGAGCCAGAAGGGAAGGGCTCTCTCAAAGCAACGGCTGTCCCACTGGATTGTGGATGCCATTGCTTTGTCTTACCAGCAGCAAGGCCTTCCGTGCCCCCTTGGTGTGACGGCCCATTCCACTCGGAGTGTGGCCTCCTCTTGGGCTTTAGCGCACGGCGCCTCGCTAACAGACATCTGCAGAGCTGCAGGCTGGGCGACACCCAACACCTTCGCCAGATTCTATAATCTGCGAATTGAGCCGGTATCCTCTCACGTACTCGTTTCGGCCAGTTCTGGATCCGCTCAGGTGTCTTCGCTTGCTCGCCACTCCACTCCCCGGACTGGATAAGTGCGATATTTCCTCAGTTCTTCCATTGAAGCCTTGAGTCCTCCAGCACCGACGATGCGGGCACCACTGCTGTGGCTCTGGATGCTGGCTAGGTGCCTCCATGCGTACGGTTCCCCCTTGGTAACCGTCTCATGTGTATTATCCACTGTAAGCCTCTCTGAGCATGTGTCTTCCCTTGGCAAGCCATCTGCCACCCCTGGAGCTGAAATTAGTAGCCACCTGCGGTTGGTGCTCCAGTGATTCCATATGTGTTCCTATGTGGCCATATGTGTATTCGTAAGTCCTCCCTTCGGTAGGCAGCTGGTAGCATGTCCCCTTCGGGATATGTTTCCCAGTGTACCTTGGTAATCCTGTGTCTAAGTCGGATCCCCTAAGGAAAACAGGTAAGGCTCGGGGGTTTAGACTTTCGCAGGGCACTGGAAGACAGCCTGAAGTTGGCGTGATGGCACAGACCCCCAATCTCCGTCACTTCTGACGTAACTCGAAGTGACTACGAAAGGGAACGTCTCGGTTACGTATGTAACCCTCGTTCCCTGAGTAGGGAACGGAGACGTTACGTCTCCCTGCCACTTCTGCTGTATCGCTGGGTAGATGCCGAGTTCAGTCTTGGCTCCTCAGCGAAGACATACTGCGGTTGCGTTCACTTCCTCCTTTTATACTCACGGAGTAGGGCGGAGTACGCTATGCAAATTTCCGCAGCCCCAAGGCATTGCATGCCATTGGCTCGTGTTTAAATACTCGAAGAGGATTGGCTTTCTATGCGAAACCCCCAATCTCCGTCACTTCTGACGTAACGTCTCCGTTCCCTACTCAGGGAACGAGGGTTACATACGTAACCGAGACGTTTCATTTGGTCACACACCACAAGGAGTCACTGTGGCCTCAAAGCTTCAGCACTGTCACTCTGTGCTCGATTGCTGATGTCTGAGTTAAAACACGCCCCCCCCTCATTAGCAAATAAATAAATAAATAAATGTGTAAAAAAAATACAATTATACAAAAATATGGAAATAAATGTATAAATACTTATTTGTACTTTTTTACATTTCTTTGTATATTTATTTATGTATTTTTGCTTTTTTACATTTCTTCGTATTTTTATTTATGTATTTATTTATTTTTAATTAAGTCAGCTTTGGCATTCCATATTTTAGAAGAGGAAGTTACTCATCTGCATTTGTGAGAAAATCTGCCTGGACGCATTTGTAAGGAAATCGAGCCGAGAGATCTCACAATCATAACCGACAGATATGCATTTGTTTGCACTAGAGTTGGTACTTGTTCAAAGGTTACATGCAACTTGTAGGATGATTTGTATTTATTTGTGAAATATTATGAAGGATCATTTATTTAAATTTGTAAAACACAATATTGGTTGCTCCATTGCATTTTCGCTTAAATTGACCTTTGTTTTTGCAAATTGCTTTCTGTTTGTTTGTGAGTCGATTTTTCCTTTGCAAAGCAGATCGAGTTTGTTTGCAAAATGCTGGATTTGCTTGTTTAATTTTGGTACATAATTCGATCCATAAGAAACACATCATGTAAAACTAATTACACGCTTGTTTGTATGGAGGGTTGGGAATTGTTACAGTAACTCATTTCTGTATCCAATATGGTTGTCACATCACATGACAAGAGAACAAATGACTTGAAAGGTGAACTAATAATTTGTGTTTCCAGTACTGACTGCATATGGGGCTGTCATGGGATGAATGAATATCTCAGACCCAAAGACTTGAGAGCTGAACTAATCTGTTTCCTGTAAAGAACCTATGGGATGTTGTGCATGAGTGGTCAACACAACATTAACAAATCACTCTATGAGACTCATATGAAAGTCAAGTCATATTAAACATTTGTTCAAAATAAAAGAAATCGCTCTTGATCGACCCATTACTAATATAAAAACATCAAAATGAGCACAGAATGAATACAGAGTATGTGATGGCATTGATAACATTAAAGTATAAATGAAAAGTCCTTCTACATAAAATAAAATACATCACATTAGAAAATATGCAGAAATGGATTAATGTCACCACAAATACCGTAAAAGAGAACAAGGCTACTGTACACTGTAAAAATGATCGTGATTTTAACAGTAAAAGACAGTAAAAATGCTAAAGTGAAAAACTGTTTATTGGTTAACAGAAAGTTTCCTTACTATATACAGTAAATAACTGTGATATATAATGGTATATTTATTGTAATTTTACTGTAAAATACTGTTAAATTTACAGTTTTTGGAAGTGAAAAAGAACAAGGCACTGTATAATTTACAGTGAAAAAATTTAAGTTGAAATTCCCACAATTCCCTGCGTAACACTTCACATTTAATGTATTTGTTTTTTTAAATAACTGTTTCCTCGTACTTTTCTTAGTTTTTTTCTAATCAGTTATGTACATTAGGGTTTTATGTTACATTTAATGTTGTTAAATTAATGCTTATTGCTTTTTAAAATTTCAGTTTTACCATGATGGTGTTTAATGTTTGTGTGAATGACACTAAGGAGCTTCTATATATTAGCATGAACTTTCTTGTGGAAGATTTGCTTATGATGAGCTTTGATTGATTTTTTGACTCTCATTACTGCTGTGATTGTTGGCTGTCAGTGTATTACAATGGAATAAAACAGATATTAATACTTCAAAAGGTAAGTAAATTAACATTATATCAGATAAAAACATTCGGTTTATTGCTGTAAAATGAAATGTGGTTAAAAGTCTGTAAAACTTAAAATGTTGCTACCGTATTTTTAACAGGAAGGCTGCCAGGTTTTTCCTGTAAATTTAACAGATTTATTTTTACAGTGTAGGATTGAAGAAGTGTGCTCCCTTAATTGTATTTCTAAAACTACTTATAACATATTTGTAACAATATAAAAATTTTATCGATTTAATATAACTACTTTTGATCAACTTTTTAAAAATCAATTTAATATATCTAAAATAAAAAAAATATATACAAAACACAATAAACACATAACATCTCTTGTGTGTGTGTGTGTGTGTGTGTGTGCGTGTGTGGCACAAAGATACCAATATCTGTTATCCATGTCCTTGTCCTTGTGGAGACATGTTCTGATCTCCATGAGGAAAACAGCTTATAAATCATACAGAGTGATGTTTTTAATATTATTTTTTATTGCAGAAATTCCTGAAAGTTTTATACTGTTTGAGCAGTATAAAAATCCTTATGTCTATGGAAAGATGCCGTAAAACATGGAAACTCAACTGTACGTGTGTGTGTGTGTCAAGATAGATAGATAGATAGATAGATAGATAGATAGATAGATAGATAGATAGATAGATAGATTGAATTTTGGTTGATTCACAAATGTGTTTGTGGATGGTGGACAAAAATGATATAAAACTATATCTTTTTTGTTTCTCGTCCAATGATTGCTTTTTTAGTGTTTCTTTCTGGATGAAAAAGAATGATGTAGCACTTTGGGGCAAATATGGCCACCAGTAATCCAAAACTTGAAGAAAGAATGGCAAATATCTCCACAGCCACTGCATATTTCCCTGGTGAACTCACATATGCAGGAACAAATGCAATCCACACAGCACAGAAGATCAGCATACTGAAAGTGATGAACTTTGCTTCATTAAAATGGTCTGGAAGGTTTCTCGCCAGGAAGGCTAATAGGAAACTTACTGCTGCCAATAGTCCAATGTATCCCAGCAGAAGAGAAAAACCAGCCACTGAGCCAATAGCACATTCAAATACTATTTTAGAGCGAATGTACTGGTTGTTTTTATGGGGTGTTGGAGAGGCAGTTGATAGCCAGACTGCACATATCACAACCTGGAGGGCTGTCAGGACTAGAACTGTGCATCTTTGTTGAGCTGCTCCAAACCATTTCATCGCTCCTTTGCTCTCTGGTCGAGAGGACTTGAACACAGCTATTACCACCATAGTCTTGACCAGGATGCAGGAGATGCACAGGACAAAGCTTATGCCAAACACAGCATGTCTTAACTGACACGTCCACAATTGTGGCTGACCAATGAACAGTAGAGCACACAGGAAACACAGTTTAAGTGACACCAGCAGCAGGAAGCTGAGCTCTGAATTGTTGGCGCGTACTATGGGAGTGTTACTGTGATGTGCAAAGATGACCATCACAAGAGTGCAGAAGCAGGTGCCAAGCAGAGATGCAGTGGTCAGAGAGATACCCAGAGGATCCTCATAGGACAGAAACTCAACTTCTTTCGGTACACATTGATTCATATCTGGATTGGACCAAAACTCATCTGGACACAACATGCACTCAACAGCATCTGTGGGTAAGAAAAAGACAGAATGCAACATTTTAAAGAGAAAATAACTATCAAATTATATTACAATTTTGCCAGCTATCTCCTGACCTGTTGTATTAGAAATCTCTCCAGCAGCACATGGCAGACAGTCAAAACAGCAAACAGGAAGACCCTTCTTTGTAGCTCTTCTGGTTCCTGGTGGGCAGCTCTCACTGCACACAGACTGTGGGGGCTAAAAGACACATCATCATGTTTATGTCCTTTACATAATGACAAGCTTGGCTTTTCCATTAATTTATTCTAATTTATCTTATCATAGCTTTATTTAGTATGTATACCTGCAAAAATTATTACATTTCAAATTCAAAGTTAATTACTTTTTTCATCTCAAAGTTCCAGTAAAATGCATCCTCATCCAGTGTGAGCATCATTCCTGATGCTGCCCCTTCATTTACGACACCGACCTTGTGGAGCTTTATTGACCCATCAGAGCTCGGCTGCCAGTTCAACACATCATATATGGCCAGAGCATCTCCATTTTTGTCAAATGACACGTGATCTCCAAAGCCTGTGGTGAAGTTCACTTTCTGTAGGTAATGAACCAGCTGTACAGTTTGTAGACATGACAGGTGTTATATGTTTATCTGAAATTTGAATTAATGTAGAGCACATATTTTGCTTTTCCACAGTCAGCTCATCTATATGCCTGGGAAAAATCTGCACGATACCTGTGGGTCTTACCTGCCAGGGTTTAAGATTTGTTATGACAGCACAACTGTTCCCACTAAATGGTCCTCTACCCTCTTCACACTGCATCAGGTCATGAAGTGCATGTGCTAGGGCATAAACTGCCTTATACACATTATAAGATGCCCTCAACCCTGAAACATCAGAGTATGGTGAGTTTGTGGAGCTCAGATCCTCCAGTCCTGTACACACCTTTTTCACTTGCTCTCCTTCTGTCTCTTTACCCCCAGTTTCAAAACTGCACCCAAACATGTTCTCCCAGAATATCCTCACTATATTATTTCTTTGATCATTGTTAGGCCGAACACGTAACAGAAAGTCATGAAGCCCCTCAATCTCCCCACGCCTGATAGCAATGCCCAGTGTGCCCCCCAGAAAGGGCAGGAAACGTGATGTGTGAAACACAGGTGAGGTGACCCAAGCTTCACTTGCAATCCATTGCCTGCCTGTCATGTTCTGCAACACATATGTATCCATCAAAGGTATCAGTAAGGATGAAGCAGAAAAAACAACCACCACTCTAGTTGTAGAGGCCTGAATCACTCCCATTATACGTTGAATATCTCTGGGGTTATTATCATTGGGCAGTATTTCAGAAAAAGCAATACAATGTCCAAACCGCTGCATTTCCATCTGGAAGGACTGAGCAGCGTAGATGCCGTAGTCATTATCACTGTAGACGAGACCAACCCAGGTCCATCCAAAATGTCTCAAGATCTGAACCATAGCCCGCACCTGGAAGGCATCACTGGGGATTGTTCTGAAGAAAGAGGGGTACTTTTTCTTGTCACTTAAACAGGAGCAGGTGGCATAATAGCTAACCTAATTAGAAATGAGGAGCAGAGACAAGAGACAGAGAAAGATAAACAAATCGTATCGTTCTAAAGCCATTATGTTTCTTTCTTACTTTTTTTTTTATTTATTGTGAAGCAGGTTATATTTGCGCACAATGTTCTGCTATGATTAATGAAAACATTACATAGTAGATAATCAAATATAATGTGTTGTTAAAGAATCATTTGGTTAGACTTTTTCTTAACAAAAAACAAAAAAAGATTTTAAATATCATACCATAGGCAGTCGAAACAGCCCCAAGACACTGGAAATTGCAATAGAATGGGTAGACCCGGGATCACCTATGATTCCAATCACTGGTGGTGGTCCTTTGCAGTTGAGGTCAGAGATAGTCTCATCTGTTCCACTAACCAGAGCTGTGGCACCACGAAATGCCACTCCAAGCCTTAAGCAGTTGTCGTAGATCTGGTAACCAAGCGTGATGTTAGGCAGGAGGTTGGGGTTGCTATTAATCTCATTAATGGCAAAAACCATTGTTAGTGCTTGCTGGAAGCTTGTCATATAGAAGCTAGAGGAGACCATACAAAATAAATTGTCATTAACTTTGTAATTCTAACAGTAAAAGTAGACAAATTATTAATAATAGATTAACTGAATTTCATAACATATTTCCAAACGTATACTTTGTTAAAAAAGTATATATATTTGTGTGTGTTTTCATTCAATTAATGATTCAGTCCTATAACCTGTCATGCAACATGTTATCAGTTGCCTTGACTAAATTATCATTGACCAGTTATAATGTATACAGAGTCATAAAAATCATTGTCTTAAGTTTTCTTCAGTTGGTGTAGTCCAGACTCACAGCTCACATTGTGGTAGTTTTGGCTCTGTTCTGAAGCTCAGCACAGGGAATACTTTGAGGTACCTCTGAACCTCAAACAGACCACCAATGAGAAGGTCTCCATTCTGGAACATCCCATTCATTTTAAAGTGTCCCTGGAGCTGACAGGTACCTGAATTGACCATCAAAGCAACACAGATATAGTTACAAGACAGGAACAAACAAATATACAGAATTACCCACATCCCTCTCTCCTTGTCGGTCTATGTCACTCTTCACTCAGCTCACTGATTTAACATATAAGATTGTGAGTGGTACATTTTTTATATATATATATAGCAGGCGGTGCCAGTGGTCTCTCTGGAAATAAGGACGTCATGTTTGCTATTTTGGAACCCTCCATCAAGTACAACAATTATTATATAAAAAAAATCATCAATATTGTAGATTTTTACTAATACTTATTATTAGAATGTATCGTATTCTATAAGGCCTTATGCAAAACAATATGTGCTGTACTCAAAGATATGTAACAAATATACAATTTGTCTTGTTTAAACCGAAACATCACAAATTGACAAATAATTCATCAAATATTTTAAAGTTTCATAAATACACAAGTGTAGTCCCAAATATTTTTTTCCAATACACACACATATTTCTTAAGTTAAATTTAAAACATTTTCAAAAGTACAAACAACAATTTTGTAAAATATTGATCTACATCAAAATATATGTGAATGTTTTTTTTCTGAATTACTACGGTGATTGCAACACACCGTAA
Source organism: Pimephales promelas (assembly GCF_016745375.1). The sequence goes on along the minus strand of NW_024121255.1, from coordinate 11,283,572 downwards.
AAGCAGCAATGGATTTATGTTTTTCTTAGAATTTCATTCCAAACAGCTATTCACAACCATATTTTAAATGCAGATTAAAGAATCATTAAATTAAAATTTATGTATATTCTGGCTGAATCAGAAGGCACAGCTTCTCAAAAGCGGCTACACAAGCTCTGATGATGACAAAGCTGTTCCATAATTGGCCAGATTTACCACATGACAACGATCACGTGTGTTCTGTATTTATTCTGACACCTTCAGGGGCCCGTTCTTAGTACGTTGCTTAAAACATCCGAGATCAAATGAGACATCCAAGATAAATATCATCGTGCTCATCATGATCCGGCTAATTTGGTTCTTCGAAGACTCCTGCCGGTTATGATTAGTATAGCTGGATTGAGGAATGTGAAATGATTGCGCGTTCATGCGCTGGGTTAAAAGGCGATATGTATCGATTAGGGGTGGCACGGTTCACGAAACCGACGGTTCGGTTTGTATCACGGTTTTAGTGTCACGGTTTTCGGTTCTGTACGGTTCTTGTTATTTTTTTATTTTAATCTTTAACACTTCAGAAATGTACTTCAGCATGTGATATATAGCTTAATTATCCACACTTTAGGATACAGTATAAAAAAAATTATATTCATGCAATCATGCACAAACTGAATTTGACTCTTTGACTTTAAGCACATTTTGGGACTATCTCAGAGGAAAGCTAGGTGAGATTTAGATACAGCAAGAGAGAAGAAATTGACATGCTTTTCGTTTATTTGGCAAAAAAAAGGAGAATGTGTATCACTATCTCTACAAGAACTTGTGCATTTTTATCACACAAATCTTATTTACACAAAGAAATTAACTTGCATTTATGAACTGACAACTTTTGTAGCTCTTACAAAAATTCTATCTTTTAAAAGAAAAAAAGAGGAACTACACTGTCTTTTATGAATAAGTCAATATACATGAAACCTTATTGCCTATAATTAGGCTATAGAAATAGCAAAGGCCATAAACATAAAGTGAAAAGTTCAACCTCAACACAAAAAACAGTATCAACAATGCTTCTATTCCCAAAAAGTGAGGGTACCTTTTTTTCAGTTTAAATTAAAGTGCAGGATTTGGAAACATTTGACTGAAGATCATATCTAAACATAAAGTGCCACTGTAACGTTATATTAAAATACCATAACATGAAATCAAAAATGTCCCCACACACCGGACTTATAGACTTATAGGACGCTGGCGCATCCTCCAACTCCCTCATCTCTCCCACTTGCCATTTCTCCGCGTGCCGTGACCTGCAGCGCTCCATACTCCACTTTTACTGGCTTGTTTACTAACTTGAACCGGCGCTGCACAGAGCGATCGGTAATGACATCAAATACCGCGAAAGTGAGTGACGGAGCCGTCGTTCCCGCTCTAGTGTGATGTTATTCACCGGTCGCTCTGTGCAGCGCCGGTCCAAGTCGAACAAGCTTATGTCGCGCGAAAAGAAAACACACGTCACATACGGGCACGAGGTTACATTGCGCATGCGTCGAACCGTGAGACGCACACACGCTCCGAACCGAGACAAGCGAACCGAACGGTTCGGGTGTTTTTTCATGTACCGTGCCACCCCTAGTATCGATAGTAGAAACATTGATCAGCAACACTGCTATTGGCTGTTCGACGCGTGGCCAAAGAGCGCGCTCAGCTTTTTTCTCCACAGAAGAGCAAGAGTTATTGCTTGAAGGATAAGCTGAATTTGAAAACTTAATGGGCTTTATGCCCAGCTGCACTAGTTCCTGAACTTCAGCCAGCTCCTTGTTTCCTGTCTGCCATTATTGGCCAAATTGATTAATTCAGGTGTACCTGACCTCAGTAGTCATGGCAACAATAATCAGACACACCTGAATTAATCAATTTGGCCAATAATGGCAGACAGGAAACAAGGAGCTGGCTGAAGTTCAGGAAGTAGTGCAGCTGGGCATAAAGCCCATTAAAACGCTTGAAACACCTTAAAGTGTGCAAAAGCCAGGAGAGAGAGCCGGCAAAAAGTAGCAGACAAATTAAGTTTGTAGTTAGATGTTTTTATCACTTATTACAGTATATATTTTTATATTTTATTTATATTTTAATAATTTCTAAATAATTAATAACTTTTTTCATTGTAATGCCAGAGTCACACCCACTGCTAGAACATAGGAACAAGTAAAATTGAAGTATATTCTACATAGCTTAATAGTATATTGTACTAACTAATCCATTTTAAAAGGCACCGTGAATAAACGTTTGTCTGTTTATAAAAGCAAGAAAAAGGCTGAGAAAAAAAGAAAAGAAAAACAAACAGGTGGTGGTCCTGCACCCCCACATTACCCAGGCAGAAGAGCTGGCCCTTGGGTTAAATGTGAACCTTGTGGAGGGCATCCTTGTGTTCAGCTCTTACTCAGACCCACAGCCAGGAGCAGCAACACCTTCACTGCTGGCAAAATGAACTTTAAATGATCCTAGTACACTATAAAATAGTTCCCTTTCGTAGTCACTCCAAGTTACGTCGGAATGACGAAGAATGGGGGTTTCGCATAGAAAGCCAATCCTCTTCGAGTATTTAACAACGAGCCAATGGCATGAAAATGCCTTGGGGCTGCGGAATTTGCATAGCGTAACTCCGCCCCACCCCGTGGGTATAAAAGGAGGAAGTGAACGCAACCGCAGTATGTTTTCGCTTCGGAGCCAAGAGACATCTTCCCTCCTCAAGCCATTTTCACTGAGTACAACTCTTCGAGACAAGCGTCCTCTTCAGTGTTGGTGTGACGGCGGTACCCAGCGAGATTCTGCATTGCCTGCGATCTGAGCAGTGGTCTGTCAGACTTTGGGCTTCTCCCTGGTCGCCTCAGCGCTGAAAGAGTGAATTTTCTCCTCTCTACTGAAAGAGCTGCACGTGGCACGTCTTTTTAAAGATGGCTCGCCCGTGTTCTTCTGGGTGCGGTCGATTCATGTCATCTTCTGATGGTCACGATCGCTGCTCTGTGTGTCTGGGCATTCAGCATGCAGCAGCAGCGTTCGTGGATGACTCATGTTCCTTCTGTGGGAACATGACCATCTCTACACTGCAATCTAGACTCAATGATCTGACTAAAGTGAGGATGCGGCTGCGTTGCCTCCCTCGGGAGCGCCAGCGTTGCCCGTGTCTGATCCCGAGATGACGGCCATGCTATCTCGGGCCGCCGTGATCTCTCACGGATGGATAATTGTTTTTTGGGCAAGGCTGCCGCCTCACGGCCACAGCCGACCCCAATACCTTTTTTCCCGAGCTGCATGCGGAATTGACACGCACTTGGAAGGCTCCTTTGACCTCCCTAGAGCGTTCGTCAGTTTCCCCCGCCTTTCCTCCCCTCGACGGCACGGTTGCCCGTGGGTACGCTGGGATTCCCCCGGTGGAGCGCTCTGTTGCGATGCAACTGTGTCCGCAGAGCGCATCCTCCTGCGGTACTCCCAAGCACCCATCCAAAGCCTGTAGGCTTTCGTCGTCTATGGCGGCGCGATCCTATAGAGCGGCGGGACAGGCAGCCTCCGCCCTGCATGCTATGAGCACCTTGCTGGTTTTTCGAGCCAAGCTGCTCAGGGATATGCACGAGGGGGGGACCGACCAAGGGGCTTTTAACGAGCACGAAAGTGGCCGCTCGCTCCCTTGGTCAGGTGATGGCCACCAGTGTGGTCCAGGAGCGTCATTTGTGGCTCAACCTGGCAGACACACGGGACGCCGAGCGGACTCGTCTGCTCGATGCCCCCCTCTTCCAGGTTGGCCTCTTCGGCGGTGCGGTCGAAGACTTTGCCCAGCAGTTTTTGACCGCCCAGAAGCAGACGGAGGCGATTAAACACATCCTGCCCCGACGGCCAGCTACTGCCTCCACCCAGCCGTCGGTTCAGACGCCTCCGCCTGCTCGCCGCCGAGGACGCCCCCCTACGGCTCCCCTCCCTCCCACGCGGCCCCAGCAGCAGCCTTCATCCAGGTCGCGTCGCGGGAGGAGGCCGCCGGAGAGCGTCACAGCCCCCTCAGGCCGCGCGCCCCACTAAACGCCAGGCGAAGCCCTGAGACGGGATGCTCAGTGATGGAGTCAAGTTTTTCACAGGAGGTGGTAGCAGGCCCCCTCCTTCCCCCGGTGGAGGGCCGGGGGAGAATCTTTTGTTCTCAGCTCCCCGCTGCTCACCCACGGGTGGGCAGCACCCTGAGTTGATTAAAGAAAGACTTGACACTATCACTGAGCACACAGACTGGAATGAGTGTGCTCGACGCCCCAGTGTGTCGCCCCACTCATTCCTCTCTGTCTCTGAGGGTGCGGAAGGGAGCATGTGTCGTCCCTCGACTACACCACTCCCCTCCCCCTCTATCGCCAGACCCCCGGCAGAACAGACCCCCGTGGAACGCTGGTCCTTCCCTGGTCTCTTCTGTCGGGGAACGGGGCTCGACTGCGCACCCGCACGGGGTAACTCCCGAGCGCATGCCGGTTTCCCCGCCTCGCTGCCCCTCCGGGGGGACGTCTGTGGTTCGCATGACCCCGCTGGATCAGTTCCTGGGAGCTTGGCTAGAGCTCCCCGGCCTATCCCGCTGGGTCATCAGAACGACCAGACTCGGCTACGTGATTCAGTTCGCATGGTCTCCTCCCCGTTTCAGGGGAGTTCGCTTCACTATGGTCGGTGCCCCGGTCATGAGAGCGGAAATTGCAACCCTGCTGGCGAAGGGTGCAATCGAGACGGTCCCTCCAGCTGAGATGAGGTCAGGGTTTTACAGCCCCTACTTCATTGTCCCCAAGAAGACCGGTGGGTTACGACCGATCCTGGATCTGCGCATTTTGAACCGTACTCTCCATCGATTGCCGTTCAAAATGCTCACAGTCAAACGCATTTTCGAATGCGTCCGGCCTCAGGATTGGCTTGCAGTGATAGACCTGAAGGACGCGTACTTTCATGTCTCCATTTTGCCTCGACACAGACCGTTTCTTCGGTTTGCTTTCGAAGGCCAGGCATATCAGTACACGGTTCTCCCATTCGGGTTAGCTCTGTCACCTCACGTCTTTACGAAGATCGTCGAGGCAGCCCTTGTTCCCCTTCGCGAACACGGGATTTGCATCCAGAACTATCTCGACGATTGGCTGATCCTGGCACACTCTCGAGAACAGGTTTGCGAACACAGAGACCTGGTGCTCCGGCACCTAGCCCGTCTGGGCCTTTGGGTCAACCGGGAGAAGAGCAAACTTTGCCCCGTGCAGAGGATCTCTTTTCTCGGTATGGAGATAGACTCGGTCGCCATGTCGCGCAGCTCACGAATGAGCGCGCGCACTCACTGCTGACTTGTCTTCGACAGTTCGAGGGCAAGAGTGCGGTCCCACTGAAACTTTTTCAGAGGCTCCTGGGGCATATGGCATCCGCAGCCGCGGCAACGCCGCTTGGACTGCTTCATATGAGCTTCAGCTGTGGCTTCGAAGCCCGCTTCAGCTGTGGCTTCGCGATCGAGTCCCGAGGTGGGCATGGCATCGCCGACGAACTGTCACGGGTTCGCCCTATCTCCGGCGAATGGCGACTCCATCCCCAGACGGTCCAGCTGATCTGGGACCAGTTCGGGGAGGCACAGATAGACCTGTTCGCCTCTCGGGACTCATCCCACTGCGCCCAGTTTTATTCCCTGTCCGAGGGCACGCTCGGCACAGACGCACTGGCGCACAGCTGGCCGCGGGGCCCACGCAAGTATGCGTTTCCCCCAGTGAGCCTTCTTGCACGGGTGTTGTGCAAGATCAAGGAGGACGAGAAGCAGGTCTTGTTGGTAGCCCCTTACTGGCCCACCAAGACGTGGTTCTCCGAACTGATGCTCCTCGCGACAGCACCTCCTTGGCCTATTCCTCTGAGGCAAGATCTACTCACTCAGAGACGGGGCACCCTGTGGCACCCTCGTCCCGAGCTCTGGAGGCTACACGTGTGGCTCCTGGACGGGACGAGGCAGGTTTGAGTTCGCTGCCACTACCATCACTTCCGCTAGAGCGTCGTCCACGATACACCTCTACGCGTTGAAGTGGAACCTCTTCGTCAACTGGTGCTCTTCCCGTGGAGACGACCCCCGGAGATGTTCTATCGGTGTCGTGCTTTCCTTCCTGCAAGAAGGGTTGGAGCGTAGGCTGTTGCCCTCCACCCTTAAGGTTTACGTCGTGGCCAGTACTGGACCCACTCAGGTGTCTTCGCTTGCTCGCCATTCCACTCCTCGGACTGGATAAGTGCGATATTCCTCAGTTGAGTATTATGTTGAAGCCCTGAGTCCTCCAGCACTTCTGATGCTGGCACCACTGCATTTGCTCTGGATGCCGGCTAGGTGCCTCCGTGTGCACGGTTCCTTCTGGTAACTGTCACATGTGTATTCTCCACTGTAAGCCTCTCTGAGCATGTGTCTTCCCTTGGCAAGCCATCTGCCACTCCTGGAGTTAAGTTTCTAGCCACCCCTAGGTTGGTGCTCCAGTGATCTCCATATGAAGTCCCTAAAAAAGGCCATATGTGTATTCGTAAGTCCTTCCTACGGTAGGCATACGGTGGCATGTCCCTCCCGGGATATGCTTCCCAGTGTACCTTGGTATTCCTGTGTTAAAGTAGGTAACTCCTGGTAAGCTAAGTTCAGGAGTCCAGACTTTCGCAGGGCACTGGAAGACAGCTGTGAAGATGGCGTGATGGCACGGACCCCCATTCTCCGTCATTCCGACGTAACTCGGAGTGACTACAAAAGGGAACGTCTCGGTTACGGATGTAACCTTCGTTCCCTGACTAGGGAACGGAGACGTTACATCTCCTTGCCACTTCTGCTGTACCGCTGGGTAGACGCCTGAGTTCAGTCTCGGCTCCTCAGCGAACACATACTGCGGTTGCATTCACTTCCTCCTTTTATACCCACGGGGTGGGGCGGAGTTACGCTATGCAAATTCCGCAGCCCCAAGGCATTTTCATGCCATTGGCTCGTTGTTAAATACTCGAAGAGGATTGGCTTTCTATGCGAAACCCCCATACTCCGTCATTCCGACGTAACGTCTCCGTTCCCTACTTAGGGAACGAGGGTTACATCCGTAACCGAGATATTTGTTGCTGCATTAAATTAAGTAAGCCTATAATCCAAATGGCTGTCCAGTCACATCAGCTGTTAAACCTTGAGTAATAATGAATTGCTTTGACTTGTGAAAGTCTACATGTGTGACTGTGAAACTACATAATTTAATTAACTACATAACTTAATGTAAAAAAAAATATGTTGCCATGAGTTATTGATCACATTTCCCCCCAGTGTACTTCATTATCACTTCAATACACTAACACTTTTATGTGTTCCCAAGCAAGTGGCTGAAGCATGTGCAGTAAGTGGACTTTTTCTAATGTTACATCAAAAGGGAAGAAAGTACAACAAGTAGATGACAATATTGCAGATGACAATATAAAAACAATAAAATGTAAATTTCCCAACCTTTCTTCTGTATCTTTTGCAAGTAGTTTGCTGGCTCTTCACCTTTCTCCTCCAGCGTGAGTTGTACTTCTGCGCCATTTTTTTTAGCTCCAACTGTATAATACACACACACAAATATAGAAGATGCTCTTCTTTGATGATGGTGGTATAGACAGTGCAGTCTAATACACAGTGTTGTTACACTTACCCCCCTACTATCAAATGTATCAGTAACCTCTATGGAAGAGCAATATTGACTGGTGTCGGGGGCTGCAGGGAAAATAACCTGTGGTTGACAGAAAAAAGGTACAGATAGTTCATAAAAGGGCACAAAATATATTACATTTATTCAGACTGAAAAGGGTTACATTAAATGAATAATTATACACACGTGCAACCTTTCCTATTAAAGGGTTAGTTCACCCAAAAATGAAAATTAAGTCATTAATTACTCACCCCCATGCTGTTCCAACCCCGTAAGACCTTCGTTCATCTTCGGAACACAAATAAAGATATTTTTGATTGAATCTGAGAGCTAGATCAGTCCTAGATAGACTGCCTAAGGGACTGGCTCTTGACGGCCCATAAAGTCATTAAAGAAAAGGTTTAAATATTCCATGTGCCTACAGCGGCTCAATTATAAGTTTATCAAGCGACGAGACTACTTTTTGTGCGAAAAAAAACATAAATAACGAACTTTATTCCACTATTCCATTACTTCCTTATGGGCGCATGCGCGAGAACTGAGACGAGGACGTTCTCATTCGTCTACTTTTTGTTACCGGCTGCTCACTGCTTAGGAGTTTTACCGCCACCTACCGTATAAATTTGTATTTAATTTTAACGTACTTTGGACACTTTACTAACCAAAATGTTCGTCAGTATTTGGTCTCCTGGAATTTTTTATAAATACTGTATATTGGTAGCTGGCACAATATTGATTACAGGAATTTTTAATGGAATGTCATGAAAAAGGAGTATTTGTATATTTTTGTGACTGAATTTTGCGAATTATCTCAAAATTTAAGGGATAAAATAATTTGTATAGGAATTGCAGCTCAAAGTTCTTTGCAAAAAAATATCCCTACGCCATTCTCTTCATAGACAATATGTAAAATAAATAAATAAACAAACAAATAAAATATGTGACAATTAAATAATGAATATGTGATAATTAAAACATTGAAAAAATAGAATAGAGAGTGCATAAATCAAAGAGTTGCAGAAGTGAATAAATTTGAAAGTGCTAAAAGAATAAAGTTAATCCTAGTTGAAGGCTAAAGTGAAGAGGTAATTTTGTTGCTTTGCTAAAAGTATTAGAAATAAGACAATAAATATATAGTAGCATGTTTAAGATTGAATTGAATATAAATATGAATTTAAGATTGAGAAGATTGATTTACACTGATTTACTCACAATCTCCTTTTTGTTTACTTTGTGTTCATTTTCAGGACTTTTTGTATTTTTGACCTTTGAAGATGGATACACAGCAAAGATTTTTAATCTCTGTGATATTCTAAACAAAGATGATAAACCCATCGCTTGCTTTAGAGATCTGACACCAGGAGAAAAAGTACTTGCAAGATGGTGTTATGGGGGGGGTGTTTTGTTTTGTTTTTATTTCTTGTTTGGTAGGTCGTGATGGAGATGAGGAACATCTGATTCAAATTAGGAGGTGGAGATATAGGTTCCGGTGTCATGCATGGAGGGAGGCGCATACGGGGAAATGACATCATCCACTGTTCGTCTCTTGGGCTCTTGGTGATAGCTGGATTTGGACGACTGTCGGCACTTCGGAAGATTCCTAATGGCTTAATAGCGTTTATTGCATTTTGTGAAACCCCTAGATTGATTCAATAAAGTACGTTGGTTATATTGATCGCTCGTGTTGGTTTCCTATATTGTTGCGGCCACGAGTGGGCCGTAACAAATGGGGGCTCGTCCGATGCGTTTTGTTTGATTTTGTAGGCTATAGTCGTTGGGAAGCGCGGTGGTAATTAAGGACGCCTGTTGGTGTTTTCAGCAGCTCAGCTGTTTGTAAGTTAATGTGCCGACAGTTCGACGTGTAAGTTGGATAGTCACTGTTTTTTTTCAGTAGGTAATCACAAATGTTTGTTATCCATGATTGGTAAGGGAGGTAGGTGAGTTTTTTTCTACATTTGGAAGATGATACATAAATACCGATAAGAACAGTTGAGATCTGGCATTTACGTGAAGGTTGTTTACCTTTTATGTGTGTGTGGTATGTAGCCTGCGTTGTTTGTAGCGTGAATTGCGTGAGATTATAGCGAGGTCAAATTGATGTTTGTCTTCTCATATTGGTGGCGTTTCCCTTGTTAGGCTGAAGCAACGTTTTCGTTGACTCTTTATTATTTTAGTTTGTTTTTTTTGTGCTGACGCTGGGTTAAGGGCACTGCCGCTGTGTAGTCCCTCTCTGGAGAGGGGTCTGTACTGTTGGTATTAGAGTGCTTAAAGTCACTTAGCCCTTGGTGGAAGCATGAAGTCTAGGGTTGAGGTAGTGTTGTGTGTAGGTAGTGGGGAAGGTCACTAAAAGTGAGATTTGACAAAAGAAAATATATATATATTAAGATGGCTACCTTGTTAGATGAGTTTTTTGAGTATCCTACTGAGGAGAGCTTTAATAAGCTTACTAAGAAACAGTTATTGGAAGTAGCAGAAAAATATGATATCATCCTTACTACTAAACAAAAGAGTTCAAAGGAGGGAGTGGTAATTGTTGTTAAAGCTGCTCTTATTGATTTGGATATTCTTGTATCTGAATCAGGGAAACCTGCAAAAGGTACTGGAAAAAGTAATGTTCCTGTTTGTATTCCTTCAGCCCTGTCCTTTAAGGAGCAGAAGGAGCTGTTGCTGTTGGAAATGGAGAAGAGTCGAATAAATCAAGAAGTGGAGTTGCGAAAGTTGGACATTGAAGCACAAAGGTTTGCTCTAATTAGAGAAGGTAAGCTGGGATACCACTCTGATGTTTTGCAGGCCCAAGGTAGTCCAGCTCCAAGAATGTTTGATGTTGCTCGTTCTCTTAACCTCATGCCAAAATTTAATGAGGATGATTTGGATACTTTTTTTTACTTTGTTTGAGCGGTTGGCAGATCTTATGGAGTGGGAAGATTGTGAGCAGACGCTACTTTTACAGTGTGTGCTTTATGGAAAAGCTCAAAAAGCTTACTCCACTCTAAGTGTCCAGGACAGTCAAATTTACAGCAAGGTAAAAGACGTGGTGCTGAAGGCATACGAGTTAGTTCCGGAAGCTTACAGACAACGTTTTCGGACGTTACAGAAAGGTATGCAGCAGTCATTTACTGAGTTTGCAAGAGAGCTAAGGATTCTGTTTGATCGTTGGTGTTCGGCTTCACAAGCCGGTGATTTTGATTCTCTCTATGAGTTGTTACTGTTGGAACAATTTAAAAACACATTACCTGAAGATGTGGCTGTTTTCATAACAGAGCGTAATATTAAAAATGCAGAGGCCGCTGCTGTCCTTGCTGATGAATATGTTTTGACTCATAGAGATAAAAAAAATAATAATTGGCGTCGTTTAAGTAGCTCTGTGGAAAGAGCTCCTATGGAGACTCGCTTCTCTTTGCCTGGTAATATGAACTTTGAGAGAGAGCCAAGAAGTCTGGTTGATAAAAGTGACTAGTGTGCTTATTGTTTGAATAAAGGACACTGGAAAAAAGATTGTCCAGCTCTTAAAGCAAAAATGAACCGTTCTAAATTCGAACCAAAATCTGCTCCTGCTGCGTCTTCCGTTATTGAAGGGTCTACTGTACCTGGGGTTAATGTGAACTTTCTTCATGAAAGCGAGGTGTTCGGTAAGGTAGAAGAGTTGAGCTATGCTCCTTTCATTACCGACGGCTTTGTATCTCTGGTCGGAAGTGATGTTAGAGTCCCAGTTAAGATTCTCAGAGACACTGGAGCTTCAGAGACCTTTATTTTAGAGTCCGTACTAAGTTTTTCTGAAAGTTCCAGTACAGGAAATGAGATGTTAATAAAAGGAATTGGGTTGCAAGTTCTGTCTGTTCCATTACACAGTGTTGTACTTGAATCAGATTTGGTCACGGGGCAGGTCACTGTGGGGGTGAGACCGTCTCTGCCAGTGGAGGGTATTTCTGTTATTCTGGGTAATAATTTGGCTGGAGGGCGTGTTTGGAGGGATGTGTCACCTCCTCCCATTGTAACAAATTTTCCTTCCTTATTAGAACAAGCTGATGTTGAAAAACAGTTTCCTGATGTGTTTGTGACTTGTGCTGTTACTCGTGCAATGAGCCAAAGAGTATCTGAAATCCAGAGTGTGGAGTTTAGATCTAGTTGTGGAAAGAAGAAAAAGATTCCTGGTCTTTCGTACATTTTCCCTTCCGTTTCTCACCAGGAGTTGGTGGTGGCGCAGCGGGAGGACTCTACCCTGAAAGAGATGTTTTCTGCCGCATTGTCCACTGAAGAGGTGGAGAGTGCGGCAAGTGGCTGTTTTATTGAGGATGGAATCCTGCTAAGGAAATGGCTGTCTGGTAGTGAGGTACCCTTGGGTGAGGCCTGTATTCAGGTGGTGGTGCCAGAGTCTCTTCGAGATACTGTGTTACGTACTGCACATGGAGACATGGTGGGTCATTTTGGGGTCAATAAGACTTATAATCACCTGTTGCATTATTTTTATTGGCCTCGTATAAAAAAAGATGTGAGAGAGTATATCAAAACCTGTACGACCTGCCAGTTCACGGGAAAGCCGAACCAGGGTTTAAAACCTGCACCGCTATATCCAATACCAGCTATTGATTCACCATTTCAGCATTTAATTGTAGACTGTGTGGGTCCGTTGCCCCCTTCTAAATCAGGAAATGCTTATCTTCTTACAGTAATGTGTCAGAGTACAAGATATCCGGCTGCCTATCCTCTTCGTTCCATTACTACTCGCTCTGTAGTTAAAGCTTTGACACAATTTATTTCTGTATTTGGGATTCCCAGGGTTGTTCAAAGCGATCAGGGATCAAACTTTACTTCTCATATGTTCAAGGAAGTCTTGCAGCAGCTCGGTGTGAAACAAAATCTCTCTAGTGCGTATCATCCACAAAGCCATGGGGGCTTTGGAACGTTTCCACCAGACATTGAAGTCGCTGTTGCGGACCTATTGTGTGGAGTTAAAGCGTGACTGGGAGGAAGGGTTGCCTTGGTTATTGTTGGCGGCTCGTGAAGTGGTTCAGGACAGCCTTGGGTTTAGTCCAAATGAGTTGGTCTTTGGTCATAGAGTGCGTGGACCTCTGGCTGTCCTCTGTGATGGACTAAAGGGGGAGCCCGATCCACCTCAGAGTTTGCAGAAATACGTTGATGGTTTTAGACGTCGGTTATTCTTAGCTGGTCAAATGGCTAAGGACAATTTGTTGAATAAACAAAAAAAGATTAAGCGGATGTTTGATCGAAATACAGAGCTTCGTGTGTTTTGCCCTGGTGATCAGGTGTTGGCTCTGTTGCCTCTTCCAGCTTCCCCATTCTGTGCAAAGTTCTCTGGTCCATATACAGTGGTACGTCAAGTTTCCAACCAAAATTACTTGATTTCAACGCCTGAGCGGAAAAAAGGCACAGAGTTGTGCCATGTTAACTTGTTGAAATCTTTTTATCCTCGTCCTTTGGCGTCAGAGAAGGCTCCTGTGGCAGTGGCTGTTGCTTCATCTGTAATGGAAGTCGCTGAGGATGTCAAGGCACCTGAAGACGGCTTGCTCCTACCCCGCCTTAACAACTCTGAAACGCTTAACAACTTGGAGAATTTTGTACAACATTTGCCTCTTCACCAGAGAACTGAATTGTTGGCTTTGATTTCAGCTTTCCCTATGTTGTTTTCAGATTCTCCTTCACGCACTCATTTGTTAGAGCACGATATAGATGTCGGTGACGCAAAACCAATACGTCAGCGTTTTTATCGTGTTTCTTTGGATAAACAACGTCACCTTGATTCTGAGATTAAATATATGGTGGAAAATAACATTGCTAAACCTTCCTTTGCAAGCTGGGCATCACCTTGTTTATTGGTGGGGAAGTCAGATGGGTCGTACCGTTTCTGTACTGATTACAGGAAGGTAAACAACATAACAAAACCGGATTCTTTCCCATTGCCCCGGATGGAAGATTGTGTAGATTCTGTTGGTTCTGCAAAGTATGTCAGTAAATTTGATTTATTGAAAGGATATTGGCAAGTGCCTTTGACCACTCGTGCACAGGAGATTGCGTCATTCATTACCCCTTCTGGGCTATACTCTTATTCGGTAATGAGCTTTGGCCTTAGAAATGCGCCTGCTACTTTCCAACGGTTGATGAACCGTGTGACCTCTGGGTTGAAGGGTTGTGCGGTTTATTTAGATGATGTGGTTGTATACAGTGACACGTGGGAGCATCATCTTTTACATATCCGAGCACTTTTTGAGCGTTTGGCAGAAGCTAGGCTCACGGTCAACTTGGCAAAGTGTGAGTTTGCCAAGGCGACTGTGACCTATTTAGGGAAGGTAGTTGGGCAGGGTCAAGTGCGTCCCGTGCGCGCTAAGGTCTTGGCCATTGATAATTTTCCTCCACCTAACACAAAACGAGATCTTATGCAGTTTCTGGGTATGGTGGGCTATTACAGAAACTTTTGCTCAAATTTTTCTTCAGTGGTAGCTCCGTTAACCGATTTGTTGAAGAAAAACGTAAAGTTTGAGTGGACTTTGCGGTGTAAACAAGCTTGAATGTGAAGCTGTTGCTTAGCACTGCCCCTGTGCTAGCTGCTCCATGCATTGGACATCCTTTTCAGATCCAGGTTGATGCCAGTCAAGTTGGGGCTGGAGCGGTACTTTTACAAATTGATGAACAGGGTATAGAAAGACCAGTCTCTTATTTCTCTAGAAAGTTTAAGTCGCACCAGCTGCATTATTCCACAATTGAAAAGGAGGCATTAGCGTTGATTTGGGCTTTGCAGTTTTTTGAAGTCTATGTGACAAGTGGCATTTTTCCAATTGTGGTATTTTCAGACCACAATCCACTTACCTTTTTGCATTCTTTGCAGAGCCCAAACCAGCGTCTGATTCGGTGGTCTCTCTTTTTGCAACCCAATCCTTTGGAGATTAGACACATAAGAGGTGTAGAAAATGTTCTGGCTTTATCTCGTGCCCCGTGTGAGAGTTCTTGCGACTGATTCGATTGATTTGTTTTTTTTTTCTCATCTGTAACTGGTTTTTCCTAGGTGCCAGGAGTTTCTGTATTCCAGTTTCAAGGGGGGAACCAGATTAAGGAGGCCATATGCAGGGTTAGTTATAAGGATTTTGAGTTTGGTGGTATTATTAATTTTTGTTAATTGAGAATGAACAACTTGTTTTTGTTAGAGGTCCTTTGTAAGGAACCTCTTTCTTAAGAGGGGAGGTGTTATGGGGTGTGTGTTTTGTTTTGTTTTTATTTCTTGTTTGGTAGGTCGTGATGGAGATGAGGAACATCTGATTCAAATTAGGAGGTGGAGATATAGGTTCCGGTGTCATGCATGGAGGGAGGCGCATACGGGGAAATGACATCATCCACTGTTCGTCTCTTGGGCTCTTGGTGATAGCTGGATTTGGACGACTGTCGGCACTTCGGAAGATTCCTAATGGCTTAATAGCGTTTATTGCATTTTGTGAAACCCCTAGATTGATTCAATAAAGTACGTTGGTTATATTGATCGCTCGTGTTGGTTTCCTATATTGTTGCGGCCACGAGTGGGCCGTAACAGATGGTCTGACAATAAGTTCTACAATGCTACTGTAGACTTCATTGGAACAGCTGACAAAACGGTGGATACCAAGAAGGCGACAAAGAGTGACATGAAAAAAAGAGATGCAGCTGCACAAAGATTCTACAACCTTCCATTCCTACCTCAAGCAGGCCAGTCCACCTCTGTACAGGATCACCCAAATACTGTGGACCAAAATGTCAGCCTCCAACAACCTGGCCAGTGTACCAGCCTCCACCTACAGAGTCATTTCTACCTGTCCAGCCACAGCACCAGCATGCAACTGCCTGGCCACAGTACCAACTTCCAGTTTCCCAGTCATCACCGAATAAGCCACAACATTACCAGCATTCACCAGTCCAGTCGCTCAACCAGTATGGAACTACTCTGTCTCCAATTCCACACAATTCCAGCCTTTCGCAGTATTCAAAGTATCACCAGCCTCACACAGCACTACTCGCACCTTCAGACCAAACTCAAAAGCAGCCTGTTTTGGCAGATTTGGATCAGCGAAGACAGCCACCAACTCCTACAGCCAAAGAAAGCTTCCTCCAAATGTTGCAAAGTCCTAATACACATCAAAAACCTGCTGTTCTTGGGGACCAGAGCCAGACAAGCACCTCTGTACATAATGCTTCTCCAAGCTCATCTGCAGATACTGTAATCATTGAGCGTGATCCAATTCCAGAATATGGAGAACCATGTTTCAGTTCGTCTGAGTCAGCAGAAGACAGATCATGGAAGCCATGCGAAGCATGCAAGACAGAGGTGGAAAAATTAGTGGAGGAAAAGGCCAAACTGCTTGATGAGCTGTGTGGTATAAGTAAGTATGTTTTGTCTCTCTGTTGCAATTACTTGTTCTTTTAACACTTCTTTTTTTTCTCAAACAGTTTTTCGAACACACCTAATATCTATTCAGAAGATTTGTGTAAAAAAACGTGGGTAATAATCTAGTGTATTAAATTATTGTGCAACATAACATTGTAATTATGTTTTTATATTGGTATATGTTTAAAGTTCTACTACATTGTCTTACTACTTTGGACATTGGGAGTTATTTGATGCTTAAGCTAAATCTTAAAAGCTTTAAACAATTTGGTAAAACTGTTATCCAATCATGAAATCTTTTGGACTTTTTTTTTTAATCTTTTTTTTTTTACTTTATGAATGCTGCTGTGTCCCTGTAAGGTAATATACATCTTTTGTGTCATAGATGGTGAGCACCTCGAGGCATTCAGAAGTTTTCTGGACAAAGTGGAAAAGATCCAACCTCAGGCTGGTGTTTGGGCTCCAAAAGGCAGATCTCGGCAGCAGGAGCTATATCCAGGAAGTGGCCTCTTCTTGTCCCTTGTCCTCGACTAACCTGGCTGCAATCCATGCAACCGCAAAAAAGGACTGCCTTCGCTTGTTCCATCTTCTTTTTGATGAATTCTTTACGGCAGAGGAGTGCAAGAATGCGGTGACATTTGGGAAACACGGAAAGGTGCCAGATGGGAAGAGAGTCCTGGATAGGTTCAAAGTCAATGCTATTCTAAGTAAGTATGTTGCTCATGTGGTTTTTAAAGGGATAGTTCACTTTGAAATTAATTTTTGGTATGTTTTATCTTACCTCAAGGGCATCCAAGATGGAGGTGTCTTTGTTTCCACAATAGAAGTTTTCAATTTTGATATTTTTAGGTCAAACCGTTCTTGTCTGTCATTCATATAATGCAGGTCTATCGTCACCACCTCAAAGAGCAGCACAGAGAAGTCCAGATTAAACATGATTTAATGACTCGTGAATGTAAGTACACATTGATGGCCTAAGACACGAAACGAGCGGTTTGTGTGAGAAAACGAACAGTATTTATATCGTTTTTATCTTGTGCAACCACAGCCACGCCTTACTGATCTGAATCAGTTGTTCAATGTCCAACTGAACCGAACCAGACGGGCTCTGACCGAAATGAACCATGTCCAACGTTCCGCCGGAAGTTATCGCTTGCGCGTGTACATCACTCATTGTTTACACAGAGATTTCTGAAGTTTTACCATTCACTGTAAAGATCTAAACATATTTAGATGCACAGGAAATAGCAATGGAAGACGATATCGATATATCTAAATATGTTTAGTGAAAGGTAAAACTTCTGAAATCTCTGTGTAAACAATGAGTGACGTAGACGCGCGAGAGATCACAACGTTGGACATGGTTCAGTTGGACATTGAACAACTGATTCAGATCAGTAAGACGTGGCTGTGGTTACACGAGGTAAAAACGATTTAAATACTGTTAGTTTTCTCACACAAACCGCTCGTTTCATGTCTTAGGGCATCAATGTGTACTTACATTTACGAGTCATTCAATCATGTTTAATTTGGACTTCTCTGTGCATGCTCTTTGAGGTGGTGACCATTGACTTTCATTATATGACTGACAGATAAGAACGGTTTAACCTAAAAATATCAAAATTGAAAATACTGTGGAAACAAAGACACCTACATCTTGGATGCCCTTGAGGTAAGCTAAAACATACCAAAAATTAATTTCAAAGTGAACTATCCCTTTAACAATTTGTGGAAAAAAGTTGTGAAAATTCATAGGTAAAAATGTGTTGGCGGTTTTAGGTATAATGATAAAAAACCCCTAGGTGTAACGATATTCGAACCGAACCGAAAAAACGCGATACAGAACTCATGATTCGAATCGTGATACTCTCATTGCGTAACGAACACACCCGCCCCCTGCTACCCCGGCCCCGCCCAGCCCGGCTCAATGGACCTCATGTTATGTGTACTGTACACAACGAATTCAGTTTTGTAGCCTAGCCACTATTAACCACTAAGTAAACGCGATCATCTCTTCCTCAGTTACAGAATGGACACCTGAAGGTATGTTGAAAGATACAGTATACTTACTGAAAGGCATCATAACTCGTGTAATCGCTCAATCAGTGTTTCAGCAGCGGAAAGACGTCAATAAAACAGCATAGCTTGTCACTAGCATTATATTTACCTCAACAGGCAAGTGATTCAGTGTCCACAACAACTTTGGTTCCTATAAATGAACCTATATATTATGTTTGTATATATTAACCTATATATGACCTATATATAACCTATATATATATGAACCTATATATTATGAATGTTAGCCTATATATTATATTTTACTTAACCTGTTAATGATATCTTGATTATTTAATGTTTGTTTAAAATATCTTTCATGAAAATGACAACTGTGTAAATTATTATATTTCAAAAAGTTAATGCAAAAACTGCCTTATGTTCAGTTTACATGTTTTCATACAATGTGTTGTGTGTTGATTATTATATCTAAAAAATGAATAGCATCTGAATTTAGGTTACAAGTCTAGGCTACAACCTTTAATGTTATAGTAATGTGTGGCTCCCTATATAGATTACAGCATTAGCAGATTATTGTTTTAATGCTTGTGAAATGTTTAATTGTAATTGAATGAATTTCAAAGACAAAGACCTTTTTTTTTTCATTAAACCACTGTTAAAAAAAAAAAAAAAAAAAAAAAAAGCAATTTTAGCTTTCTAAACCGAACCGAACTGAGATGTCAAAACCGTGGGGAAACCAAACCGTCAGTTTTGTGTATCGTTACACCCCCAGTGGGAACCCAATAAGCCATATATATATCACATAGCTACGTTAAATGTTATGATTTTGCTGCATTTCCTTATGTGTGATCCATTGAATTTTTGTCGTATCTGAAAAAAGTTGTTAATACTCTTGTAACTGCGGTTACTCAATGCAATCTGTAATTTGTGCTTTCTTTTATTTTATTCTTGCAGCTTACGCCATGCGCTGTAGTACACTGGATGGTTGGACACCGGTTGAGAAAAGTAAGGTCAAAAAAGCCTTCATAAACAAATGCCGCATCAGGGCCACAACACTATAAATATCGAATGGGGCACACAGAGACATTTGTTGAAATGACAATGTTCACAAAAAGTCCTTGTTTTCAAATTATGTATGTTGGCATCAGAGACTCAAGTTTACTGTTGTGAATTGTTGTAAACCTGGCCTGCCACTGCTCATAACATTAGCCGCGTTTCCACTGCCGGGCTAGGGCTGGGCCAGAGCTAACAGCGAGCCGAGCCGAGCTAGTGGCCTCGGGCCTCAAGCACCGGGCTTGCGTTTCCACTGCCGGGCCAGTAGCCCCACAGCGCTGCCCCAGACCCGAGAGACCAGTACAGGCGATTCTCCATTTCAAGCAGCGATTTTTTGCGCGATATAACAAGTAGGGCTGCGGGCACGTTTTCAAGTTATTCATTAACCGTTAACTGAGGCCCATCAGTTAATACTCGGTGCATAGTGTGCGCGCCGCAACCTCGAGATACAGAGTTAATTTTTTAACACCTTTAATAACTGATTGGACCCCATTTGAAACGAAATTAATTTATAGAAATAAAACGCAGCAAGTACGGAGCAGTTAAAGCCGCATTTCCATCACCCTTCAAACTGAAATTGCCAATTGAAAATAAGCAAAACGTCCATTTCACAAAAACTCCGTGTCTGTAAATAATAATAATAATAATAACCATCATCATCATTATTGTAACATTTTATTAGGCTGCATATGTAGAAGACGCCTTTATCCAAAAAAGGAACAGAGCACAAATAAACACAATTTTTTTTTCGCATATCAGCGCATATCCAGGCTGCGAGACGCCCATGTGAACACTTGCAGTTTCATTGCATTTCTTTCAGTGGAAACAACTTAAAATACTCTTTCATTTCTGGTCATACAGAAAATAATACATTATTGACATATACATTTATTTGCGTAAACTCACAATAACAAGAAAACGTTGTGCTTTAACAATTAATCAAGGAGCGCTTCATGATCTCCGTGAACTGAAGCGCGAGACCTGAAACAGCCACCGCATTCGAATTTGTTCGTTTTAAATTGGACATTTAAAGCTTTAGTCTACAGTAGATTAAAGCTTTAAATGTCCAATTTAAAACGAACAAATTCGAATCGAAAGCCAATATCTTCTGACTATGTAATTATGTAGCTAATTAATTTCTCTCTAAATGTGCATCCGGAGATAGAGATATGTTTTTAGACGAAAATCATTTAGAAAACAATAGTTTATTAATAAACAATTAATGCCTCGTTATTTTATATTATTTTATTATCAGACACATTTATTATAGCCTATAAATCACCTATAATCCCCTTTCTGTAGGCTGTGGTTACGGCTCTTCTCATTCAGCACTGCGGGGAAAATATCATTTCCAGGTTCTAATTTGGCCTCAGAAAACCAGTAAAATATATATTTTTTTCATATTAATTTGTCAAATATTTTAAATGTTTAAGGGGCAAAAAAAATCAAACAAATATCTGAAAATTCGTCGATATGTAGCCTATAGCCTATATATTTTTGCGCAGCATTTGGCATAGGCCTACAGTTCAAATTAAACTGTTATGCAATTTTAAACGGTTAATCGGTTAAACATGGACACCCCTATGTGCATCTTGCTTCAGATCATAACGTTCCATAACACCGATAAACTCCGCCTTTTACCTTGAGCACGCCTCTAGCCCGAGCTGGCCCCCTCTGGCCCAAGGTATTCGACGGGCCAGAAATCCTGGCCGTTGGCCCTGAGGAAGCCCCGATCAAGCCCCGGAAGTGACAGTGGAAACGCGACTGGCCCTGGCACGCACTAGCACGGCCCGGCCCTGGCCCGGCAGTGGAAACGCGGCTATTGTTAAAATTGTTACCGTTTTAAAAACAGAATTTTACGACAACAAAAAAGCACTTTAATTTTGTAATGACCATGTTTAAACAGTTTTTGCTGTCTTTAAATTTGTTAATGTTATTTTGATTTAAATAAAGATTCAGATTCAAATTTCTTTATTTCTTTACTACATCAGCTAATCTACCATTTGCTATAGATTTGTAAAGCCTGATGGCTGTAGATAGATCCGCTGTCTGTCCTGCAGTGAAGAGAGAGTACCATTCCCGTCAGTTGTTTCTCTGGTCCATCAAGATGTTCTGAAGTGGATGCTCTGTAATGTTTAGAACGGTGAATCTAGTCTGGTAGGAGGAAAAGGTCTTGATTGAATTAGTAATTCATGTGTGTGCGTGTGTGTGTGTTTGTGTGCATGAGAGGGAAAGTGAGCGAGAGAGACTCGGATATTGCTCCATAGTAGCTCCAGTAGTACTCATTTTCTTTTTCCAAGGAGAAATAAAGGAGTCATTAAAAACACTGAATTGAGATTAGCAAGCCAAGTCTCACCTAGTGAATTTTAGGAGAAACATATGAGAAACATTTTAGACAAAATAGAGATTAAAATAAGGCTTAGATGAGAATCTCAAATTTGTCTCCTGAGCTATAGAAAAGCAAGCTTTGAGCAGTAAAATTTTCCATGTTTTTGTGTTTTCCCAAGAACTACAAAATATGACTTATTCCAACAGTTTAATAGGTCGTCAATATCTAAATAAACCTTAAATGAGTAATTTTCTATTAAGTTTGTCTTTCTTTCAATATAGAATTTGTCACACTGTGGGTGCAGGCTGAAGGAACAGGTGGAGTCCAGATGAACTTGAAGATGAATTTAATTCCAAATATCACAGGCAGGGGTACAGATGATGGCAGAATACAGACGTAAACACAGGGTAACATTCAATATAACATGAACATCGACTGACAAAGACAGACTGAATGAGATGGAACTAAATACACAGAGGAATCAAACAAAACGAGGTGCAAACAGGTGAAAAGGACGGCCGCGGCGGTGAGGGCCCTACGGGCGGGCGCGGCGGTGGGAGCCCTTCGGGCGGCCACGGCGGTGAGGACCCTTCGGGCGGCCACGGCAGTGAGAGCCCTTCGGGCGGCCGTGGCTGGACTACTGGGCCCCCCCCCCCCAAAAAAATATTTGGGCTGAGTCCCGGGTTAGCGGCAGACGGGGAGTGGACGGTCTCGGGTTGGACGGCCTCGAGCGATGGCTGGACGGGGCTGGTCGGAACCAGCGGTGAGGGGAGCTCAGGTTCGGGAGGGCTGGACGGGACCAGCGATGAGGGAAGTTCGGGCTTGGCAGGGCTGGACGGAATCAGCGATGAGGGGAGATCCGACTCGGGAGGGCTGGACGGAACCAGCGGGGAAGAGAGTTCAGGCTCCGGAGGGCTGGACGGGACCAGCGGAGTGGGGAGATCTGACTCGGGAGGGCTGGACGGAACCAGCGGGGTGAAAAGTTCGAGTTCGGTGGGGCTGGGCGGAACCAGCGATGAGGGGAGATCTGACTCGGGAGGGCTGGACGGAACCAGCGGAGAGGGGAGATCTAACTCGGGAGGGCTGGACGGAACCAGCGGGGTGAAAAGTTCGAGTTCGGTGGGGCTGGGCGGAACCAGCGAAGAGGAGGGCTCAGGCTGGACGGTCTCTGGCCGGATGGGGCTGGGCGGAACCAGCGATGAGGAAAGCTCGGGCTGGACGGAGCTGGGCGGAACCAGCGATGAGGAGAGCTCGGGCGTTGGAATGGGGCTGGTGCTGTCCTCGATGGTGAGAGGTGACCCACAGGACACCAGCACCCACTCAACATACGCGGCAAAGCTCCCCTGGGGACCCCTCCCGGACAACTGCTCTCTGGTGGCGGTGTTGAGGCCGGCATACAGGAAGCTGTAGAGGCTGTCGTCCGAGAAGGTTGTGGCAGAAGCGAGGTGGAGGAAATCTGCCAGATGATAGTCCAGAGACCGGTCCGTCTGCTCTAAACAGAGCAATTGGACCCCTACGAAAGGGTCCATCTTTTCCTTTAGAAGGTCAGTCGATCTGTCACACTTTGGGTGCAGGCTGAAGGAACAGGTGGAGTCCAGATGAACTTGAAGATGAATTTAATTCCAAATATCACAGGCAGGGGTACAGATGATGCCAGAATACAGACGTAAACACAGGGTAACATTCAATATAACATGAACATCGACTGACAAAGACAGACTGAATGAGATGGAACTAAATACACAGAGGAATCAACCAAAACGAGGTGCAAACAGGTGAAGATGATGAAACAAGACGAGGAACAGGTGGCTGATGAGGGAGTGAGATCGGGAGTAGAGACAAAAGGATCCTGGGAAGTGTAGTGCAGATGACGAAGACAGACTGGTGCAGACGGAAGACTGTGACAGCATTAGAGTTCATAACATTAAAATGTTCTGTTTTACTTCAGAAATCACTGGCACAATTTACCCTAAACGTATTCCCCCAAAGTCACAACTTACCCCGCACCGGGGGCAAGTTGTGCCACGAGACCACTTTTTTCCCAAAAGCTATATTTCTGAAACAATTTATCTCAGATCCAAAGTCATTGTTCTCAGGGATGCACCACATCCTGAAATATATGTACATCCATCATTTGAAGGCATCACTGCCATGGCCTCACTTTAAAGTCACTTTGAGTAAAAACTGGCACAACTCACCCCACTTTCCCCAACAGCAAACATCTCCTCACTATCCGCTAGCTGCCTGTCCCCTAAACACACTGTAAAAAAAATGCGGTCTATGCATACAACCCAGGCTCCACAAATGGCAATAAAAACAAACTGCAGAAACCCGCTCCACGAAACATAACAAACTGTTCCAGCCAATAACTGACAAGAAGGCCTTGGGGGTGGGGTTTGGGGGGTCAGTGCAGATAGGAGGAGGGAGGGTCTATCTAGCCTCCGTTTTGTTTAGAGCACCTTTGAGGGATGATCATGGATCATCTCTTCACAAGTCACATTTTTCTTAAATATTGATTTAAAGCATTTGTTATGGTAATCAATATTATTGTAATTTTATATATATATATATATATATATATATATATATATATATATATATATATATATTAGTAAACATGCAAAGTAATAGAGGGAGAAACAGACAGTGTTTAAAAGTGTAATGGTGCATATCTGACCATTAAAGGGGACATATCATGCAAAATCCCCTTTTTTAGCCCTTAAATGCATTTTGTTGTATATTTGGAGTGTTTATAAGTACAGAAAAGATGAAATTATTCTCTTCAGGTGCTTCGTTTATATCTTTATATTCTGTTTTGGTCATATTTTTCAACCTGTTCAGATTTTTCTGTTGTCTATGACGTTTTTTGAACTATTACGTCGCCGTATTTGCGGCGGAACTGACAAATAAGGACATTGACTACCGGTCCAAGACTTCGAGCAATCCGCCATTATTATTTCTTGCTCCGATTTTGTAGTCTGAGCTCAATGATGCAGAAGTTACGAGAGGGCAAGTCAAAATGTTCGGTTGTTGGATCATGTAGTGACCTGAAGCACTTCAAGGATTCCCACTTCAACAACCTCCGCCAGTATAAAGAAGGGTTAGCTGATTGCATTTGTCTGAATGAGAGGTAAATTCCTTCTATCTTTGGAGACGACGAACAGAGCATTTCGATAAGCTGTAAATATCGTTAATAAAAATAAAGTACTTTACTTTCTTAAAACACATGGTGGTCATGGTTTAGCAGTACCTTTGTCTTTCTTTGTTTTTGTTTTGAAGTAACGTTACACGTCTGCAGTATTATTGTTCTTGAGTTTCATCAATGGTCATTTAGCTGCTGTGTTTTCATATTATCAATACAGATTTTTTGTGGTAAGATTAGACCGTAGTCATTTATCTTGTCAGTGTGCTTGTTTTAACAAGAGAAATAGTCGACTTTCGCTAATAACACAAAACAGTTAACTCACATACCAATATATCCATATGAAGAGGTTGGTCTGCAGGTTCGTCGTCGTCTTTATCAACTCGCTCGCTCTGGCTCGAATATGTAAGGCTTGATGGACAAGTCTTCTGTTGTTGACATTTTATTAACGTGTGAATACCCTATCGTATATAATCGTATATCTCTAATCAAACTACAATAATGGCCGAACGTGGGGAGTTGAACTGACCGTGAACTCATCGACCTGGAGAGCGGTATGTTTTGAAACGGGTCGCTCACAGATGCACATCAGAAAAGGGGTAGAAAAGGGGCTTGTGGAGCTATAATAATGAGGAATTCAGACCCAAGCATTGCAGTTATGTTTTATATAGACCACAACGGTATGATTTATATGTAAAAATGAATGATTTAAAAGCATGATATGTACCCTTTAAAGCTCATAAAAGCTGGAAATTCAAAGGCAGAAATACGAATGTAAGAAAATGTTACAGTCAGCATATAGCTTTATTTATTTTTGCCTATTCTTCCCATGATTGCTTTTTTAGTGTTTCTCTCTGGATGTAATATAATGATGTAGCACTTTGGAGCAAATATTGCCCCCAGTAATCCAAAACTAGAAGCTAAAATGGCAAATATCTCCACAGCCACGGCATATTTCCCTGGTGAGCTCACATATGCTGGAACAAACGCAATCCACACAGCACAGAAGATCAACATGCTGAAGGTAATAAATTTAGCTTCATTAAAGTTATCTGGAAGATTCCTTGCTAGAAAAGCTAACAGAAAGCTTACTGCAGCCAGGAGGCCAATGTATCCCAGCAGAATGGCAAACCCAGTCACTGAGCCAATAGCACATTCATACACTATTTTAGATCTGATATACATGATGTTTTTATGGGGTGTTGGAGAGGCAATTGAGAGCCAGATTGCACATATCACAACTTGGACTGCAGTAAGGATGACCACAGTGCCTCTTTGTTGAGCTGCTCCAAACCATTTCATGGCACTTTTACCCTCAGGTCGAGATGACTTGAACACTGCTATTACCACCATAGTCTTGACCAGGATGCTGGAGACGCACAGGACAAAACTAATACCAAACATGGCATGTCTTAATTGACACGTCCACAATTGTGGCCGGCCAATGAACAGCAACACACACAGGAAACACAGTTTGAGTGACAACAGCAGGAGGAAGCTGAGCTCTGAATTGTTGGCACGTACTACAGGAGTGTTACGATGATGAGTAAATATAACCATCACAATAGCACAGAAGTAGGAGCCAAGCAGAGATGCAGTGGTCAGTGAGATACCCAGAGGATCCTCATAGGAGAGAAACTCAACATCTTTGGGGATACAGCGATTATTTTCTGGGCTGGACCAGAAATCATTTGGACACACTGTACATTCATTAGAATCTGTGAGAAATGTATATAGAAAAATATTTGTGTAACATTTGTAGAGTTCTGCACAAAACATACATTTTTCTTTTTGAATATCACTCATCACCTGATGTATTGGAAATCTCTCCATCTCCGCATGGCAGGCAGTCAAAACAGCAGACAGGAAGACCCTTCCTTGTGGCTCGTCTGGTTCCTGGGGGGCAACTTTCACTGCACACAGACCGTGGGGGCTGAAAGAAACATCATCTGTTATCACTCATGGGTTTGTATGTTTCTGACTATCTTTAATGCATAATAAATAGCTTGGCCTTTTCATTCATTTGTTCTAATTTGTCTTATCATAGCTTTGTGCATCATTGAGACTACACATCTGCAAAAAGGATAGCATTAAGTTAAAATGGTAGTTACTTTTTTTGTCTCAAAGTTCCAGTATATTGCATTTTCATCCAGTGTTAGCACGTTCCCTGTTGCCGCCCCTTCATCTACCACACCTACTGTGCGAACAAAAATCGACCCATCAGAACTTGGGTGCCAGTTCATCACATCATATATGGCCAAAGCATCTCCATTCTCATTAAATGACACGTGATCCCCAAAGCCTGTGGTGAAGTTCACTTTCTGTATGTAGTGAACCAGCTGTATAGGTTATAAAAACAAATATTGCTCAAATATTTCTGTCTTTTTTCCATTTAGCACAGTAAGCTGTGTGCCCTATTCCAGTGGGTTTTACCTGCCATGGCTGTAGGTTGGTTATGTCAGCACAGCTGTTCTTACTGAATGGTCCTCTCCCCTCTTCACACTGGATCAGGTCATGAAGAGCATGTGCTAGAGCATAAACTGCCTTATACACATTATAAGAGGCCCTTAGCTCTGATACATCATTATATTCATTAACTGTGCTGTTCAGATCTTCATGGACTGTACACACTTTTTCTCCATCTTTGCTTCCATTCTCAAATTTGCATTTAAACATGTTCTCCCAGAAGATTCTCACCATATTATTTCTTGGATCACTGTCAGGATGAAGGCATATTAGAAATTCATGAAGTCCCTTAATCTCTCCACGACGGATGGCAATGCCCAGCGTGCCTCCAATAAGGGGTACAAAACGTGGAAGGTGGAGGACAGGTGAGATGCTCCAAGCCTCACTTGCAATCCACTGCCTGCCTGTCACATTTTGCAGTAATAACTCATCCATCAGGGGTAACAGATCAGTTGAAAATGCCACCACTACTTTGGCTGTAGAGGCCTTAATCACTGCCACTATGCGCTGAATGTCCCTGTGATTATCATAAGGCATTATTTCAGAAAAAGCCACACAACCTCCAAACCGCTGCATTTCCTGGTGGAAGGCCTGAGCAGCGTAGATGCCATAGTCATCATCACTATAGAGGACACCAACCCAGGTCCATCCAAAATATTTTAAGATCTGTACCATAGCTCGCACCTGGAAAGCATCACTGGGGATTGTTCTGAAGAAAGAGGGGTACTTTTTTCTGTCACTCAAACAGGAGCAGGTGGCGTAGTAGCTAATCTAATTAGGAAAGACAGAAAGGCAGCAGAATGGTTAGGGTGGCTAGAAGACAAAGAGTAATTTCATTAATATGCTCTCATTATTATTATATTAATATCATATCTTACCATAGGAAAACGAAACAGACCCAATACACTAGAAACTGCAATAGAGTGAGTTGACCCAGGATCCCCAACAATAGCTATTACTGGTGGTGAGCCAGTGCAATTGAGGTTTGAAAATGTCTCCTCTGTCCCACTAATAAGAGTTGTAGCAGCCCTGAATGCTACTACAAGTTTCAAACAGTTGTCATAAAGATGGTAACCAAGAGTGATGTTAGGCAGTAATTTTGGATTCTTGTTTATCTCATCTATAGCGAAAACCATGGTCTGTGCCTGCTGGAAACTTGACATATAAAATCTAGAAATAAACACAGATATTTTCAGTGACAATGTCAAAAATCATTGGTTTTACACACTCAATCACAATATGAAATAATCTGCATTTATCTAGAGAGTTATTAAAAGTTTATTTTAACACTATACACATTCTATTAAGTAACTGATTTTGGTTTTGTAATGGATATTGCATGTAATCAAATAAAAACATGCAAAATAATGATATTGCATGTAATCAAATAAAAACATGCAAAATAATGATATTTTTCCTGTTATTGTCATCTCATTTTGGTCTTTCACAATCTTCAATCTGTATAATTTCTCATCCTTTGCTTTCCACACTCACTCCTCACACTTGGGCTGTTCTGGCTTCATTCTGAAACTCAGTTCTGGGAAGACTTTGAGGTGCTGAACCTCAAACAGGCCTCCGATGATGAAGTCTCCATCCTGGTACATCCCATTCAACTTGAAGTGTCCCTGGCTTTGACAGAAGTCTGAGTTGAAAGCAGGAGGGATAAATGTAAAGGACAGATACAGGCATAAGTTTAGAGTGATCAGCATCTCTCTTACTTGTTCTCTGTATAAGTCACATCACCCTATCCATTCCTTAATTTATTATTGTTCTCTTTTTTTCTTTAGAACAGGTGGTCACATTGAGCTTCCTGGGAATTAATACGTCATTGTGTGTTACTTAATGTTATTAAAATATCATTGATGAATGCCAGTGCAGGATGCAACATTTTTGTATTAGCTTTTCTGTTGTCAAAACACACACACACACACAATGAACATTTCCCGTAACTCTAATACACAATACAATTCATTGCATGATTGATTCAAGTACATTGGGACCTTTTCTTACAGATTTTACAGTAGATACATCAGAAATTAGTAGTTTATAGCTTTATAAGCTGTTTAACAAATGGGCTGTTCAAATAAACAACTGGATTTGCATATTCGGTATATTTGATCATGTTCAGATAAGATTAATAGGGTTAATTGATTCTGGGTTTGAAGACCTGAGCTGGTGCGAGTCAGCCATTGGTTTTGTAGCTTCTGTTTCTTCTGATGGACAACATGTTACACAGGATATCATGTAGGTGGCAGTCATGCATTGGACACCATTTTGTACTTGTTGTGGTTATTATAAGAGCTTTGCATACTCCCTAATCCCTATTCAGCAGTGCAAATTGACAAACAACTGAAACACATA
Source organism: Pimephales promelas (assembly GCF_016745375.1). The sequence continues at coordinate 11,254,197 of NW_024121255.1, read as the reverse complement.
CTTATTTGTATTGACATATAGCACCTTTGCTAACAATGCACATTGGAATAAATAATATAATATATTTATTATGTATTAATATCAATGTTGTGTCACCCTTGGTAATAGTTAATAGTTACATGCATATGATATTTGTGAAGAACATAATTTTAATTCAGATTGACAGAGAAACCCAAAACAAATCATCAAATTCAATCATAAAATTCAAACACAGCAAAAACAACCTAATAAATCTGTTACCTGTTAAACACACCAAAGGTATAAATTGATATAATTTCCTAAATGTTAAATAAACTTGTACAAGCAGGAGAGTGAGACTTGGTACAGGATCTTGCAGCAGATAATAATTTATGTGGTCACCATGTAAAACTATTTCTTTTGGGTTGGTCTTTCCATGATGGCTTTTTTAGTGTTTCTTTCTGGATGTAAAACAATAATGTAGCACTTTGGGGCAAATATGGCCACCAGTAATCCTAAACTGGAAGCTAAAATGGCAAATATCTCCACAGCTACTGCATATTTCCCTGGAGAGCTCACATATGCTGGAATAAATGCAATCCACACAGCACAGAAGATCAACATACTGAAAGTGATGAACTTTGCTTCATTAAAATTATCTGGAAGCTTCCTTGCCATGAAGGCTAATAGGAAACTTATTGCTGCAAGGAGGCCAATGTATCCCAGCAGTAGAGAAAAACCAGCCACTGAGCCAATAGCACATTCATATACTATTTTAGAGCGAATATAATGACTGTTTTTATGGGGTGTTGGGGATGCTGTGGATAACCAGACTGTACATATTAGTACCTGTGTAGAAATTAAGGCCAACACTGTCCCTCTTTGCTGTGCTGAACCAAACCACTTTATGGCAGATTTCCCCTCTGGTTGAGATGACTTAAACACAGCTATTACCACCATAGTCTTAACAAGGATAGTGGAGATACACAGGACAAAGCTTATGCCAAACACAGCATGTCTTAACTGACATGTCCACAACTGCGGCCGGCCAATGAACAATAGCACACACAAAAAACACAGTTTGAGTGACACCAGGAGCAGGAAGCTGAGCTCTGAATTGTTGGCGCGTACTATGGGAGTATTTCGGTGATGTGCAAAGATGACCATCACAAGAGCACAGAAACTTGTGCCTAAAAGGGCGGCTGTTGTCAGAGAAATTCCCAGCGGATCTTCATAAGATAGAAATTCCACTTCTTTGGGTATACAATTATCATTTTCTGGACTTGACCAAAACTCATCTGGACACCTGAAACATTCAGGTGAATCTGTGAAAGAAAGAAAGAAAGAAAGAAAGAAAGAAAGAAAGAAAGAAAGAAAGAAAGAAAGAAAGAAAGAAAGAACAAGAGCAACATATAGGGAAATGTATCGCTAATATAACATCTATATATTTCATTTGTAGACATGAATCTACTCACCTGTTGTATTAGAAATTTCTCCATCTCCGCATGGCAGACAGTCAAAACAGCAGACAGGAAAGCCCTTCCTCCTGACTCGTCTTGTTCCTGGGGGGCAGCTCTCACTGCACACAGACCGTGGTGGCTGAAAGAGACATCATCTGTTACAACTCATAGGTTTGTATGTTTGTGACTATCTCTAATGCATAATAAATAGCTTGGCCTTTTCATTTAGCAGGGGTATCATTACTTTCAAATTTATGGGTATTTGCATGTACTTAATAAATATATGTATGAATATTTTTTTTATCATATTCATGTATATTTGTCAGTGTATAGAGTTGATCCAGTAATCCAGCTTGAAAACCACTAATTTACTCATTTTTTGCTACTCATCAGTCAATTAAATGTAACTGATTTTTGTTAAACGTTCAGATATCTTCATCAAGAGTTAAAGTAACATGCTATATGCTAATTGCCTTTTTTGTCTCAAAGTTCCAATATAATGCATCGTCATCCAGTTTGAGCATCTTCCCTGTTGTCACCCCTTCATTTACCACACCGACTGTGCGGACAATGATCGACCCGTCAGACCTCGGGTGCCAGTTCATCACATCATAGATGGCCAGAGCATCTCCATTCTCATTAAATGACACATGATCTCCAAAGGCTGTAGTGAAGTTCACTTTCCCTAGGTAGTGAACTAGCTGTACAGTTTGTAGACAGGACAGTGTCATACGAAATATAAATATATTACTTATATTATATGTATGCACTATTTATTTGAGTCGTACCTGCCAAGGTTTCAGGTTGGATATGTCAGCACAGCTGTTCTTACTGAATGGTCCTCTGCCCTCCTCACACTGCATCAGGTCATGAAGAGCATGTGCTAGAGCATAAACTGCCTTATACACATTATATGAGGCCCTCAGCTCTGATACATCAGTGAATGCTGTATCTGTGTTGCTCAAATCCTCTTGTCCTGAACATTTCTTTTCCCCTTGTTCTTGCTCTTGAGCTATATTTTTGCCTCCAAACTTGCACTCAAACATGTTCTCCCAGAAAATTTTTATTGTACTGTTTTTTGGATTATTGTCAGGACGGAGACCTTTTAGAAAGTCATGAAGTCCCTGAATCTGTCCACGACGGATAGCGATGCCCAGTGTGCCCCCCAGTAGGGACAAATATTGTGGAGTTTGTAGGACAGGCGTTGTTGTCCAAGCCTCACTTGCAATCCACTGCTTGCCTGTGACATTTTGCATCAACAACTCATCCATCAGGGATGACAGATCAGTTGAGAATGCTACAACTACCCTGGCTGTAGAGGTCTGAATAACCTCTACAATTCGTTGAATATCCCTAAGGTTGTTATCATAAGGCAGAATCTCAGAGAAGGCCACACAACCCCCAAACCAGTGCATTTCCTGCTGAAATGACTGAGCAGCGTAGATGCCGTAGTCATCATCACTGTAGAGGAGACCAACCCAGGTCCATCCAAAATGCTTCAAGATCTGAACCATAGCCCGTACCTGGAAAGCATCACTGGGGATTGTTCTGAAGAAAGAGGGGTACTTTTTTCTGTCACTCAAACAGGAGCAGGTAGCGTAATAGCTAACCTAATACAAAAAAGCAGGAGAAACAAAGACAAAGGTCATTTTAATTTTTAAACCTAAAAAGCAAGGAAATGAGAACAATATATAAAGTGTTTTTTTTTACCAAGAGTTATTTGGAAGCAAAGATATTTTATGGAGAAATAAAAAACCTTCATATCTTACCATAGGAACTCGAAACAGTCCCAGCACACTGGAAATTGCTATAGATTGAGTTGAACCTGGATCCCCCACAATCCCAATCACTGGGGGAGGGCCAGTACAGTTGAGGTCTGAGAAGAACTCCTCTGTACCACTAACCAGGGATATTGCAGCCCGGAATGCCACTCCAAGCCTTAAACAGTTGTCATAGATCTGATAACCAAGTGTGATGTTAGGCAGCAGATTGTTATTATTTATCTCATTTATGGCAAAAAGCATGGTCAGTGCCTGCTGGAAACTTGCCATATAGAATCTGGAAAAATCAAAATGAATTGTATAACTAAGTAGAAATGTATGTAGTCTACTGTATATTTGAAATTGATTGATATTAAGAGATTGATAATAACATATACTGTCTCATACAATTACAAATACATTTCCTTTTCCCCCCTTTTCTTCTGTTAGTTTGATAAACAGTAATTGGTTTGCAATTTCAAGTGGAATAGCTATACTGAAGTCACAATGAACAGATCATTTAGAAAAATAGTGTGAGAAGAAGTCACAGTAGCTGCGTTCATTCTATTGTCATCCTTTTCTTTAAATCTCATTTTACTTTTCTTTTACACCCGTTGTTCAGCATAGCTGTTCTCATCCTGCACAGTCCAAACTCACTCCTCACAGTGGGGAACTTCCGGCTCAGTTCTGAAGTTAAGTTCTGGGAAAACTTTGAGGTGCTGAACCTCAAACAGGCCTCCAATGATAAAGTCTCCATTCTGGTACATCCCATTCAATTTGAAGCGTTTCTGGAGCTGACAGGAATCTGAGATGAAAGCAGCAGAAATATAGTAAAAGGACAGATACAGGCAGATGTTTAGAGTGAGCCACATCTCTCTCCTTCTTTCTTTTTTTATGGCCAACTCAACTACTGAATTCACTGCATGACCCAGTGTGATATTCTTTTATAGAGAAGGAGGTGTCACTTGAGAAATGAGGACATCCTTCTGGGTAACTCTAACTTGTCATTTTCAAATCATGAGTGGAAAGCAGCTTAAAAAAATATATTAAATAAAATCAGAATCAGTTTTTTAACATTTCTGTTCTTGCGTTTCTCGTTAAACATTAACGTTCCAAAAACAGATTGATTGGAAAAAATACTGGTCGACTACTATTGAAAAAAACTGATGACCTCAGTGGTGAAAGAATGTACTTTAGGCATGAAAATGCATGCTCTACACTGACTTGCATTACAGGCAGTGCAATTTTATTCATATGAAGTTTATGCAAATCTGGGTTAGTAGGAGCAACATTTGCTCAGTACTTAAAATACACTCATGGTGTGTTCACACTGAACGCGAAAAGAGCGTCAAATATGCAACTATCGCGTCTAGTTAGACGCTTGACCATCTTGAACCCATTCGCACATCCGCCTCACTCACGAATAAAAAACAACAACAACAACACAATTTCTTTCTGGCATACGTTTCCGTCATGTCTGAAATAAAAGATATTGATGCTCTGTACTTGTTGTGGATCGAAGTCCCAAATATGGAGGAAAGCCAAACGCCGACGTGTCTAGGTTCACAGCACCAGAGGATGGACACAAACTAATGGCTTTCCGTCTCAGCTGCGGAGCGCCTTTCCATCTGTCTCATGTCAGGGACAGTTTCATAAAATAACGTCAACACCAATAAATATACAGCATATATCATTTATCGACTGAAATATTATGTTTTACTAGAGAGAGGATGTGCGGCACAACCCCTCAAACTGACAGGTGTATTGCCCCTCATAAAAATAAGCCCCGCCCCTTTTTACCCCTCCCAACCACTTCCGGTCTGTCTACCTGGACCGTGGGAAAATTCCCACGGTCTCCCCTCCTCTTTCCACCCACCACCACCCCTCACTACCACCCACACTTCTGGAGAGGTCACGTGATCATGGGAATTTTCCCACGATACAGAACCCCTCACCACCACCACCCCACTTCTGGAGAGGTCATGTGATCATGGGAAAATTATCCCACGGACCACATCTGATGATGTACTTTTAGACAATTACACATTGTTTAAAAGTATTAAAATACACGTATCTTTAGTGTTCAAAGACTTTAAAACGTTTAGACATAAAAATAAATAATTAATACATTTTTAAATATAATTCAATAATTAACATTATCAAAATGCGTAGTAAAACGCTTGATAAATTTATAGTTGAGCCACTGTAGTCACATGGAATATTTAAACATTTTCTTTATTGACTTTCTGGGCCGTCAAGTGTCATTCCCTTAGGAGCCTATATGGTAATGATACGGCTCTCAAATTTAATAAAAAATATCTTCATTTGTGCTCCGAAGACGAACGAAGGTCTTACGGGGTTGGTACAGTATAAGGGTGAGTAATTAATGACTTAATTTTCATTTTCGGGTGAACTAACCCTTTAACATGGTCCGTAGCAGTCTGTATATTTCGCGTTTGTTAATCCACTTGTTAATCCAAGTCTCCTCAGTCTTTTCAAGCCAATCCATAATGTGGTAAAAACTATAAATCCAATATCTCACTCTGTGAAAACCAAATCGTGGGTGCTCCGCCGTATATTCCATGTAAATCTTATATCCACAGCAATCAGTCAAATGAAATATATATTTCCCGTTTGTTAATCCACTTGTTAATCCAAGTCTCCTTTAAGAAAAGAGAAGCTCTGTGAAAACCAAATCTTAGGTGTGTCACAGTGTCTGGTTGTGTTCCCTTGTTTGTCCACTAGATGTCCTCCTTCCCCTCAGTGTCATGTACTTCTGGAACTGCATTTCCCAGCATTCTGTCTGTCACTGTCACTCATCAGTTCATTGCACTCAGCTGTTCCCCGTAATCATTGTTCCCAGCTGTTCTGTGTTAGTCTTGTTAGATATGTGTATATATTCCCTGTCTATGTTAGTATGTGTACGGAGTCGTTGTAATTTGTCATCACACTTCTGGTGTAATTTCTAGGTTGGTTTTAGTATTTTTCTGTTCTTGTTTTTGTATTTGAATTGCCTTTTTGGATTTTGACCCCTGCCTGGACTGGATTATGATTTATGGATTACCCTATAAAAAGAACATCTTACTGCAATTGGATCTGCTGTCTCTCTCCTGTGTGTGTCATGACAGGGTGCTCCGCCGTATTCCGTGTAAATCTTATATCGTTATCCACACAGGTCAATCAAATTTATTTTTCCATATGTTCCATGAAGCTTCGTGAAGAAAATGCGATAATCACGATCATCGCCATTTTCGCGGAGCTAGAGTTAAATCCATCAGCTTTATTAAAGGCATCTCTCTGAGTCTTTGGAGGTCAGAGAGTTTTAAACAGACGCGCGTCTCCTGCCGCCATGTGGGTAGGGCTTGCGTGTGCGTACGTACGTGCACATGTGTGATGCGTGAAGCTATTTATCATGTACTGTACTCTGCATGCGCGACGCGTGGGAACTATATCTCGTTTTCACAACGCCTCAATACCTAGCGTGGGTGGGATCTAGGTGTGGGAAGGAACTAGGGGTGGAGTTTGTGTCCGGTCACTGTGAGCCATCCCAAAACGTCATTCTAGCTTTTGGATTGTAAGAGTGCGGTTGTGCTTCGTCGGTCTCCCTGGAATTACATTTACACAACTTTGAACTGTTGGAATTACTAACTTTTTAACAAGCTTTTGGAGTTAAAATCTCTAAAGTTTGATATACCCATGGAAACGGATTAATGCCATGGGATAACTATCAGATCCTGTCGGATATATCTTTGGATTAATCTTTAAACAGGATCATTTTTGTTTAATTATCTCTCACAAGGACTTTTGGAATTATCTAAAGTTTTGGATATATACCTTTTGGATAAAGTGTTGCTGTTGGATACCTTTTGGATAACCTTTGCTGCTGGATATAGACGCTTTCAGCAGTGACAACATAAACAAACGGTACTGCGCATGTGCATTAATCTGGCCCAAACTTAACTTCCGGCAGACTTGCGGAGACAATCCATAACAAGTAAATAACCTAGTAGCTGGTATCTTGCCAGTCAAAGAAAATAAATGTTACCTGGCCAAACTGAAATGTGACACTACCAGACCCGTTGAACAAAAATTGGAGACAAGATGTTTTTCTACCGACGTGTCTGATTTACCGCAGTGTTAAAAAAACTGTGGCGAGCGCGACGGCGGAGTTTGATAAGGTTAACATAGCTAGGCTACTTACATGCTTGCTAACCTTTTTTTAAGGTGGGTCTCACATTGACAGCATGTTGGATGGACCTGTGCAGCGCTGTTTATGATACTAACCATTCAATACACAGACTGGTCCGCTGTCAATGTGTTTGCGAGAGAGAGAGAGAGAGTGAGAGCGTCCGAATATGCGCTGCACGCAAGTTACGCAACTCTGCAGTCAATTACAACTTTTCCCATCTTAAATTGTTAAAAACACGGAAATCAATATGTGGCGGTCAGCGCTGATAATGTGGTGGATTGCCACTAATAAATGTATGGGAAACACTGTACCGGTTATCACTCAGATAAACATAGGCTATTTTAATACCGCCGTCTCCCTCATAGGAAACCTTGACATTTTTATTTTTAAAAATTGCGTTTGCTCCCTAGGTCAGGTTGCACCCCACAGCTCAATAACCTGCTCATCACCTTAAATTTCAATCTGTAGTCAATGCCATATTATCCAGTAAACACTAATAAACGAACAGAACGGAAGTTAACTTTGGGCCAGCTCATCACTATGGCAACGCGTCTGATGAAACCGTCTATATATTTGCTGATGGATCTTTAAAACTGGATAAATCTATGGAGATGGATCTTTAAACAGGATAATTTTGTTCTTCTTTCAACAACAAAACAGAATGTAAAAACGTAAGCCAGTTTTTATGCTTTTACGTGTTGATATGCTATAATAATTGTTTGATGTAATTTTAATTTAAGATTGATGCTGTTTTAATACGCATTTATAACGTTAATTATTGAATTATATTTTTTAATTTATTAATTATTTATTTTTATGTTTAAACATTTGAAAGTGTTTGAACACTAAAGATACGTGTATTTTAATACTTTTAAACAATGTGTAATTGTGTAAAAGTACATCATCAGATGTGGTCCGTGGGATAATTTTCCCACGATCACATGACCTCTCCAGAAGTGGTGTGGTGGTGCTGAGGGGTTCCGTATCGTGGGAAAATTCCCATGATCACGTGACCTCTCCGGAAGTGTGGGTGGTGGTGAGGGGTGGTGGTGGGCGGAAAGAGGAGGGGAGACCGTGGGAATTTTCCCACGGTCCAGGTAGACAGACCGGAAGTGGTTGGGAGGTGTAAAAAGGGACGGGGCTTATTTTTATGAGGGGCAATAAACCTGTCAGTTTGATGGGTTGTGCCGCACATCCTCTCTCTTTTACTGTTGTGCTTTCTTATGCCAACAACAGCTGATCTATCTTGTCGTCGTTTGAAGACTGGGATGGAATGTGCTGTGTAGTCGCGTTGCTGCCAGATAAATTCTGAATAGCTTCTCAGGCATGAAATAAGTGAATTTTCTTGCTTTTGGATAGAAGTTTGCTTAGAAAAAGTCTGTATTTAGGATCGAGAAATAAAACAGCCACAAACCCTAACAAAACAAAAATATATTGCAGTATATTGGAAAATACCATGTGATAGATTAGGCAATATATTCCCATATATAGGATTTAATATTTATATTGTCCAATATATTGCAATATATGCATAGTCCATATTAGGGGTGTCAAAATTAATCGTTTCTACGGTGCATCGCGATGCAGACGAGGACGATTCGGTATCGGTTCAGTAATAGCCCATAACCGGTTATAATGTACTGACGCTTTTCTGACGTCAGCACCGCATGTTGCGTGCTCGCGGCAATACAATGGCAGAGGGTGGCGAAACGACAGAGCGTGCATTAAAAAATGCTCCAACCACTTTAAAAGCCGACATTTGGGCACATTTCGGCTTTTATCAACAACACGGTAAGCCCGACCTTGACAAGACACACGCTGTGTGCAAATCATGTCACGCAAAAATAAAATATGCAGGGGGTAATACCACCAACATGAGAAACCACGGCAGTCGTTTTCACCCCGAGCTGCAAAAGCCTGCCAGTGCCATTGTGGATCCAGCTCAGCCAAAAATAGATCAACTTATATCAACGTTGCCGCCCAACTCGGTGAGAGGGCAGAGAATTACTAGAGCAGTGGCATCTTTTATTGCAAAGGATATACAGCCCTTTTCTGTAGTGGAAAACCCTGGGTTTCGCCACCTGTTAAAAACACTGGAGCCGCGATATAAGCTCCCCTCTCGCAGCCACTTTTCAGAAAAGATTATTCCGGAACTCTACCTCGAAACCAAAGCCCAGGTTATGGCGTCAATGAGCCAAGCTCATCGAGTTGCAATAACATGTGATTCCTGGACATCGGTCGCGACAGAGTGACAATAACGGCACATTACATTAGCGATGCTGGAAGATTTTGTCTCATGTGCTGCAAACGAGAGCCGTTTATGAGTCTCACACGGGTGCTCATCTGGCAGAGCTACTGTCTTATGTCGTGGATAAATGGCAGATATCACATAAGGATGTAGTGCTTGTAACAGATAATGCGTCAAACATGATCGCTGCGGCTCAATTCGGAACATTCCCTCACGTAAAATGCTTTACGCATACGCTGAATCTGGCATCCCAGCGCGCGCTTAAAGTGGACGCGCTCTCCAGGCTTTTGGGCAGAATCCGACGAATATCAACATTCTTTCATCGTAGCACCACAGCGAGCCATTGTCTGAAAGTGAAACAGCAATGTCTTGGCCTGAAAAATCATAAACTGATAACTGATGTTGCAACAAGGTGGAACAGCGCATACGACATGGTCGAGAGGTTCCTGGAACAACAACCTGCAATTTGTGCCACCTTGCTATCACCAGAAGTCAGAAAAGGAGAAACAGATCTGTGCACTCTTACTGAAACAGATGTGACAAATGCAGAGGATGCTGTGAGGGCATTAAAGCCAATGAAGGATGCAACAACACTGATGTCAGAAGAGCGCAATCCGACAGTTTCCCTCATTGCTCCTCTACATGCGCAACTTCTGCAGAATATGTCCGACACCGACGGAGACTCGCACATGATCCATGAGATCAAGAATGCAATCTGAACAGATCTCTTGAAGAGGTACAACAGTGAGTCACAGAAGAGGATCCTTCATACAGCCTCTGCCCTGGATCCCCGATTTAAGGGAATGCCTTTTCTCACAGAAGAGGAGAGATCGGAGGTATACAGAGCACTGACAGAGGAGGCTGCATCCTTGGAGGTAATTCTATCATGTTTCTTGTACAAAAGGCTATATAAAATTAAAACAAACTTAAATGCTCATAATATTAATATTAGGTAAAATTTGTTAAAATGTTAAGTAATTTAAATTTATTTATTATTTTTATTTATTTTTATTAAAACAGAAAGTTATAATCCTCATATATATGTGAGCTATTGTATTGGCTGACTGCACTGCCAATGTCCTAGTTTAATTGTATTTTAAAAACACAGAGTACACCTAGAATGACAGAAGTGGATGAAGCACCTGAGGGAACAGGAGAAGAAACCTCCATGGAGGACAGGCCCTCTGCTGGGCCCTCTCCCAAACGAAAGGCCTCATCGCTGCTTGTGAGTTTGCTGGGACAGTCTTTCACTGACACTAAAGGTACAGTAGAACCCAAGACCCCCGATGTCCTTGCTAAGGAGGAAATGGAGGCATACTGTAAAGCTCCATCTCTGCCTCTTACTGAGGACCCTTTGAACTGGTGGTGTGTCCATGAGGTCATGTTTTCTTCTCCTCTCTCGGCTTTCAAAGCGATACTTGTGTATCCCAGGCACAAGCGTGTCTGCGGAGCGAGTTTTCTCCACAGCAGGAGATGTGGTCACTGCTAAAAGAAGCACTCTTAAACCAGAGCATGTGGACCAGTTCTTAAAGAAAAATTTACAAATTCCCACATGCTGAGCAGTTTGTGATGTTTCAGGAAGTTCCTGTGCCCAGAGCTGTTATTTTGTTTTCTTTTATTTTTTGTATTAAAAAACAATGCTGAAGTGCAGATTTAGTTTTTTGTATATTGAATATATCAACATTTCAACATTTATGTCAACATTTAAACGTTTTACAAGTACACTGCCTGCATTATGCACTTTTAGTACTTACTTTTGTGTGTTCTAATCTAATGCTGCTGTTGTCTTCTGTGCCCAGACTTCAGTTTTATTTGATGTTTGATACATTCAAGAAGCGTGTTTTCAGGTAAAATTAAAAGTTCAGTTCATATATCTGACTGCTTGTATTTATTGACAAAATTGTATACATGTGAAGCAAAATTGAAAAATAAGGATGCAGTGCATCGTCAATGCATCGTGATGCATCGAGATAATCGAATTGAATCGAATCGAAGACTTGATAATCGTAATCGAACCGAATACCCTATATACAGAGGTGGGCTGTCAGGGGCATCACGGCCTTCTCTGTTGGCCCTGTCAAAATATAATATAATATAAATAATATAAAAATATATAAAAAAATATTTAATTTATATATATATATATATATATATATATATATTTTATTTTTTATTTTATTTTTTTTTCATTTTTACGATTATCCCAGCAAACAATTTTAGGTTCTGGGAACGTTAGTTTTTGGTTCCCAGAACATTCCCTATTGGTTCCCAAAGTTTTCTTAACGTAAATAGAACATTCCCTTAAGGTTATGGGATTGTTCTGGGAACGTTCCTTTTAGGAGAACCTAGAAAATACAGAATGTTCTCCTTAGGTTATAAAATTAAACCTAGAAATTACCTACAGGGAACATTCCCAGAATGTTCTTATTTGGTTCCCAAAAAAATAACCTAATAGGAACCATACAGGAACGTTAGGGGAACATTCTGTGTTTGCTGGTATTTCCTGAAAGAATATGTTTATTTTGTTGACGCTGAGCTGGATTTTTCATATGGTCATCTAAACGCATCACAGCTCTGTGGACCAGCACTAGTAGAATAGCTAGCCTTCCGTTGAAGCTGCCATTTCCAATTTGATTTTAACTTTGACTGACGTGTCTCATTAGCCAATCAAAATTTGATGCGCAGTGACAGAATGCCCCAGGGGGCAGCGATGTGTATCGGAGGATGTATTTATGAGTGTTAGGCCGGTGACACACGAGCGTGGCGTTTCTGTTGCGTGTCAGCTGCATTGCGTTTTCTGCATGTCTTTGCACACCAGAAACGTGTCTGATGCGGCGCTGCTGCTAGGTGACTTCATAGGTGACTAGGCTACTTCATGTTAAGCATAAATATAAAGCCTACTGATAAAGACACTGTCAGCACTATTGACAGCAAAATAGACTACAGAATGCTTTGTTCTGTATCGACAGGACAATATTTGAAAACTGAAAATTATTTATTTATTTATAAATTATATCTGAATTTATGTCAAAACCTAGACTTTCAACCTTCAAAATGAAATTTATAAATATGTATTTGTATACAAAATAAATAACATAAACAACTTTTCCTATTCTATGGAAACGCTTCAAACATGCTTGCGTGTCGCCTGAAAAATAGGCATTGTTTCTATTTCTGGCATGCACGCGTTTTCCGGGAGGGCGGAGGGGGGGTGATGGTCGTTACTGAAGGCCCTGACTGAGACCCCACGGTATGCTACGCTACTGGCTATATATGATTCTACATGTTATACTTTCCAAGTAAACAAACATGTGGACATGCATGTCATAACTATTTAGCTTAACTATCACAAATAATTACTGCAACTGCATTACACAAATAAGGTTTATTGAAACATATATGCTTTTCCACAGTTCCCAAAAGTCCTTGAAAGTTTGTATATTATTTATTTATTCCTTATTATTTGTGCATTTTGTTAATATATATTTTATTTATATTTCATAACAGCACTGCTGAAAGTTTGAAATAGACATTGGTCATTGAAATTCCTTTATATTGTATAATTTGTATATTTACTGTTCAATGGCACTTTTTAAAAATGTTGCCCTGTTAATAAATGTAGTCAATCACATTACCTTTGTCTGACCATATGCAAGGCGTTTTGTGGTTTTAGCTCTACCTCAAATTGGGTTAAGTATCTGTGCCTAATTAAAAAAAAAGGCTTTTGATAGATTACCCATTAGTCTGTGGCCACGTTTACACAAAGCCGGTTATTTAGAGAAATGAATATTTTCCCCCTTTCCGTTTTCAATAATAACATCGTGCACACACCCGCATAAATACGCCGTCGAGCGCCATCACATCTATGCCAAACCTATGAGCAGCAGTGTAGGGAGAACGATATAGCCATGCAAGCCAATCAGAATCGACAAGAGAGAACGTAAAACGCTGTTTCTCCCAGTTGACACGACAACACATAACCAATGTTTTCAGAAATCTCTACTTTGGCCGGAGTTTTTAGAAATTGGCTAATTTTATTTTAGAAATAAAATTAGCCAAACCGCAGGGAAATATCTGCATTTTCCCTTGGAGATATTTTCCTTCCCAGCTTGGGAAGACTAATCAACAGTTTAACCACGCCCCCTTGTTATCTTGTTTAGCTTGTGTTCCTTTGTGTTTAAGTCATGTTTTAGTTCAGTCCATGTGAGTTCTTGATAGTGTAATATTTGTTGTTGTCTCCTTGTTCCCGTTCCCTGTTCCTGTTCTGAGTGTTCTGTCGTGTACCCTGGTTTACCTGTTTGTTTGTTTATTAAAGTGCTTGTGATAGGATTCACTCTCCGCTTCATTCCTGCCTGCATCATTACAGAATGTGCATGTTCTCATATATGTACACATATATTGTGCATACTGTTACGAGCTACTCCCAGTCTAGGGTTGGGAGAGGGTAACAAACTTAAATAAAAATTAAGTAACGCTTCAACGCAAGCGTGGAGGGTTCCCTTCCATCCTCTGCCCCAGAAATGTGAGTCAACACTGGATATAATCAATGAAAAGATTTATTGTATTTAAACAAAGAAAATAATGGGGGAATGCAATCTTCAGGAGATGGCCACCAAAACAACAAACAAAAAGGTTCTTACTGGTTGAGCAGAACTAAATAACCTATACAGGCAAAAGAAAAATAAATAAACAACATGTGCTTCCCTCTACTCCCTGACTGACCAAAAACAGGAAATAATGAGATATAAAATAAAAGATGACTCGGTCTCCTTACCGTTCCCCAAAAGAAATAAAAGAAAACAAATGCAAAGATTTCTATACAATACCTTTTAGTTATCAGAACAGAGTTATAAAGAAATCCTTAAAGAACTTGTCACGACTTGATAAGCAACCCTACTTGCTATCTCTGAACAGCAACGTGTACACACTAGTGATGTTACGTATGACACTGAAGCTTCGATGCGCGTATCACATATGCGACACAATTCTAGTGAAGCCCCGTATTGTGGTGTGTATTGGTTTTCCCAGAGTCACGTGATCGATGACAAACGAAGCCTCACTTTCTGTCCGATTGCGAGTTTCGCTTTGGGTGTCAGAAGGCTCGAACTTTAACGAGTCAATGTTGCCTCAGTCTGGTTGATGGGTGTTTGAGGAGAGTGCTGTACTTTGAAAGTTAATAAATATAATTCATTAAATAACCAACATTTATTTTTCACTACTTAGTCTTCTTTTTTGTTTTGTCTTTTTGTTTTTGTAAAATCTTTTCACTTAAGCTTATATCTTTGCACTTAAGCTTATATTATATACACTTTAATGGGAAAATGAATTTATCAAATGAACAAATCAAACACAAACATGTAAGGTTTTTATTTGTATACATAACATTGAAACTCTGTAGTGTGTTGTGGTTGCTTCATCTGCCAGAGCTTCTGGCTGCTTTATTTTAAATAAGCACCAGATGGCGCTGTTCTCGACACTCTCGAAGCTTTGAATCTTTTCCCGGAACAGTCAGGGGGAAGCCTCATTGCTTCATGAAGCTTAATTTCCCCATCCCTAGTACACACAGAGACAGAGTAGTCTTCCACAGACCAGGGGCCCGTTTCAGAAAGGAGGTTAAGTGAAAACTCTGAGTATGTTAACCCTGAAATGAGGGAAACTCTGGGTTTTCCATTTCAGAAAGGGGGGTATATCAAACCCGAGAAAGCAGAGTAAGTCAAGCCCGTTTCTGAAAGAGAGGTAACTTATACTCAGAGTCAGTTACCATGGTAACTTACTCTGTGAACCTAACCTGGTCGGGAGCAGGTTTTCTTCAGTAAACCCAGAGTTTCTTGCGGTCTCCTCCCCTTTTTTAAAGAGGAAGTGCTGTTTAAACACCAACAATAATACTAAAATGTATTTACACATTCTTTAAGGAATATATATATATATATATATATATATATATATATATATATATTTTGTTTGTCCATGGTTTAATTGACTAAATCTGTTTTGCAGCACTTTGCCAAAAAATAAAAGGATTAAAACATTTGCTAAACTTTTATTTGATTACCACTGTTTTGGATAATATATTTCTATTAAATCATTGAAAAAATTGTAATAAAATTTAATAAGTTATTCATTATAAAAAATAAGATGTCAATCATAATCATAATCAATTATTGAAGTTAGTTGATATTATGTTTTATTGAACAAATGTTTAATTTATTTAACTGTCATTTTAACTGATGAAAATAATAACTGTAATTTAATAATGCAGTTTATATATTTAACAATTGTTTAATACCATAAATCGTGATATTTTCTGAGACGGTTCTCATACTGTGAAACTCTCATACGTTACAACCCCACATGGGGGAGTCCCCCACCCCACCCCCGCTGTTAAACAAGTTACTCAGCAACTTTTACTCATGTTTTAAATTAACTACTTTTTACTTGAGTAGATTTTTTAGACTGGTATTTTTACTTTTACTTAAGTAAAAATTTATCAAAGTAATAGTAGACTACTTTAGGTTGAATAACATTCTTCCAGTTTCACCTCTGATATTATAACAGTTACTCTAAAATAGTTATGAATTATTAACAACAAATGACATCTTCAACGGTGTAGTTAGATTAATGTAATAATTACTATCTCTAGAAAGTATTGGTCTACATATTACTAAATCCTATATCAACCTCAACCACTTGATTAATACAAGGAGGAGAGACAAGAAACTGCACTTTTAATGCTTTCAAATTAACAATATACAATTGCATGAATTATTCTTGAATTGATCAAAGTGTGTAGAGGGAGAAGGTTATATAAAAATATACCTTTTAAAAATGTATGCTAAATCCACTATTGTTTTATACTGAATTGGTCTATAGTTTATGCAGTAGCCTATTTAATGTAATTGCATCATATTTTATTTTATTTTAAATTAAAGAAGAATTAAGAGTAATCCCTTTAATTAAATTACAATATTTAGATTACTTGGTAATTAATTATACCCAACACCTCTTTTTGTCTGGCGCTGTTGCCATGGTGACTCGTAATATCTGCGCTCCATTGATAATGGCTTTTTATAGCTGTGGTGCACGCGCTTAACTCAGAGTCAGTCAACTCAGAGTTGATTGAACTAACTCATTTCAGCTGTTCTGTAACCGAAAACTCGGAGTTTCCCATCTCAGGGTAAGTCAACTCTGAGTTCAAGCTTTAACTCAGAGTTGGTTGAACCTCCTTATTGAAACGGGCCCCAGGTCAATACACCAGCTTAGCACTCCATATACACAACAACACAAGTCTGGTGCAGGGGAGAAGTGAACCTCTCCAAGCCATGTTCACTCTGCTCTCTTATAGTGCAGCTCCGCAACTCTCCACGAGCCTCAGGTGTGGCTAATTAGCTGCAATGCAATCAGAGTGAGGGAGAGACTGACAGAGCACAACACAGCAATTTAACAAAGTAAAATACAAATCAAAAACACTTTTCATAATAATACGTCCCCAGGACGTAACAATACATTTGCAATATATATGAAGAGTTCAGATGCAAAAGCCTCTAAGTGCCATTTGAAATTTTCTTCTAAAATGGTCATTTTTATCAAGCTTGTATATTTAAGTTCAGTAATTTCACTTAAAAAGCAATGAAGATTACCTATTAATTGTCATTTAAGTGAAATTACTGAACTTAAATATACAAGCTTGATACAAATGGTCATTTTAGAAGAAAATTTCAAATGGCATTTAGAGGCTTTTGCATCTGAACTCTTCATATGTACATATATTTCGATATCATTTTAAATATATTTAAAGGGTTAGTTCACCCAAAAATGAAAATTATGTCATTAATGACTCACCCTCATGTCGTTCCAAGCCCGTAAGACCTCCGTTCATCTTCGGAACACAGCTTAAGATATTTTAGATTTAGTCGGCGAGCTTTCTGTTCCTCCATTGGAAATGTATGTACCTTATACTGTCCTTGTCCATAAAGGCAATACAGACATCATCAAAGTAGTCCATGTGGCATGAGTGGGTTAGTTCGAATTTTTTGAGGCACTGAAAATACTTTTTGGTCCAAACATAGTAAAAACAACGACTTTATTCAGCATTGTATTCTCTTCCGGTTCTGTTGTCATTGCTGTCATTGCTCGTTCACGATTCCAATGACGCTGCTGCTGAATTACTCTTCAGTCCAGTTTACTGGAAAAGTTTTTGATTTAATTGCTCTGCTGTAAGATTTTAACTTGATACGCTCTGAACAAGACCAAGTAGATTTTTTTCATCTATTGCTTGAACTGTGTACGAGGTATATAACTTTTGTAATTGTTACACTTATACAGGACTGCCCTGTTAAGTTTGGATATACTGAAGTATTATAATCTGTAACCTTTTATTATTTTGCTACAAATACTAATCATTGTGTAACCACTACTTTGATCGTTTGTATAAATACATTTTTATTTTATAAAGACGAAGGTGTTATATTTTTTACTTCAGTGTACATGAAACAGTTCTAAAATCATTCTTGCAAGATCAAGAAGTCACCAGGACTCCACGGAATCTTCTCCTAGGAGGGTGAGTATGAATTGAATTAAGGGTTGTTAAGAATAAGGTATTGTTTCACATGAGTGTAAGGGTACACCTAGATTTATTTATCCTTAAATATATATATATATATCCCCTCCTTGAACTGCCACCTTAACGTGGTGGAGGGGTTTGAGTACCTGAATGACCCTAGGAGCTATGTTGTCTGGGGCTATATGCCCCTGGTAGGGTCTCCCAAGGCAAACAGGTCCTAGGCGACGGGTCAGACTAAGAGCGGTTCAAAACCCCTTATGGCAGAGTTATACTCAAGGACCGTGACGTCGCCCGGTATGGCGCAGCCGGGGCCCCACCCTGGAGCCAGGCCCGGGGTTGGGGCTCATATGCGAGCGTCTGGTGGCCGGGCCTCTCCCCACGGGGTCCGGCCAGGCTCAGCCCGAAGAAGCGACGTGGGACCGTCTTCCCTTGGGCTCACCACCTGCAGGAGGAGCCTAAGGGGCCGGTGCAGAGAGGATCGGGCGGCAGTCGAAGGCAGGGGCCTCGGCGACCCGATCCCTGGACACGGAATCTAGCCTTAGGGACGTCGAACGTCACCTCACTGGCGGGGAAGGAGCCCAAGATGCGTGAGGTTGAGAGGTTCCGACTAGAGATAGTCGGGATCACCTCTACGCTAGGGGTGCACGATATTGACAAAAATGTGATATTGCGATATCGATAATGAATATTGCGATATCGATATTAATTTCGATATTTTTAAAAAGTTATTGGAAAACGCATCAAAAAGATTAATAAATAAAACAAGTTTTCTTACAACATAAGATTTATTTCAACTGACAGTCATATTGGACTGGTACAGCATTAATAAATAGGCCTAAATAATATGTCAACAGAACAGGACATGTTAGTTGTGTACACTACACTGTAAAAGATAATAAATAAATAGCAAGTCTACAGAACACACTATGCAACATAAACCCCACTATATGCGTTTTCTTTGACCGAATAGCTATCTGATCGTGAAAAGACCAGGTGTAAATGCCCTGTGAAACGCATTCGTGACGTATTTGAATCTAATCGCTCAAACCACTTCAGGAGGCGGTCTGGGCCGCATTTCAGTTGAAACTGGACAAATGTAAATGCATCTCGTTATTGAATAAACCACATATGTAAAATGTACTCCTTCCAAAAACGCTAAAAATGAGAACGTTACAGGCTTGTCATGTTATGGCCAGATATGACGGGGCGCGCGACTGCAACACGCATCACGCAGATGAGCAGCTGTTGAACATTTCCTTTTCATCAAGCCAACGCGCAAACTATCGCAAATCAAAGTGAAAGTAAGTCGCAGACGCTTTTCACAGTTATCTTCATTAAAAGTAAATAAACGAACTGATCTTATTTTACCTGATGATCATAAAACGCAGCTCATAACTGTTGACGTGACGGTGACGTGCACTCCATTAAATCTGCATATAGCGCGGGAATTGAAGATCGTATTTTGATAAATCAGATAGCTCCGATCAGTGAAAACGCATGAAGTTGCCAGGTGGACCGTGGCCTGATGTTATACTTGTGCGCTGGTGTGCGCGTCGAGCCGGGGCAAGTGTGTGTGTGTGTGGGACTGTGTGGTAGGAGAGCAAGGGAGAAGTGAGAGAGTGACGGCGGTTAGCTTTGGAGCGAGTAGCGACTTTATATTGAGAAAAACAAAGTGTCTCTCCTGTTCTTTCTGACCACTGTGGGAAATCTGTAGCATGAAAAGTTAAACCTCTCTTGATTTAATATTGTTTATGGAGAAGGAGAATCAGGAAATGATTCGGGGGGAAATGCAACGGTGCATGGCGGACCAGACGCATCATAAACAAAATATTGCATAAATATCGCGACACTTTCGATATTGATATCGAGCAACGTGATATCGCGATAACGATATTGATTCGATATATCGTGCACCCCTACTCTACGCATGGCTTGGGCTCTGGAACCACACTCCTTGAGAGAGGATGGACTCTTCACCACTCTGGAGTTGCCCATGGTGAGAGGCGGCGGGCTGGTGTGGGTTTGCTTATAGCCCCCCAGCTCAGCCGCCATGTGTTGGAGTTTACCCCGGTGAACGAGAGGGTCGTTTCCCTGCGCCTACGGTTCGGGGATAGGTCTCTCACTGTCGTGTGTGCCTACGGGCCAAACGGCAGTGCAGAGTACCCGGCCTTCTTGGGGTCTCTGGGAGGAGTGCTGGAAAGTGCCCCGACTGGGGACTCCGTTGTTCTACTGGGGGACTTCAACGCTCACGTGGGCAACGACAGTGACACCTGGAGGGGCGTGATTGGGAGGAACGGCCCCCCCGACCTGAACCCGAGTGGTGTTCAGTTATTGGACTTCTGTGCTAGTTACAGTTTGTCCATAACGAACACCATGTTCAAGCATAAGGGTGTCCACCAGTGCACGTGGCACCAGGACACCCTAGGTCGTAGGTCGATGATCGACTTTGTGGTCGTTTCATCTGACCTGCGGCCGTATGTCTTGGACACTCGGGTGAAGAGAGGGGCGGAGCTGTCAACTGATCACCACCTGGTGGTGAGTTGGATCCGATGGCGGGGGAGGAGGCTGGACAGACTCGGCAGACCCAAGCGTACTGTAAGGGTTCGCTGGGAACGTTTGGCCGAATCTCCTGTCAGAAAGATCTTCAACTCTCACCTCCGGCTGAGCTACGACCAGATCCCGAGGGAGGCTGGAGATATTGAGTCTGAGTGGACCATGTTCTCCACCTCCATTGTCGAAGCGGCTGCTCGGAGCTGTGGCCGTAAGGTCTCCGGTGCCTGTCAAGGCAGCAATCCTCGAGCTGAAGAAGGAGTCCTATCGAGCCTGGTTGGGTCGTGGGACTCCGGAGGCAGCTGACAGGTACCGGCAGGCCAAGCGGACTGCGGCCCGGGTGGTCGTGGAGGCAAAAACTCGGGCCTGGGAGGAGTTCGGTGAGGCCATGGAGAAGGACTATCGGCTGGCCTCGAAGAGATTCTGGCAAACTGTCCGGCGCCTCAGGAGAGGGAAACAGTCCCCTACCAATGCTGTTTACAGTAGGGGTGGGCGGCTGTTGACCTCGACTGGGGATGTCGTCGGACGGTAGAAGGAATACTTCGAGGACCTCCTCAATCCCGCCATCACGTCTTCCATTGAGGAAGCAGAGGATGAGGGCTCAGGGGTGGACTCGTACATCACTTTTTACATTTTAATGAAAGGAAAACTGAAGTCATGTTATTTAGACCCAGTAGCTCCACTAGTGCTTCCCAATTGGACCTTGGTCCCCTGGCTCCCTATGTTAAGTCTGTGGTAACCAACCTTGGTGTTAAGATGGATGGTGATTTTCGACTTGATAAGCAGATAAGTTCCGTTGTAAGAGCCAGTTTCTTTCAACTTAGACTGCTTACCAAACTAAAGCCATTTTTATCATCTACAGATTTTGAGAGGGTTATACATGCTTTTATTACAACTCGTCTGAACTACTGTAATGCCTTATATGTGGGCATTAACCAGACCTCCCTCTCTAGATTACAAATGGTTCAAAACGCTGCTGCTCGAGTCCTAACCGGAACACGGAAAAGAGATCATATTACGCCTGTCCTTGCCTCCCTTCATTGGCTACCAGTTTGTTTTAGAATACAATTTAAGATTTTGTTGTTTGTTTTTAAATCTCTTAATGGTCAAGCCCCAGTTTATATCTCTGAACTACTGAAGATTCACGCTCCTTCGAGGTCATTAAAGGGTTAGTTCACCCAAAAATGAAAATTAAGTCATTAATTACTCACCCCCATGCTGTACCAACCCCGTAAGACCTTCGTTCGTCTTCGGAACACAAATGAAGATATTTTTGATTAAATTTGAGAGCTGTATAACTACCACATTGGCTCCTAAAGGACTGCCTCTTGACGGCCCAGAAAGTCAATGAAGAAAATGTTTAAATATCCCAAGTGACTACCGTGGCTCAACTATATGTTTATCAAGCGACGCGAATACTTTTTGTGCGAAAAAACAAACAAAAATAACGAGTTTATTCGACTATTTCTTTTCTTGCTTGTAGGCCAGAACGAGACTTCCTTAGATTTCCACGACGCATGCGCGAGATTTGCGATCTGCTCACACCAGTTTACACCACTTCAGATCGCAATTCTCGCGCATGCGTCGTGGAAATCTAAGGAAGTCTCGTTCTGGCCTACAAGCAAGAAAAGAAATAGTCGAATAAACTCGTTATTTTTGTTTGTTTTTTCGCACAAAAAGTATTCGCGTCGCTTGATAAACATATAGTTGAGCCACGGTAGTCACTTGGGATATTTAAACATTTTCTTCATTGACTTTCTGGGCCGTCAAGAGGCAGTCCTTTAGGAGCCAATGTGGTAGTTATACAGCTCTCAAATTTAATAAAAAATATCTTCATTTGTGTTCCGAAGACGAACGAAGGTCTTACGGGGTTGGTACAGCATGGGGGTGAGTAATTAATGACTTAATTTTCATTTTTGGGTGAACTAACCCTTTAAGGTCTGCTGACCAGCTAATCTTATCGGTCCCTAGAACCCGCCTCAAAAATAGGGGTGATCGAGCTTTTTCAGTTGTGGCCCCAAGGTTGTGGAATGATCTGCCTCTGCACGTCAGATTAGCCCCTAGCCTACACACTTTTAAATCACGACTTAAGACACACTTTTATTCATTGGCATTTACTTCTGCGTGAGAGTTGTACCTTGTATAGTTTTATAGTTTATTGATTGTTTTAATTGCTTGCTTGTTGTTGTTGTTTATCTGTTAATGTACAGCACTTTGGTCAACCTTGGTTGTTTTTAAATGTGCTTTATAAATAAAGTTGGTATGGTATGGTATGGTATCACCCTAGCTGAGGTCACCGAGGTATTTAAGAAACTCCTCGGTAGCAAGGCACAAGTCTCTGGATGTTCTGGGGCTGTCTTGGTTGACACGCCTCTACAACATTGCGTGGCGGCCGGGGACAGTGCCTCTGGGATGGCAAACCGGGGTGGTGGTTCCTCTTTTTAAGAAGGGGGACCGGAGGGTGTGTTCCAACTATAGGGGGATCACACTTCTCAGCCTCCCTGGGAAAGTCTATGCCAGGGTACTGGAGAGGAGAATACGGCCGATAGTGGAACCTCGGATTCAGGAGGAACAGTGTGGTTTTCGTCCGGGCCGTGGAACACGGAAGGTTCATGGGAGTTTGCCCAACCAGTCCACTTGTGTTTTGTGGATTTGGAGAAGGCATTCGACTGTGTCCTCCGAGGCAGCCTGTGGAGGGTGCTCCGGGAATATGGGGTCCGGGGTCCTTTGCTAAGGGCTGTCCGGTCCCTGTATGACCAAAGCAGGAGCTTGGTTCGCATTGCCGGTAGTATGTCAGACTTCTTCCCGGTTCATGTTGGACTCCGGCAGGGCTGCCCTTTGTCGCCGGTTCTGTTCATAATTTTTATGGACAGAATTTCTAGGCGCAGCCAGGGGCCGGAGGGTGTCAGGTTTAAGGACTACACAATTTCGTCTCTGCTCTTTGCGGATGATGTTGTCGTGTTGGCCCCTTCATACCAGGACCTTCAGCATGCACTGGGACGGTTTGCAGCCGAGTGTGAAGCGGCTGGGATGAAAATCAGCACCTCCAAATCCGAGGCCATGGTCCTCAGCCGGAAAAGGGTGGCTTGCCCACTTCAGGTTGGTGGAGAGATCCTTCCTCAAGTGGAGGAGTTTAAGGGTGTATTCACACCAGGAAAGTCCGATAGTTCACTTGCTTTGGTCCGGACCAAATAAAAATTTTTTTTATTTTTTTTTGGTACGGTTCGCTTTCACACTGCTCTTTTTGCAAGTGAACCAAAATTTGTAAACCAAACCACACGTGTGCTAAGGTCGTCCATTCATTGGACAAGGATTCTCAAGGGAAATCAGGAAGTGCAAAAAAGGCTCAGCATGGAGATATTTCCATATATTTCATACTGCAATATTTGTTCTTTTACTAATTTTGTGTTAATTCTGTACAAACGCAATATGAAGAAACTAATGAGTATCATATGATACAATGTCATCTATACGAAGTTGTAATTCGGATTTTGAGAAGACGACGAGTGTAACGTTTGAGTGGCTCTATAAACGCCGGGAAATACGACAACTCTCGTCTCTCGTGCATCTTTTCATTCGACCATCTACTGTTTTTTTTTTATCTCTGGGCAACATCTCAACTTTGCGTTACAAGTGGCACTGCACAGAAGACGGAGAAGGTATAAAGTTTTCATTCATAGAGAAGGGCTATGTCCACTCATTCAAATAATGAGATTCTTATTGTGTACTAACAAGTGCTGTCAATGTTAATGCTTGCGATTAAGTTTGTCCAGTTTAACGTAAATTAACGCATCGTCATCCTTGTATTGTAACTATCCTTACATTAATAATAATAATAATTCATTACATTTATATATAGAATTTTTCTCGGCACTCGCTTTAAGGGGGAAACTCGTCAACCACCACCAAAAGGTGGTGAACTGCAAATGCTTTATGAACTGCAAATTATTTATTTTTTGCATCTTTGCGCGATTAGACATTCACACACGACGCGCAGAAAGACGCGCAGAAAGACGCGCAATATTCTCTTTCGACGCAGTGCTTTCTTGCAATTGGGTCGGTTCATGTTCACACCGTAAACGAACCGTACCAGAGTTCGTTTGGAACTGTACCGAGACCACCTCTTCAGCGGGGTCTCGGTTCGGTTGTTTGGTCCGCACCCGAGTTCGATTGCTGTATTCACACCTGCCCAAAAGGTCCGCACCAAGGGGGCAAACGAACTAGAGTTCGATTCAATCGAACCAAACAAGGCAGGTGTGAATACACCCTAAGTATCTTGGGGTTTTGTTCATGAGTGAGGGAAGGATGGAACGGGAGATTGACAGACGGATCGGTGCAGCTTCAGCAGTAATGCGGTCGATGTACCGGTCTGTTGTGATGAAGAAGGAGCTGAGCCGTAAGGCAAAGCTCTCGATTTACCGGTCAATCTACGTTCCTACTCTCACCTATGGTCATGAGCTTTGGGTCATGACCGAAAGGACAAGATCACGGATACAGGCGGCCGAAATGAGCTTTCTCCGCAGAGTGGCTGGGCGATCCCTTAGAGATGATAAAATACATTTCTTTCAAATATTCAGCAAAGAAACATGAATATGGGTCATTTTAGACCCATGTTGCACATTAGAAGGGCTGTGACACAACAATTGAGCCATGCAATCTCGCCGGCGCCTCCATGTCCTGATTATATTGTCTGCTATATGTTCTTCTTATTTATTAAATCGAGGCAATTGGTTGATAAAACATTGAATAACAATAAGATACAAATTATACAAAATGAAATTAAATTTTTAGAAAGGCTTTCTACAAAACAAAACTTAAAGGTGCCATGTGTAAGAATTCTTTAGAATTCTTCAGAAGATTTTTTTTCGAAAAGTAAGAAAGGAAAAATTTAAGGAAAAATTTAAAAACCCATGTTGTGCATCAAATGGTTAAACAATTTAAAAATTAGCTACATTCCCGAGCAGCAAGTCATTTTGCAATCAAGATTTTAAATCTACCAAAGTTAGATTCATGGGCTGTTCATACAGGACGTGTATCTTACACTGTGTTGAATTTAGAAGAAACAGTTTATATTCATCTAATATAAACTGTTAGAAACCACTCTCAAGCCCGCAGAGTCTTGTTCCATTCCATTGAGCTCCATCCTGATTTCTGCTGTATTTCAATACAAGACCATATCATATCTAACGATACTATTGTGTTGTGTGATGCCTATTCTCACATTGACTGTAGGAGGAGTTGGTGGTACTCAAAGATGGAATTTCTTCAATAGAAGAAAAACCTGTAACACCATTATATATAATGAATTATGAAAGTATTTAATAATGCATTAATCATGCCTTGTAATGCCTTGTTATTGTATTTTTGAAAGAAAGTCCATTTTGCCGCACTTATTAATGCAATGAATGGTCTTATGAATATATGTAACCACAGTTATAATACATTATAATGGCAAAACTTTACAACAAGGTCTCATTTGTTAAGTTAATGTATTAACTAACATGAACTAACCATTTGCTTCTGTGTATGTTCATATTTGTTAAGTTCATTGTTTGTTCATATTAGTTCACACTCACAGTGCATTAACAACCAACTTCAGATGTAACAAGGAATCTGCAAATTATAATGCATTTTATCTTTGGTTACAGTTATTTATGAAGACATATAATGCATTATACATAAAAACACGTGAAGTGATACCAAACATAATTAGCACTTAATAATCAATTTGAGTATGGATCAGATGGAATGATACATTTCTAGACATTTATCTGAAAACCAACTGAGATTATTTGATTCCAAACAGTTACTAATTGTTCTCATATCGCATCAAAGCTGTTTATTCAAGTTTTAACAAGAAATATAGTGTCAGACTGGAGACATTTAAGACTGTTTAAAATTAGTTATTTCAGGTTGCTTTTCCCATGATGGCTTTTTTAGTGTTTCTTTCTGGGTGTAATATAATGATGTAACACTTCGGGGCAAATATGAAGACCAGTAATCCAAAACTGGAAGCCAGGATGGCAAATATCTCCACAGCCACTGCATATTTCCCTGGAGAGCTCACATATGCTGGGATAAATGCAATCCACACAGCACAGAAGATTAACATACTAAAAGTGATGAACTTTGCTTCATTAAAATTGTCTGGAAGGTTTCTCGCCAGGAAAGCTAACAGGAAACTTATTGCTGCAAGGAGGCCAATGTATCCCAGCAGAAGAGAAAAACCAGCCACTGAGCCAATAGCACATTCATATACTATTTTAGAGTGGATATAATAACTGTTTTTATTGGGTGTTGGAGAGGCAGTTGATAGCCAGACTGCACATATCACAACCTGGAGGGCTGTCAGGACCAGAACTGTGCCTCTTTGTTGAGCTGCTCCAAACCATTTCATCACACTTTTACCTTCTGGTCGAGATGACTTGAACACAGCTATTACCACCATAGTCTTAACCAGGATGCTGGAGACACACAGGACAAAGCTAATACCAAACACAGCATGTCTTAACTGACATGTCCACAGCTGCGGCCGGCCAATGAACAGAAACACACACAAAAAACACAGTTTGAGTGACAATAGCAGCAGGAAACTGAGTTCTGAATTGTTAGCTCGCACAACTGGAGTGTGGCGGTAATGTGCAAAAATTACAAACACTGCAGAACAGATGAAGGTGCCAAGCAAGGAAGCAGTGCTCAGGGAAATGCCAAGAGGTTCCTCGTAAGACAGAAACTCCATTTCTTTGGGAACACACTTATTTTTATCTGTATTTGACCAGAACTCATCGGAACACACTATGCACTCAATGGAATCTATGTGTAGAGAGAGAGAGAGAGAGAGAGAGAGAGAGCAAGATAAAGATAAAAATAGTTGTATAATGTTGGTAAAAGCTATGATTGAATAATAATCATTTCCGTTGATTTCCGTTCTTATGATTACATGACTCTCTCGAACCTGATATATTAGAAATCTCTCCATCTGCACATGGCAGGCAGTCAAAACAGCAGACAGGAAGACCCTTCTTTCTGGCTCGCCTGGTGCCCGGGGGGCAACTCTCACTGCACACAGACTGTGGGGGCTGGCGGATACAATTTTTTTTTTAAAACACACATAAAAATAGTATATGTTTGTACTATATTATGAACAGTGTACTCTTTCAGTGACCATTACTCACGTAACATGACATGCATATGCTAGTTATGTTTCCATAGTTTAAGAGACTTTTTAAAAAAACAATATTAATTACTTTATTTGTCTCCAAGTTCCAGTATATTTCATTTTCGTCCAGTGTGAGCACCTTCCCTGTTGCTGCCCCTTCATCTACCACACCTACTGTACGAACAATTATTGACCCATCAGAGGTCGGCTGCCAGTTCATCACATCATAGATGGCCAAAGCATCTCCATTCTTATCAAATGACACATGATCCCCAAAGCCTGTGGTGAAGTTCACTTTCTGTAGGTAGTGAACCACCTGTACAGTTTAAAGACAGACCAAATATATATTTATGTTTTATATGAAAATATTTTGTTTTTTCCTTTAATATATATTCTGATAAGCTGTGCTTCTGTCCACAGCAGTCATCTTACCTGCCAGGGTTTCAAGTTGGATAGGTTGGCACAGCTACTCCCACTAAATGGTCCGCTCCACTCCTCACATTGCATCAGGTCATGAAGAGCATGTGCCAGGGCATAAACTGCCTTATATACATTATATGAGGCCCTCAGTTCTGATACATCAGTGTATGCTGTGTCTGTGCTGCTCAGATCCTCCTGTCCAGTACATATTATTTCTCCCTCGCTTCCTCCAGTGTCAAAACTGCACCTGAACATGTTTTCCCAGAAGATTCTCACCATATTATTTCTCAAATTACTGTCAGGATGGAGGCGAAGCAGAAAGTCATGAAGTCCCTGGATCTCCCCACGCCTGATGGCAATCCCCACAGTGCCCCCCAGGAAGGGCAAAAGACGCTGAGTATGAAAAACTGGTGAAGTAGCCCAAGCTTCACTTGCAATCCACTGTCTGCCTGTTATATTCTGCAATACCACCTCATCCATCAAAGGGAGCAGATAGGCTTCTGTGGAGAACACCACCACCACTCTAGCTGTAGAGGCCTGAATCACTCGTACAATGCGATGAATGTCTATGTAGTTGTTATCCAGAGGCAGGATTTCAGAAAAAGAAACACAACCTCCAAACAACTGCACTTCCTTTTGGAAGGACTGAGCAGCATTGATGCCATAGTCATCATCACTGTAGACGAGACCAACCCAGGTCCATCCAAAATGCTTCAAGATCTGTACCATAGCCCGCACCTGGAAGGCATCACTGGGGATCGTTCTGAAGAAAGAGGGATACTTTTTCCTGTCACTCAAACAGGAGCAGGTGGCGTAGTAGCTAACCTAATAGCAGAGATCACAGCGACAAGGAAAACAATTGTTTTCATTGTTATAGCAATTACTCTTTTACATGAGCAAACAATTGAACAATTGAGCAAATTGAAACATTTTATAGAAGTTTAAATTCATCTCATCCTACCATAGGTATTCGAAATAGTCCCAGCACACTAGAGATTGCTATACAGTGAGTAGATCCAGGATCCCCCACAATCCCAATTACTGGTGGTGGGCCAGTGCAGTTGAAATTAGAAAGGGTCTCCTCTGTCCCACTAAGAAGTGCTGTTGCTGACCTGAATGATACTGCAAGCTTTACACAGTTGTCATACAGATGATAACCAAGGGTGATGTTAGGCAACAGGTTAGGATTGTTATTGATCTCATTTATGGCATATACCATAGTCTGTGCCTGCTGGAAACTCGCCATATAGAATCTAGAAAGAGCAGCATAAATGATTATATTCAGTCACCCTGAAGAATATCACCATAAACATAACAAACATAAAGAGAAATAATTATTTGTCCAATCACACAATTATGTTATCTATTTTTTTTAGATTTTAAAAGCAGTTATTATTAGACATGTCATTAGACATGTTTGAAATTAATAAGAAAATTATCAAATACAAGTCAATATATATATATATATATATATTAAATATAATTTTGTTCTCCATGTTGTTCCTTCTATTTTGTTTTAAATGTCCTTTTTTTGCCATCTGTTTAGCCCAGGCTTACCGCTCACAATGCATCTGTTCCGGTTCTCTTTTAAAATTCAGTTCTGGGAACACTGTGATGAGATGAAATGCAAACAGGCCTCCAATGATAAAGTCTCCGTCTTGGTACATCCCGTTTAACCTGAAGTGTCCCTGGAGTTGACAGGAGCCTGACCTAGAGATCGATGCTGTAGAGATAGAGGTAAAGGATAGATAAATACATAAATATAGAGAGGTCCACATCTCTGTTACCCCCCTCTCTCTCTCTCTCTCTCTCTCTCTCTCTCTCTCTCTCTCTCTCTCTCTCTCACACACACACACAGACACCTACAGTAATTTACTCATTAATGTATGATGTGCAGCACTGTTTTATAGTAGAGGTGGTGCCACATGGTCTTCTCAGAAATTACATCAATCACTGTGTCTCTGTTTCAAAATTTGCAAAGAAATACTGTTACCTAAATTATGGTTTAAAACTATGTGGGGTTGTGTTATTTTCTAGCAATAAACAATACAATTTGTAAGAAAAACTAATTAAAATAAAACCCAAGGAGAAATATATATTTTTAAAAATAAATGGTTGCAAATAATGTGGAATTGGTATCATGTAATGTGCTAGCCAGAAAATAATTTTCTAGATTTTATTCACTAGATTCACACACTCCACACAGAACACAATGTGCTGATGAGTGAAAAGATTCCACATAACCCACTGCAACCCCCTAACTGTAAGTCATGTAGTATCCACTTGACAACAAATGAATACTCTTTTTAAAAAATACTGCTTTCATACCTGCATGTTTGTGCTTTTGGCCAGCTTACAACTTAAAGATCCATCAATAAATTATATACTGATTTACAAATTGTTTGTTAATCATTTGTTTATGATTACCATTGTTTATTGAGATACATATGCAACAATTTTGACATTTATAAGTGATTAAAAATGTGTCAACTAATGACTTAATAACATCTAAAAAAGTATGATAATTTACAACACATTTGTAAATCGTTAGCATACCATTTATTAATAATTTATGAGCATATAGTCATTTTGTAAACAATTTGCTCATCATTATCTAATCATTTATAAATGACTCGTAAATTAATAAACAAGGCCCAGTTCCCCAAAACGTTCTTAGCTCTAAGTAGTTCTTAACCTATTTCTTAACCTCTCACTTAACCTTAAGCCACGGCTCTCGACACGATCGTACGCTACAGTAAGTATATTTTCTGTAAGTCACACTTTCGTAAGGTTTTTAAGCTCTCTCTTAGTGTTGTTTGAGCTCAAGATGCTAGTCGCCGCCACTGTGCAGCAGTCTTTAGAAACTTACACACATTTTTAAAACTCTGTCACCTTTTTTCAAAACTCTAAAACTTTCAAAACTTCACACACAATGCCAGATGCCCCAAATTCAGATGCCCCAACGGCTGTGATGAGAAGACCAACGCCTGTGAAAAGGCTTCAACGCCGGCGTTATGTTATGCCCTTAATATTACATGATAAACTAAATGTATTTTTTCCATGTACTTTTCTGATATGCACTTGCTGTAAAGCTGCTTTGAAACAATATGTATGTTGGCCAGAGGAGAACTGGCCCCCGACTGAGCCTGGGTTCTCCCAAGGTTTTTTTCTCCATCCAATCACCTGATGGAGTTTTGGTTCCTTGCCTGTCACGAAGTGATTTTGTGTGTTTTCGTTATTGCCCGTCTATTATTTATCCCAGGTGTTTCTCATTTCTCACGCCCCCTTGTTATCTTGTCTAGCTCGTTTGTCCTTGATTATTTAAGCCCTGTGTTTCTGCCCTGTCTTTGTTGGTTGTTGAATTTATGTGTGTTACGTTGGTGCTTTCATGATTCTCGAGTCCTGCTTCTAGTCTTGTGTCTTGTTTCAAGTTTGTTAATAAAGCTACACTGCGTTTGGACCCAGCCTCAGCTCTGTTTCTCCGCACAACGTCACAGAACAACCAACCTCAATATGGGTCCAGCAGTCGTCAGCAACCGGGCTATGATAGAATACCTGTCGTCATTCTTGCAAGAGGGCCAGTCTGTACAAAGGTACGCGAAGGAGTTCCTGTCCATTTGCCGTCTGGGAGCGCTAGATGATGTCCAGCTCATGGGCCTGTTTCGGAACGGGCTGGATTATGAGATCGCTCGATGGATGCCGCGGGACCTTGCCAACTGGACTCTTGACGGGTATGTCGCTCAGGCTTGTTCCTTGGAGGACCTCTTCTCTACTGCGCGCTTATTCTACTCGACACCTGCCGAGTGTACTTTACCCGCGAAGCCCTCGCCGTCTTCACTGCTGGTTCACGTCAGTCACGACGAGCCCGCGCTTCACGTGCGCATTGACGAGCCCGCGACTCACGTCAGCCCAGCCGAGTCCGCGACTCACGTCAGCCCAGCCGAGCCCGCGCTTCACGTCAGCCCAGCCGAACTCGCGATTCACGTGAGCCCCGCGAGGGAATCTCCTGTTCAAGTGAGTGAATCTTCAGTTCAAGTGAGTGATCCTGTTCAAGTGGATGAATCTCCGGTTCAAGTGGATGAATCTCCAGTTCAAGTGAGGGCTGAGTCTTCAGTTCAAGTGAGTGCCGAATCTTCAGTTCAAGTGAGCGAGTCTCCTGTTGAAGTGAATGAATCTTCTGTTCAAGTGAGTGCTGAATTTCCTGTTCAAGTGAGTGAATCTCCTGTTGAAGTGAGTGAATCTTCAGTTCAAGTGAGTGCTGAGTCTCCTGTTCAAGTGAGTGCTGAGTCTCCTGTTGAAGTGAGTGATTCTTCAGTTCAAGTGAGCGCTGCATTTCCAGTTCAAGTGAGCGCTGCATCTCCAGTTCAAGTGAGCGCTGAATCTCCTGTTCAAGTGAGCGCTGAATCTCCAGTTCAAGTGCGCGCTGCATTTCCAGTTCAAGTGAGCGCTGCATTTCCAGTTCAAGTGAGCGCTGCATTTCCAGTTCAAGTGAGCGCTGCATCTCCAGTTCAAGTGAGCGCTGCATCTCCAGTTCAAGTGAGCGCTGCATCTCCAGTTCAAGTGAGCGCTGCATCTCCAGTTCAAGTGAGTGAGTTGTCCAGCCCAGCGAGTGTGTCTAGCCCTGTGACGTGCCGCCGCAGGAGAAGGAGAAGGAGGACTCGCTCGATTCGCCAGGCCCTAGTAAGCGTACCCAGACTCCTCGCCCTGCCGGCCCCGCCTCTGCGCCTCGCCCTGCCGGCCCCGCCTCTGCGCCTCGCCCTGCCTGTGACCTTCAAGCTCTGTTCTAGCTGTGCCCTTCAAATCCCTGTGAATTTCCCCAAGTATTTTTTGGGGGGGGGCAGTAGGTACCCTGTGAGGGCCATGGAGGCGATGCAGACATGGACCTTGCCTCGTCCTGCTCCGCCCTGGCATTCGCCTCTTCCTGCTCCGCCCTGGTCCCT
Source organism: Pimephales promelas (assembly GCF_016745375.1). The sequence continues at coordinate 11,220,953 of NW_024121255.1, read as the reverse complement.
TCCTGCTCGGCCCTGGCCTCTGCCTCGTCCTGCTCCGCCCTGGCCTCTGCCTCGTCCTGCTCCGCCCTGGCCTCCGCCTCGTCCTGCTCCGCCTTGGTCTCCGGCCCAGTCTGGTATGCCCATGCTCTGCGGCCCAGGCCCGCCTTGGCTACCTCCTGGTCCTGTTCCCCTGCACGGGCCTGGCCCTCCGTCCCTCCCCCAAGACTGTCTCCGCTTCACCGCCCTCCTGAACTTTTTGTTGTTTGTATGGGCGTCGGGAGCCGCCCATAGGGGGGAGGCTATGTCACGAAGTGATTTTGTGTGTTTTCGTTATTAGTTATTGCCCGTCTATTATTTATCCCAGGTGTTTCTCATTTCTCACGCCCCCTTGTTATCTTGTCTAGCTCGTTTGTCCTTGATTATTTAAGCCCTGTGTTTCTGCCCTGTCTTTGTTGGTTGTTGAATTTATGTGTGTTACGTTGGTGCTTTCATGATTCTCGAGTCCTGCTTCTAGTCTTGTGTCTTGTTTCAAGTTTGTTAATAAAGCTACACTGTGTTTGGACCCAGCCTCAGCTCTGTTTCTCCGCACAACGTCACATTGCCACTGTTGCCTTGCTTTTGGCTTGCTTAGTTGGACATTTAATATTCAACAATATTATTGATCTGTGTTATATTACTTTCATGTTATCACTATGAAGCAGCTTTGATACAATCTGTATTATAAAAAGCGCTATATAAATAAATTTGACTTGACAAAATGCAAAATGCCTCACATCTCCTTCAAAAATGTAACATCATTCAAAATGCAATAAACGTCAGAATGAAACATTTGCATCAAATGGCAAACACTTATTTCATAATAGTGCATTTTTTGATACACCATGTAAACATACACTTTATTTGAAGGGGTGTGCATAAGACTGACATGACACTGTCATAAACATGATATAACACCTGTCATGAACATGAAGGAGTCTTTATGAATGTTTATGACTGTTGTCATTAAGTGTCATTCGGTAAATTATGACACTTTTAATGCAAAGTTGACATTGTTTAAAATGTCTTAGTTACGACAACTTGACATCAACAAAGACAAAAATGTCTTTGTTATGAAAATTTGACATTAACCAAGACAAAAATGTCTTTGTTATGACAACTTGACATTAACCAAGAAATCATAACCTGTCAACCTGTCACAAATATGTAATTACAGGTCTAATTATCAAACTTAAAGAAGTTATTTAGCTTTGTGTTAACATTACATTACCCTGTCATATATTATGGTTGGTTTTAACTTTGGTTATCATGACACCATTATAACTGTGACATGAATATTTTACTTGTCATCAAGTAAAGTGGAACACATTGTACTAGTTATGAAGATGTCATTATTACACTGTCAAATGCTTTAACAACAGTGTCATTAATATTTCCCCTTACCTCAAGTAAAGTGGAACAGGTTGGACTAGTTATGATTTCTTGGTTAATGTCAAGTTGTCATAAGAAAGAAATTTCTATCTTTGTTAATGTGAAGTTGTCATAATCAAGACATTTTTGTCTTGGTTAAAGTCAAGTTGTCATAACAAAGACATTTTAAACAATGTCAACTTTGCATTAAAAGTGTCATAATTTACATAATGTCACTTAATGACAACATTCATAAACATTCATTAATATCCTTCATGTTCATGACAGGTGTTATGTCATGTTTATGACAGTGTCATGTCAGTCTTATGCACACCCCTTCAAATAAAGTGTTACCCATTGTGTTTCTAAATCTAAAGCTCTTTGGTCTTCCATACACTTATATCTTTCAATACGATGTTCTACAGTGAAAGTAATCTTCTTGAGAGGGATAACAAGTGTAATCATCAATGCAACATAGAAACAGAAAATATTTATTAGGCCAAACAATACTGTTACAGATAAAGAAAGTAAGTGGAGAATCATAAAAGAGTGCGTCCTTGTGTTTATTTGATTAAAACAGAGATGTAACACTGGCGACGAGGAAAAACTATAGAAAATTAGTACATCTTAAGTTGTGAACCGGAAAAATGACAGAGAAAAGCGGGATCCAGAACTTTGACTGTTTTTCAGACCCAGCCACGCTAGGACCGAGATGGACGCGATGGCTGAAGTCTTTCGAATTGTTTGCTGATGGGAAAGGACTCATCATCACAGAGCACGTGTTGGACGCGACTAAACAACGGAGAAGAGCTTTAATGCTGCACCTCGCGGGACCAGATGTACAAGATGTCTTTTTAACTCTGGAAAACTCGGGGGAGGTCACTGACTATGACGCTGCAGTGACCGCTTTGAACTCTTATTTCGTGCCTCAAGTCAACGCAGCATTCGCCCGACAAGCTTTTCACATGCTGACTCAGAAAACAGATGAGACGATACAATTTGCTACTCGCCTGCGGCAAGCTGCAAAAGACTGTGCATTTCAAACAGACACAGACAATCAGATAAGAGACGCTATTCTCAGCAAATGCATGTCAGATTATATTCGTCGGAAATTATTAGAGGTAGGTCCGAATCGGACGCTCGCTCATTCAGTGGAATTAGCGTCACAGTGTGAGAGAATTGAAGAACAGATGTCAGTGATGTCGTTGAAACCTGAAACAGGTGCAGTCAATCGAATTGTGCAAAAAAGAGACAAAAAAGAGAAAGGATACACCAGAAACAGACCGGCAGAGAGAACAGATGAAAAAGTAGATAGGAAATGTTACAGATGCGGACACAAGGACCATTTAGCCAGAGACCAAATATGTCTTGCTCAGGGTCAAGTATGTCATAAATGCAACGGAAGAGACCATTTTTCCAAGATGTGTCGCACGAAACACCAAAAAAAGAATCGTGTAAATAATGTGGAGGAAGCTGATTATGCATTTGTGGTCCAAGAGAATACAATGTCAGAGAGGTTGATTTTCCTTGTGGGCGGAGTAAAACTAACACTGTTAATCGACTCAGGTGCAACAAATAGGCAAGGCAAGGCAAGGCAAGTTTATTTATATAGCCCATTTCATACACAATGGCAATTCAAAGTGCTTTACATAGAAGAAATTAAAATAATCAAAATAAATCAGAATAATTAAAACAGTTTAGAATAAAAAATAAGAAATAATGAAAAATAAAAATTATGATAAAAATAAAATACAGTAAATTAAAACTATTTAGAATAAAATGAAGTGCAGTAACAGTCGGACGAACAGTGGCACAGTCCTCATTCAGTAAATGCACAGCTAAACAGATGTGTTTTGAGTCTTGATTTGAATGTGACTACTGTAGGAGCACACCTGATCTCTTCTGGAAGCTGGTTCCAGCTGCGGCTGGCATAATAGCTAAAAGCAGACTCTCCATGCTTAGAGTGAACCCTTGGTATTTCTAGCTGATGTGATCCTAATGATCTGAGTGATCTGTTGGGTTTATATTCAGTGAGCATATCTGCAATATATTGAGGTCCTAACCCATTAAATGATTTATATACCAGTAATAATACTTTAAAATCAATGCTAAATGTAACTGGCAGCCAGTGTAAAGACCTGAGGACTGGTGTGATGTGTTCATATTTTCTGGTCCTGCTCAGAATCCTGGCAGCAGCGTTCTGTATGAGCTGCAACTGTCTTATGGTCTTTTTAGGAAGGCCAGTGAGGAGGCCATTACAGTAATCCACCCTGCTGGTGATGAAAGCATGCACAAGTTTCTCTAAGTCTTGACTGGAAACAAAGCATCTAATTCTTGAAATATTTTTCAGATGATAGTATGCTGATTTAGTTATTGCTTTGACATGACTATTGAAACTAAGGTCTGACTCTAGTGACACACCAAGATTCCTGACTTGATTTTTAGTTGTTAGACCCCTAGCGTCAAGGTATGCATTCACCTTAAGAACTTCATCTTTGTTTCCAAACGCAATAACTTCAGTTTTGTCTTTGTTTAACTGAAGAAAGTTTTGACACATCCAACCGTTTACTTCATCAATGCATTGGCACAGGGAGTTAATGGGGCTGTAGTCGTTAGGCGATAGGGCTAAGTAGAGCTGTGTGTCGTCTGCGTAGCTGTGGTAAGCTATTTGGTTCTTTTTCATTATTTGGCTCATTGGGAGCATATACAGGTTGAATAGGAGTGGCGCAAGAATCGAGCCCTGAGGGACTCCGCAAGTCATGGATGTCCACTCAGACTTATGTTCTCCCATACTCACAAAATAACCTCTCCCTTCTAAGTATGACCTGAACCATTTTAGGACTATCCCAGAAAGCCCCACCCAGTTTTCCAGCCTCTCAAGAAGTATGTTGTGATCAACAGTGTCAAATGCAGCACTGAGGTCGAGTAGTACCAACACGGATAATTTGCCTGTATCAGTATTTAAGCGAATATCGTTTATTATCTTTATGAGAGCTGTCTCCGTGCTGTGATGCGATCGGAAACCAGATTGAAAATTGTCAAAATATCTATTTGAGCTTAGCAATTTGTTCAGCTGATTGAAGACAACCTTTTCAATGATCTTGCCTATGAAAGGAAGATTTGAGATCGGTCTATAATTGCTCAAGATGGTCTTATCCAGATTGCTCTTTTTCAGGAGGGGCTTGACAACTGCAGTTTTCAGGGAGTTCGGAAAATTCCCAGAGCGAAGTGAGGCATTTACCACTTCTAGGAGATCTGCTTCTAAACAGTTTAACACACTTTTAAAAAAAGATGTGGGAAGTGTGTCAAGGGCGCAGTTTGATGTTTTAAGGTGCTGTACGGTTTCTACCAAAATTGTGTCATCAATTTCTTCGAAATCAGACATAGTAACTACTTTCTCAGGTTGTGGTCTGATCTGCCTGACCCCAGAGCAACTCAAGGATGTGCTAATCACCTTTCTGATGTTATTGATTTTCTCAGAAAAGAAAGAAGCAAACTCACTGCACTTGCTGTCTGAGAGCATTTCTATGGGAATCTGGCTTGGGGGGTTTGTCAGTCTCTCTACAGTAGCAAAAAGAGTGCGTGTGTTGTTTATATTGCTGTTTATAATATTTGAGAAGAAAGTCTGTCTGGCTTTGCCTAGTTCCCTATTGAAAGCGTGGATGCTGTCTTTGTAGATGTTATAATGGACTACAAGTTTTGTCTTCTGCCACATGCGTTCTGCTCTTCTGCATTTTCTTTTCATATTTTGCACAGCTGTTGAGTTTCTCCAAGGTGCTTTTTGTCTGCTACTATTCTTCCTGACTTTCACAGGAGCAATATCATCAATTACACTCTTAATTTTTGAGTTGAAAGAATCAAGGAGAACATCAACAGAGTCGGCAGATATGCTTGGTTTTAAAGCTATAGCCTTCATAAATAGCACACCAGTGTTTTCATTTAAGCATCTCTTCTTGACAGACACAGCTCTAGCTTCAACGGCAGGATAGATTAATACATCAAAGAAAATACAGAAATGGTCAGACAGTGCTACATCCTTAATAACAATCGATGAGATGTTTAAACCCGTACTGATAAGTAAATCTAGAGTGTGTCCACGATTGTGTGTGGGACCGTGTACATGCTGTGTCAGATCAAAAGTTTTTAAAACAGTTTTAATTTCTTTTGCCATATTGTATTCTGCGTTATCTATGTGAATGTTAAAATCTCCAGCAATGGCAAAACAGTCAAACTCAGAGGCAATTGTTGATAGCAATTCAGTAAAATCCTCAGCAAAGGCTGGAGAGTATTTTGGAGGCCTGTAAACTATGATAAGTAAAATACGTGGAGCACCTTTTAACACAATACCCAGATATTCGAAAGAGGGGTAATTCCCAAATTATATTTGCTTACATTGATAAACATCTTTAAAAAGAGCAGCTAAGCCCCCACCTCTCTTACCCGCTCTGCAGACACTCATATAAGTAAAATTTGGAGGGGATGTTTCGTTTAGGACCGTTGCACTACAGCTGTCTTCTAGCCAAGTTTCAGTTAGAAACATGAAGTCCAGGTTGTGTGTGGTTATTAAGTCATTGACTAGAAGTGATTTATTTTTAAGTGAGCGGATGTTTAAAAGTGCTAACTTTATAGTCTTACTTTTTGTCCTCACAGCAGTCTTAGTTTGGCGTGTAATGGGCACCAGATTAGATGGGTTTGCTGTACGGCTGTTGAAGGCCTTAGATTTTCTATCATGTAAATGAACAGCAATAGAGAAAGATTCAGGCACACTGGGTTCCCGCTTGTTCTGTAAACATTTGATAAAGTTATTGTTTTCATAGCGAGGAACCGAAATATTTCACTTAGAGCTGGTATCAGTTGTTTTTGGTTCACCTCGAGCCGATGGGGGAGAGTGTGGGCCCTGGCGCTGTGGCAGAGGCCGAAGAGCTCTCCGAGGAGGGGGAGGGGGAGGGCGAGCTGGGCCCGAAAGCTTTGGTGGTTTTGGGGCCTGCCGTTTTTTGGTTGGTATCTGGGGGCTTGCAGCAAAAGAGTGTGATAGTTTGGTTCCAGCAGACACCAGTTGTTCCATTTTCTCTGAGAAGCACAGAAGTGGAGATGCTGGAGAGAGTGATAACGTGTCAGGTGAGATGGGCTGTTGCTCTGGTGTTATTGGAGGGTGTAAAATGCTGTCCTGGTTTCCCTCTTTGTTTTCCAGAAAGTCGTCCTTGGGTGCTGAATCTGGGAGCAGTTCTGATATGTCACAGTCTGTCTGTGGTGAGCTCTGTGGGCAGAGCTCTGCTGAGATTGTATCCGTGAGCAGAGGTTGTTGTTGTGGCTGAGTGGTGTTATCATTGTCCTTGTGTGATGTGTCAGCAATATGTCCATTTAGGTGTTGAAGTGAAGTCCTGTGGTCGTTCATACTGTGTCCAGGTGTGTGAGTGCCATTCAGGTTGAATGGATTGGCACACACTGCAGAAGGATGATGGAGGGAGAAGTAGATATTGTCCTTTAGTACTCTTGAACCAAGTTTGTTTGGGTGATGCCCATCCCGTTGAAACAGTTGCCTCTGGCTCCAGAAAAGATTGAAGTTATCAATAAAGTTCACTCCTTTTATATTGCAGGTTTTTTGCAGCCATGTGTTGAGCCCAAGCAACCGTGAAAACCTGTTTGTTCCTCTTGCTGGGAGTGGTCCACTGATGAACGTTTCAACTTTCAGTCTTTTAAGTGTTTCAAAAAGTTCATTGAAATCCTTCTTAAGGAGTTCTGACTGCTCTTTATGAATATCGTTCTTCCCCACATGAATGATGAGTCGATTTGCAGTTTTATGTTTCATCAGAATGTTCTGAAGTTCCCTGTTTACATCAGAAGTTGTTGCTTGTGGAAGGCAGCATGTAGTTGTATCCCTGATACTAATGTTTCTGATTATGGAGTCGCCCACTATCAGAGTCCTGGGCCCCGCTGTGCTCTGAGCTGAGTGCCGCTTTGTATCAAAGTATCAAAGGATTGTATCAAAGCAGCTTCACAGTGATAACATGTAAGTAGCACAACACAGATCAACAACATTGCTAAACACTAAATAAATAACCCCAACTGAGCAAGCTCAAAGCAAGCCAAAAGCAAGGCGACAGTGGCAAGGAACCAAACTCCAACCAAATGCTGTCTGCTCGACCTTGAGCGCCGGTTAGCATCAGTGTTAGCTACCGGCTGACTCAGTCTGTGTTCGATCAGATTCGTCAAATTCAGGGATTCTTCATTCATTAATACTTCGAATCTGTTCTCAAGATGAATAGGCGGTGGTAGGAGACCAGTGGTTGCAATCCTGGTCAGAGTCATATCTGGGGTAGATGATGCTACTGCTGAAATATGTGGTGCTCGTGACAATCTGATGTCTCGAGTGCCTTTGGGTCTCGCTCCCTGTTTGTGCCATCGATTTGTAAGTCGATCGGCTTGTTTCTCTACAGTCAGTATAGCTTGTCGAGGAGCACTAGATTCATGGGACTCACCCAGGGTTGCCAACTTTTGAGTTTTGCTTGGAGTGAGATTTTTTTTTTTTTTGGGGTGGGGGGTGGGGGAATCACAAGATCTTGTAGGGCACAATGTATAGTTTGTCCAATTTTAATTTGGCATTAGGCTAACAGTTTTACTGATTAAAAAAACAGTTGGGAGTAAAGTTCATAAATTATTGTTCTTTCCCATAACTATATTGAGACCTCTGTCCTTCTAGGGGGGTTCGGGGGCATGCTCCCTCGGAAGAAAATTTTGTACATTTTAAGGTTAAATGCATCAATCTGGTGCACTTTGAGAGCTCAAAATTAAGAGTTTTAACCGGCTTCAAATCATGAACTGTGACATTCAACAAAGCAAAAGCCTCGACTTGTACCTGGACATTAAAGAGTGATCAAACATCTTTTTAGTTATGATATAAAGTCTATGATATAAAGACTTTATGATATAAAGTCTCAGTCTCTTTTAGGATGCAATAAACGATTATTATAATAATGTAATAATGATTTATATAATTATTCCTATTACGTAAAATCCATATAGGCCTAGTCTATAAATGTAGGCTGCTGTATAAATGAAAATGAATATTTCAAAAGTATATTTTACTTACACTATTGTATAGGAAAATTACAATAGTTTTGTCCTAATTTCTTCACTTGCAAGAAATAAACCCTTGAGCTTTTATTTTGGAGAAAACACCAGATGAGAAGAGAGAGTAAAAGCCGGATTCGAACTCGGGTCGAACGCGTCAAAGTTTGCTATCAGCACCTCACGCCCTCGCCCTACGCCACTGTAGATATTTAGTGAAAGATATCTTTTTTGCTAAAAAGACAGGCACGTAGTGCAAATGTACGCTCTCAACTCACGTTCAAGGTCATAGGCAGCGCAGCGTCTCTCTGTGCATCGCAAAAGCCCGTGTTGACAGTTTGTTAATATAAAGCGGGAGATTACCAGATACAGTATTTTGCTCGTGCCCTGTGGATGTTGTAGCCTAGGCAACTGTATCACGTGCCGTTTGAACTGACGCGCTACTGCGTTCTGTCACATTTAAAAGCGCCAAAACGCTCCATATCAGGAGTAAACTTCTCTGTAGTCTGTCGGTGTCGGTGTCATCTTTTTCCGCGATTTTTCTCTGCGTCCAGTCAGTAGTTAAGAGCCTGAACTTGCTTATAGTAATACAAAAAAAATACAGCCCAGAAGAATGTCTAATTTAGCGTGAGATTTCTATGTTGAGCGTGAGACCGTGAGATTGAGGCTGAATGCGTGAGTGTCACGCCAGATGCGTGAGAGTTGGCAACCCTGCTCACCGGCTGTGCGCTGAGGGCGTCCACGACGGAGCTCTGTTGTGCCTTCCGTCTGGTTTGTCGGTCCCGAATTTAACTTTGTTTCAAGAACTGCAATCCTTTGTAAAAGTCTGTGGCAGTTAGAGCAGCAAGTAGATTCCCGAAGAGGCATTTTCTTATCCTTATGAGTGTAGGGAGTTGTGTTTTCTCTTCCCCGGAATGTAAGCAGTGAGAGGCTGGTTGAATAAAAGTGTGACTTTTTAAGTAATCCCAGCGTCTGAGCACTGTGCTGATTTGCTGAAGTTAAAATTAGGTGAAAAGGAGATAAAATATATAAAAAATATTAAAGCGATAGAGCAAAGCGCGGAGCAGTAAGCAGGAGCGTCCGAACAGTAGCTGAGCAGGAAGTGGATTACCTATATGCTATGGAGTCGCTGCTTAATGAACTGTGAACGTAGATACTCACAGACAGAAAAGGAGGCATTGGCCCTCGTGTGGGCATGTGAGAGACTACATGCTTACATTTATGGCCGAGAATTTGAGCTGGTCACTGACCACAAACCGCTAGAGGCCATATACAACCCCCGCTCTAAACCCTGTGCGCGTATAGAACGATGGGTACTCCGACTACAGCCATATATTTCAGGGTCACATACTTACCGGGCAGCCAGAACATTGCAGATCCGTTGTCAAGATTGCTCGGGGAAACAGCAAAAACTGAGAGACACATCCACAACTCAGAAGAATATGTCAGATTCATTGCGAGTGCAACTCCTAATGCCTTAACCACCAGAGAAGTCGAGAGGGCCTCTGAGAGCGACATGGAGTTGAAAGAGGTGCGTTTTGCAATTAACAGTGGACATTTTGAGAACTGTAAAGCGTATGCCCCAATAGCCAACGAGTTGTGCTGTATTGGCCATTTGGTCCTCCGTGGAACACGGATAGTGATACCAAAAGCATTACAACCCAGGGCATTAGCACTAGTGCATGAAGGACATTTAGGAATTGTGGGCACTAAACAGCATCTCCGGTCTAAAGTGTGGTGGCCGGGTATGGATAAAGCTGCAGAAAAGTTCTGCAAATCATGTCACGGGTGCCAGGTGGTATGCACCAGGACCACTAAGACCAACGCCACTACCAGATGGACCCTGGCAGGATGTGGCCGTAGATCTGTTAGGACCACTCCCAACTGGTCTCTCCATACTTGTGGTGGTGGACAGCCCTCTTTAATGAACAGAATTCGAATTGCACAGGCTGAGGGACTTGATTGGAAGAAAGAGCTGAGGAAATATGTCACTGTGTATAGGAGTATAGAACATACCACAACAGGAAAAAGCCCAGCCGAATTGCTTTTTAACAGAAAGATTTGAGGAAAGTTGCCCAACCTTTCAGAGGGATGTAAATACCAGCAAGTATGCGATAGGGATGCAGAACAGAAAGCAAAAGCAAAGAAGTATGCAGATGATCATCGAGGCGCACAGTACTCAAAAGTAAATGTTGGTGATACAGTGCTGGTGCAGCAAGAAAAGGTGGACAAATTCACAACTCCATTCAACCCAATCCCACACCAGGTAGTGAGCAAAACTGGAAATCAGGTGACTGTGGAATCGCCCACTGGGGCTAAATACACGCGAAACACCACTCATGTTGAAAGGTTCAACACCAACAAAACAGCCGGGGGAACTGAATGTGAACAGACAGATCAGAACACCAACAGCTGTTGTCCTGATTCTAATTCTCATGATCAAAACCCCAAGGCTGATTTCCCAAATACACCAAAACTGGATAGACCCCAAAGGACCAGATGATTGCCTGAGAGGTTGTCTGATTATGTCATAGACTTAAAGGAGTAAATGCCATTAATGTTAGAGTGTTTGTTCAAATTCCAGATACCTGGGGAAAATGGCAAGTGAAGTATATAAATATGTTGAGAATTGTTTTGAAAAAAAAGAGACATGTTCGAGATATGTTCAGTGAGTTAATACAGAATTAGTCTTAAGCATGTTCAGTTAAGTCATGTGGTTTTATATCCAAGAAAAGGGGGGATGTAATGTATCAGTATTACTGGTGTTGTTGTAAGTGGTTGCCACTAGAAGGCGCTGTGGTTTGAAAGTAAGTGTTGTACAACGAGAGTGAAGAAGAGATAAAGAAAGTAAGTGGAGAATCATAAAAGAGTGCATCCGTGTGTTTATTTGATTAAAACAGAGATGTAACACTTTTGTCCAGATATTTGACACCGGAGGATTCACACGATCTGTGCGTGTTCTGCCTGAGAGAAGTGCACGCGCGGGAAGCTCTCGAGGAAGTTTTTTGCACGAACTGTGAGAGTTTTCCTTTCAGAATTCTCTGCTCTCGTCTGTCCCACCTCTTGAGGGAAGTGGGCGCGCAATCTGAACCCCGCGGTTCCGGTTCCCGCTCGGGCTGAGGCTCAGTGGTGGTTGAGCTCGTGGAGCTTTCAGATGGAGATGGCAGATTATCGGGAGAGGGGCGTTAACCTCGCGGATGATCTACCAGCTGACGAGGGTGAGTAATACAGATTAATGTTAAACATCTCGCTTTCTCTCTCTGGTGAATCTGTAACTGTTCTCTTCGGGCAGGGCAGGAGTTGGCTGTAAAAAAAAAAATATATATATATATATATATATATATATATTAGTGCTGTCAAACGATTAAAATATTTAATCGCGATTAATCGCATTAATGTCATAGTTAACTCGCGATTAATCACACATTTTTATCTATTCTTAATGTCTCTTGATTTCTTTTTGTTACATTATTTTTTTCTCATTTTAATGCTCTTATCAATATGTAAAAGTGGAAAAGTGGAAAAATTATTATTGAAAATAACATTGGAATAGTGTTCAATTCCACACTAACATATATAAATAATCTCTCACACAATGTAACACTGTCTATCAATAATAGGGTGAAAGAAATACTGACGAGGTCCTAATATTGGCGAGGGGGCGGAGAATTCATATCAGCTGTGTGTGTTTGCTTGGCCATCATCAAGTGGTGTTTCAGACTGGACGTGCTGGGATGAAGATAGCTCAGTTCACAAAGACAAAACACAGATCACTTGGTCTTGTCAATGGGACAATATGGCAACTTTTTAAAAGTAAACTTTCCATTCAGAATCTTAGGACATCCATTTCGGCATCTCGCGCTCGTCATCCACTCAAAAGTAACGTTATTTGGCCGGCTCACAAGCCGAAATGAGTGTGTGCGGCACAAAACATCCTCGCGCTGCGCTCTGAAACCATAGACTGTCTGAAACCCATTCATTTCAATAGCTTGCGCTGTGCGAGGACGTTTTGTTGCTTCTTCGACCAAAGCGCAAGCGGATCTAGACCGGAAACAAAACAACAGGCACGCCGCAAACACACGTTTCGGCTTGCGAGCCCAGTGTACGTGATCTGCCCAGTGTACGCTGAGCTGGTTGACATTATGGGGTGCGCCACAGACAGATTGCTTTTGCAGTGGAGGTGCGTCTGGGAGGAACCCGCTCATGGTATTTTGGATGGCTGGTTCCTCCCCACCCGTAAGCCACCAGCCCGGATGAATTCCTTCCATTCCTTTCCGATCTCCACGCTGGGATCGAGAGGGTATGGAAGAATCCGTTCTCCTCACGTCTCTATCTGCATCAGCGGGCTAGTTTCGCTGCTGTGGAGGGAGCCGTGTAGCACGGATATGTGTCGATGCTGCCAGTGGACGAGACGTTGGCTAACTATCTCGCCTCTGTTTGGTCCTCTTCACTAAGAGCTCTGACCCTGTCATCCAAGCTGCTCCAGAAATCTTCACGCTTGAATGACAGAGAGTACACTGCAGCAGGTCAGGCAGGTGCGGTTTTGCACACCCTTGTGGTCCTCAGGCCTACCAGGCTGATCTGCTGCGGGACTCCGGGACACCAAGCAATCTGCTGTTCCATGGGTGCTATGGTGGCCACGGAGAGACATCTGTGGGAGCTCCCACATAATGTGGTTGCCGGGTTACAGGCCTCACCAGGCCTTCCTGGTTATGAGCTCCCACATGCCGTGGTCGCTAGGTTACAGGCCTCACTAGGCCTTCCTGGTTATGTGCTCCCACATGCTGTGGTCGCTGGATTACAGGCTTCACCAGGCCTTCCTGGTTATGAGCTCCCACATACTGTGGTCACCAGGTTACAGGCCTCACCAGGCCTTTCTAGTTATGAGCTCCCACACATTGTGGTCGCCAGGTTACAGGCCTCACCAGGCATTCCTGGTTATGAGCTCCCACATACTGTGGTCGCCAGGTTACAGGCCTCACCAGGCCTTCCTGGTTATGGGCTCCCACACATTGTGGTCGCTAGGTCACAGGCCTCAAAGGGGCCTTCCTGGTTATGAGTTCCCACATACTGTGGTAGTCAGGTTACAGGCCTCACCAGGCCTTCCTGAATGTGAAACCCCCACTTATCGTGGTCGCTAAGGTGTAGTTGTGAGTCTTCACATGTCAGGCTGCAGGCCTCAGCGGCCTTCCTGAATGTTAGCTCCCCACGCATTGGGACTATCGGGTGTTAGGCCTTGTCAGGCCTTCCTGATTATGGGTTCCCACATGTTGTGGCTGCCAGGTTACAGGCCTCAAGTTCGGCCTTCCTGAAATTAGAGTGAAGTACACGAACCCATACTTCACCTATTATTGTGGTAAATCACATGACGAGATGTCTTGTGTACTTTCTAAAATCCATTTCTTATGGTAAGGGTCACACGCGGTATGCTTCGGTCCCTTCTTATGTGGCTCAGACCCCGGTCTTCCCTTGGGTCCCACTTTAAGAGGAGTCCTGTCACTTAAGTAGGCTACAGGGATGCCCTTCTCTGGCTAACTTCTGGAAGAAGTAGCTTCCACTTGGTGGAGTAAGCTCCCACAGGTTGTGGTCACCAGGCTGGGTCTCACAGACCTTCCTGAGTACGAGCTCCCACCCGATGTGGTCGCCAGATTACAGGCCTTACCAGGCCTTCCTGGTCATGAGCTCCCACACACTGTGGTCGCCAGGTTACAGGCCTCAACAGGCCTTCCTGGTTATGAGCTCCCATATATTGTGGTTACTGGGTTACAGGCCTCGCCAGGCCTTCCTGAATTCAGAGTGAAGTACACAAACCTATACTTCACCTATTATTGTGGTAAATCACATGACGAGATGTCTTGTGTACTTTCTAAAATCCATTTCTTATGGTAAGGATCACACGTGGTATGCTTCGGTCCCTTTTTATATGGCTCAGACCCTGGTCTTCCCTTGGGTCCCACTTTAAGAGGCGTCCTGTCACTTAAGTAGGCTACTGGGACGCCCTTCTCTGGCTAACTTCTGGAAGAAGTAGCTTCCACTTGGTGGAGTAAGCTCCCACAGGTTGTGGTCACCAGGCTGAGTCTCACTGACCTTCTTGAGTACGAGCTCCTACCAGATGTGGTCACCAGGTTTTAGGCCTTACCAGGCCTTCCTGGACATGAGCTCTCACACACTGTGGTCGCCAGGTTACAGGCCTCAACGGGCCTTCCTGGCTATGAGCTACCACATTTTGTGGTTGCTAGGTTAGAGGCCTCACCAGGCCTTTCCTGAATTCAGAATGAAGTACACGAATCCATACTTCACCTAATATTGTGGTAAGTCACCCGACGAGATGTCTTGTGCGTTTTTTAAAATCCATTTCTTATGATGAGGGTCACGCGCGGTATGCTTCGGTCCCTTCTTATGTGGCTCAGACCCTGGTCTTTCCTCGGGTCCCACTTTAAGAGTTCTTAAGAGCTAACTTTTGGAAGTAGCTCCCACTTGTTGTGATTTTTCAGGTAGACCAGGCTGGGTCTCACTGACCTTCCTGAGTACGAGCTCCCACCTGATGTGGTCGCCAGGTTACAGGCCTTACCAGGCCTTCCTGGTCATGAGCTCCCACACACTGTGGTTGAGTCACACTCTCCGGAGGATCCCGTCTCTGTGATCTGAAACTTGATGGCTTCTGCCAGCTTCGCGGGCCTTCAGTTTTTTCAGTCTTTCCTAGGCAATTTCCAGAGGCTCTGTCTTGGACGGACAGGCTATGGCCAGACTGTGTGTCTTAGTACAGATCACCAGGCCAGCCTGGGGGCATTTCAGGAGGAATGTTCTACTGAATAGTGACTGACTGGGGGTCCCTTTGGCCCCCTAGCCACACTCCCTAGAAGGGACCCCTTCTATTTGGAAGTTGTGGTCCTAAAGCCTTTGAGCTGGCCCAGTTATTACGTTCTGGTTTTTCTTGGTTCATTAGCTTGGGCTATGACCGGTAGGGAGTGCTGTCACTGACAGCCCGATAATGTAGGGTGAGTGGTTTCAGTGTTCCTTGGAATTACTGGTTCGGACAGTTGTCACTGCCTTTTCGGCATGCACTCCCCTCAGCATGGCGTAGTGGGTATTTTGTTCCCCATTGCGTCATTCGACATATTGTTGAGTTCCCTTTGAGAGGGAACGTCTCAGGTTACGACTGTAACCTATGTTCCCTGAGAACAGGGAACGAGACAATACGTCTCGTTGCCATGCCTCGGGGCCTGCCTGCAACAGTCCCTTCAGATGATAGGATGTTGTCACGGTTTCAAGGCGTCCTTCTTATACATTCAGATTGACACGCGCATCATTCAAGCTGATGATGCACGGGCTGTCGCCGGTCAACCTGATTACTGTGAGTTGATATTTGATTTCAGACACCTGTCACGCCTGAGGCGTTCCCCATTGCGTCATTCAACGTATTGTCTCGTTCCCTGTTCTCAGGGAACATAGGTTACAGTCGTAACCTGAGACGTTTTTTACAATCAGTTTGCTACTATTTTCAGAACCTTGATGTCATTTTTCAAAACTCTAGACACAAAAGTCAAAATGGTAATCACATCTAACACAGGCTGTCTAATGTTCAAAACATTGCATTGTGCATGCACATCTTTAACCCACTGGCGACCAATAACGCGTCCCCGCTTTTTTTGCACACAGCTGCAACATAGACTTAAAATTCTCCATCATTAATGGTCATATAAATAAAATCAATACATGATTATTAGGGCTGTGAATCTTTGGGTAGACAGCGAATCGATTCGATTCACGATTCATAGGTTTTCGATTCGATTCATGAACGATTTGTGCAAATTCAGAACGATTCGATTCGATGCGATTCACATCCAAATTCGATGCGATTCGATTAATTCGATTCGATTCTTAATTTTTTATATGCATTATAGTATTATTTCAATGCTTCACCCATCTTTGTCTGGGTTTGAATTAGCCTACACAGCGGCCTTCGGGGATCAGATAGTGGGGATTTTGTCCATTGTTAATGTTAGTTCATGTTTGTTTTTAATTTTAATGAATATATTATTATTTAAAAAAAAATAGCATTTGCAAGTAGCAAATATTTTGAAAAAGGCTTTTAAAGTATTGCATTAAATGACTACATGCACAAATTAATGGAGACGTAGTTTCATTTTGCGTCCTCCTCTCAGTGCACTCGTTATCATCTTTTCACTGGATTTTGCTCGCGCTCGGTCCCATAGCTCTCATGCTTTCATAACGTTAACTACAGATTTTTGAGCAGTCCATGTTTGAGCTCGATCTCCAGCTGAGCTCTCTGTCGAGAAAGCAATAGTTTTGAGGCAAACCGCTCAAGCCATTGATAAAGCTGCCGTGCCATTGCGTGGGCACTATGAAATAAAACGCTTTCATTCATTTATTACATGGACTCTCCGTACACGCTAGGTGGTCTCTCGCTCGCTTTCCCTCTCTGCCGCCGAGTGCGTGCAGCCGTGTGTGAACGCGCGATACGCGGTTTGGAGCACAACCTCTGTCTCGTATGCACGCTCGCTCTAGATTCCGGGAGATTTTAACTAATTTGCGGTAATACAAGCTGATCACGACATGAGTAGCTCAACAGGTAGATAAACTAATCTTTCAGGCATTTGACCGACCGGGCTTTAGCGTGAGAAATCAGGGGTGTGTGAGCGCCTGAAACCAATCAAATGCGGATGTCGTATGACGGCCAATGCGTGAGGCAGCTTCTACCAGGAACACTTTTAGGTTGTGTTTATATATTTCCACTGAATCGCTATAAAATCGTGATTAATTCGATTCTTGGCATTTTAAATCGATTATTCACGTAAATAAACGATTCACGATTCAAAATACATGTTTCAGGATCGATGCATATGCATCGCCAGGATTTATAATCGATGCATCGAGAAAACGAGTGAATCGTTACACCCCTAATGATTATAAACTATAGAGGGTCTTCTTTTTTGTGTACACTCTTATTAATATCAAAACCTTGTGTTTTTGTAAAATAAATAAATTAAACAGGGTGCGCTTTCAGCTCACTCTATCTCCGCAAAAAAATTTCTGAAACGTGTCCGAAAAATTTGCTGTAACTCATTAAATACTTGTTAGAGAGACACGAAAGAACTCTCTTTATGAAGCTGAAATTCTCTTCTTTTAAATGAAGTCATTTGTATAAAAACAACTATTCTCAGTTGAAGTAATCTGTATGAAAAAGAGAAATGCCAGTCTTTTCCCTTTCACCTCATTAAAGGGTATGACGTGCTAATGTGACCCCGCCCACTGAGAACGCGTGCTATTCAAACTGTAATGTTGAGGCAAGCCATGAAAACACCAACATCGATAAAAACATACAGTTTATTATGGATCTAACGTTGTCCTAACCTTTCGTCTTGCTGCGCAGTGAGGAGATCCTGGAAAAAAGTTACCAGTTTCATTTTGAGGAGCACGGATTCAGCTGATGCGGTAAGTCATTATTCTTAAGTGCTTTGTTCTAATCGCGTTATTGAATAGTGTCTGTAAACTGCACAAAGACTATTTAAATATCAAATGCGCGTCTGATAGGAAGGAATAGACGAATTCTCTGACACGCTCGCTGTGCGTTCATTCACTTTAGCTCCTATAACATTAGTAAGATACCATTAGTTATCTGTAAAACCAAAACGAGTGTTTAAATATGATTCGGGAGTGCGAACTAACGTATGAACGAACATTCATTTAGCTAGACAGTTTCTGCTCATATTATTTTCTTTTCAAGATATTTTAAACCTTTGAACCAAAAATTTCTACAAAATGGCACATAACCTATTTGACCAGGATTTGTTTCCAGGTATGACTAAAAATGGGCTTTGACTTTCATTTATACTTTGATTTTATATTTATATATATGAAGAGTTCAGATGCAAAAGCCTCTGTGCCATTTGCAATTTTCTTCTAGAATGATCATTTTTAGAATTATCATATTTATCAAGCTTGTATAATTAAGTTCAGTAATTTCACTTGGTAATTACAAGTAATTTCAATGGCAATGAAGATTACCTATTAATTGTCATTTAAGTGAAATTACTGAACTTAAATATACAAGCTTGATAAAAATGATTATTCTAGAAGAAAATTTCAAATGGCACTTAGAGGCTTTTGAACTTTTGAATCTGAACTTCTCATTTATATATATATATATATATATATATATATATATATATACAGTATATATGTATGTATGTGTCACGGATCCATCTGCGTCAGCACCAGACACCTTCACCAGCGATACACTGAGCCCATCCTCTCCTTCCACTCCCCGGGCTAGCGCACCAGCACTCGCCACATCCACCGTCACCACTTCTTCCTCATCTGTCTCTGCCAGTCCCATGGCCCAACCAGCGCCCTTCTCTGGCGAGGAGGAGGAGTGCAGCGGCTTCCTCTTGCAGTGCGAACTTTACATGGAGATGAACCCGTTATCCTTCCCCACTGAACGATCGAAAGTAGCCTTCTTCATCTCACTCCTGCGAGGTCAAGCGCTCAACTGGGCTCATGCCCTTTGGAAAGATTGAGGTCCAGTTACCCGGACATTCACCGCTTTCTCCGGCCACTTCACCGAGGTGTTCTCGCAGTCTGCACATTCCATCTCGGTCCAAGATCAGCTGTACCGTCTGAGGCAAGGGAGATTGTCCGTCGCCTCATATGCGCTGCAATTCCGCACCCTCGCCGCTACTCTCGGCTGGAATGAGTCTGCTCTCATCACCGCGTACCGTCATGGTCTGAATCCTGATATCCGCCCCCAGCTCGCGATTTATGACGACAACGTCGGTATTGAGAGCATCATCCAGCGATCCATTCGCATCGATCAGCGACGCACTGCATGCCAGCTCCACAGCCCTGCACCTCCAACTCCTCGCCCAGCACCCCGCCATCACAGTCCTCCAGCTCCAGAACCGATGGAAGTCGGTACCACTCGCCTGCCAGTGTCCGAGAGAAATCGTCGCATCTCCAGCGGTCTGTGTTTATATTGTGGAGCATCCGGCCATCTGCTCGCCTCCTGCCCCGTCCGTCCACCCCGACCCGCTGTGAGTACGGTCCAATTACCATTGCCCATCTCCTCCTTGAAATTCACTACGGCCACTGTCACTTATCTGAACCGTTCCATTTCAGTTCAGGCGCTGATCGACTCCGGATCAGCGGCCAACTTCATCGCTCTGTCTACGTTAAACTGGCTACAAACCAAACAACGAACCATCCCTCATAAACTCCAAGTCCAAACCATACTGGGACAACCACTAGGACGCGGCCGGGTTGGACATCGTAGCCCCGACCTGGGGTTGGAGATCGGCTGGCTCCATAGGGAAGATATATCATTTCTTGTGCTGGAGGGCTCTACGGCCGAAATCATCCTGGGACGCCCCTGGTTGGAGAACCATTCGCCACACATTCAATGGTCCACCGGCGAGATCCTACGGTGGGGTGAGGACTGTTTCCAGCATTGTCTGTCATCTGTGACGAAAACCCCTGTTCATTCCACCACTCCGGCAGTTCCGCTCTCCACCACCTCCGTGGAGAGCCCACTAGTGGAACCTTCTCCCGAGATCCCCTCTCCCTACCGGGAGTTCCAGGATGTCTTCGATAAACGTCACGCTACCACCCTACCTCCTCATCGGCCATGGGACTGCGCGATCGACCTGCTGCCTGGGGCGGTCCTACCGCGAGGTATGATCTACCCTCTGTCCATCCCGGAGCAGAAGGCCATGGAGGAGTACATCCAAGAGGCTCTCGACCAAGGATTTATTCGACCATCGGTGTCCCCTGCCGCTTCGAGCTTTTTCTTCGTGGGTAAAAAGGATGGAGGCTTGCGCCCTTGCATCGACTACCGAATCCTCAACCAAGCTACAGTTAAATTCCGCTATCCTCTTCCTCTGGTCCCAGCCGCCCTGGAACAACTCTGAGGGGCATCCATTTACACCAAGCTAGATCTTCGTAGTGCCTACAACCTCATCCGAATCCGGGAAGGAGATGAGTGGAAGACCGCCTTTATCACCCCCGCAGGGCACTACGAATATCTTGTGATGCCCTTCGGATTGTCCAACTCACCCGCCATCTTCCAAGGTTTCATGAATGAAATATTCCGTATACATCATATACATCGACGATATCCTCATCTACTCTGCCGATCTGACCTCCCATATCCACCACGTTCAGACAGTGCTCCAACGACTTCGAGATTATCATCTCTATCTCAAACTGGAGAAGTGCGAATTCCACCAAAGCACCATCCAATTCCTCGGTTACGTCATCACTCCACACGGAATCACCATGGACCAGAGGAAGGTGGAAGCGTTCCTCCACTTGCCACAACCCACCACCCGTAAGGAACTTCAACGTTTTCTGGGATTTGCAAATTTCTATCGCCGTTTCATCCAGAACTTCAGTCCCATCAGTTCCCCACTCACTGACCTTCTCAAGAGCGGGGCCAAGTCTCTATCCTGGAACACCCGAGCCACCCAAGCCTTCCAAGACCTGAAGTCAGCCTTTAGCTCCGCTCCTACCCTAGCCCTTCCAGACCCCGCCGTACCCTTCCTCGTTGAGGTAGATGCCTCTATCTCGGGGGTAGGAGCGGTCCTTTCTCAGCGGCAGGGGAATCCACCTCAACTCCATCCATGCGCCTTTTACTCCAAGAAACTGTCCCCGGCGGAGCAGAATTATGACATCGGCAACCGGGAGTTACTGGCTATCAAACTAGCGTTGGAGGAATGGAGGCACTGGCTGGAGGGAGCCCAACACCCGTTTACTGTGATCACTGACCACCGCAACCTCGAGTACCTCCGAGATGCTAAGAGACTCAATCCCCGTCAAGCCCGTTGGGCCCTGTTCTTCACTCGCTTCAATTTCTCAGTCACCTATCGCCCCGGAGAAAAGAACGTAAAAGCAAATGCTCTCTCCCGTCAGTTCCAACCCGAGACACCTCCTTCGGAGCCTGAATCCATTCTCCCTCCAGCCGTGGTTGTCAGCCCCATCCAATGGAGCATCGATGACCACATCGCCGAAGCCACACAACTTGAACCTGCTCCGCCGGGAGGTCCAGAGGGACGGGTCTATGTCCCAACCCGTTTACGCCTGTCCCTCATGGACTCAGTACACACCTCTCCGGGCTCTGGACACCCAGGCAGCCAATCCACTCTCTCGCTCGTCCAACAGCGCTATTGGTGGCCGGGTATGGCCCAGGATGTCTCCCGGTTCGTCAAAGGATGCTCAGTCTGTGCCATGTCCAAGGTTCCCCGTCATCTCCCAGAAGGCAAGCTGGTCCCTCTCCCTATACCCACTCGACCTTGGTCTCATCTCAGAGTGGACTTCGTCACCGACCTGCCCGTGTCTAACAATCACACCTGCATTCTGGTAGTAGTGGACCGCTTCTCCAAAGCGTGCAAACTAATTCCCCTTCCAGGTTTGCCAACAGCCCTTGAAACAGCAGAGGCGCTGTTCCAACACATATTCCGAAACTTTGGAATCCCCGAGGACGTCGTCTCCGATCGAGGACCCCAATTCATCTCTCGAGTATGGAGAGCATTCTTCAACCTTCTGGGTGTGACCGTCAGCCTCACTTCTGGATACCATCCCCAGTCAAACGGCCAGAATGAGCGGAAGATCCAGGAGATCGGGAGATACCTACGGTCATACTGTCACGACCACCAGGACTGCTGAAGCCGTTTCCTGCCCTGGGCCGAGTATGCACAGAACTCCCTCCGACAAACCACCACCGGACTCACCCCATTCCAGTGCATACTCGGCTACCAGCCTACACTATTCCCCTGGTCAGGAGAACCATCTGACGTCCCAGCAGTCCACCATTGGTTCCAGACGAGCGAGAGAGTCTGGGACTCAGCTCATACTCACCTCCAGTGGGCTGTTCGGAGACACCAGAACCAGGCCAACCTTCGCCGTACCGACGCCCCTCACTATCTTCCGGGACAACTGGTCTGGCTCTCCACCCGGGACATCCGTCTCCGACAGCCCTGTCGGAAGCTGAGTCCCAGATATATATCGGTCCTTTCGCGATACAGAGGCAGATCAATCCCGTCACCTACCAGCTGGCACTCCCCGCTCACTACCGTATCGCACCTACCTTCCATGTCTCCTTGCTCAAGCCATACACTAACCCTCTCATTCCTTCTTCCCCAGGGTCTGGTGCTGCGGAGGTGCCCCCTCCTCCTGCGGATCCAGAGGATGATAACATCTACCGAGTCCACGAAATCCTCGACTCCCGACAACGGGGCGGCCGCTTGGAATATCTCGTGGACTGGGAGGGATTCGGTGCTGAGGAGAGATGCTGGGTCAACCGGGAGGACATTCTGGATCCCTCATTACTCCAGGACTTCCACACCACTCATCCAGATCGTCCAGCGCCCCGGAGCCGTGGTCGTCCCTGTCGTCGGTCCCGTCCGCCAGCTGGAGCTGGCCGTGGGGGGGGGGTACTGTCACGGATCCATCTGCGTCAGCACCAGACACCTTCACTCCGCCCACTCGTTCCAGCTCCCCAGCATACTAATAACTGTCACCTGTCCTTATCAACCACCGTCCCAATCATCCTCCCTTTATAAACTCACTCCTCACAGTCACTCACCGTCTGGTCTCGTCGACACATTGGCTACAGACTCCCGCTACACATCTACTGGCTATAAGGAATACTTACCCGCTTGCTTCAGCCCTGTCTGCTCCTCATCTGCTCCTGGTCCCCGGTCATCCTCTGGTCATCCGTCCGCTGCCTCAGCTCTCTGTCTTCCAGCCCTGCTCAAGATAAGAGATACATTATCAGACTGTTGCCCGCTCCATTACCGAACTTTCTCTATAATACTCACCTGCTGTCTGACCATATCACCTGTCTCAATAAACCTGGTTAACACTCATCCATCTGTGTCCTTCTAGTCTGTGACAGTATGTATGTTGTCCTTTCAATTTTTTCTTGTCTGACTCACCTGAATGAAAGGCTTATTATGCGTGTCTTTATCTCTCAGGTGAGAATCACCTAATTATTCATGATGGGGCTGGCCTGTTCACGCCCATTCGCATATTGCCTTGGCAAACAAAAAAAAAATGTTTTTCACAATATAACCCAATTCACAGTTTTATGTGAATGATATTAGGAGGATGATTTTCAGATCATTGTGAAGAAAAAAACCCTAGGCAACAATGTCAATTAGTCAAAAGTCTTGTGGATGCATATTTAGTATGTGTTTTGTGGCCTTATTTCAGAAAATTTCATTTTAATTTTTACAATAACCACGCATAAACAATATTACAATAAATTATTAAATGATAAATAACATTCAAAGATGCTAATTTGAAAATAAGAATTATTAAAAGTGCATTTTTAACTCCGTTACATTAGCGCGCTATAGTGAGTGTTATCGGGGAACCGGGCCCAAAACATTTATAAAATGTTAGCATATCACTTATTAATAATTTATGAATGTATAGTCATGTTTTGTAAATGAATTCATTATTAACTAATAGTGACATAACAGAACATTATTATAAAGTGTTACCAAAGAAAGAAAGAAAGAAAGAAAGAAAGAAAGAATAGCACACAAAGTGTTTCCTTACCTGTAAAAAGTGCCATTACACTCTTGGTGTTATTTGTTATATCCAGTAGATGGCAGTCAGCTAATGACAAGCTGTATAACTGTCATTACTCACTTTATCTAACACTTAATCAACCTTTAAATTTAAAGGCTACTGTATCCCTTACAAACAGATGCAAATACATAGACATCCCTCTCAAATGCACATGCAATGTCCTTCATGCAGTGTTGGAATAGTCTATTTATAATGCCCTCCTGACTTGGTTCCTGCAGGCTGGGGAGGCTGATGTATATATTATTGTGCTTTTATGATAATTTTTCAATATAATCCACATAAAACAAGAAATAAAATGAAATTAGTAAAGTTTCAAAAGTTTTAGAATGATCCCTAATGCATTTCAAAGCACATTGATCTGAAGGACTGTCAAATCACATGACCTGGGAGACCACCCACAATGTATATCATTGGCCAGTCTCTGATGTATCATTTGGCATCATTGTGATATATTTTATATAGCTGGGAATTCTAGACTTCCATACACTCTGGTGTCCTCACTAGCTGTTTCCATGGTCGGATTTGAAAGATGCAGCAATGGCCAGTAAGATGCCAGTGAGTGAACTGGCACCATTTGGTCTTTTGCTTTTGCTGTACTTCTCAGTAATTCTCTGCACCTCAATGGACAATAGGTGCTGGACATTGGGTGATTTTAATTCACCAGTACTGGAACAAGATGGTGATATTGTAATTGGAGGGCTCTTTCCCATGCACTATATAGCTGCGCAAATGGACCATAATTACTCTGAAAAGCCACAACATCAAGAGTGCAGCGGGTGTGTTTGAAACGGCATCCAGAGAATGGAAAATAACAATGAAAAGATAAAATGCCAGTTGGTTTAAAAGAATGAATATAAACCTTAAATGTAACATGAATGAGATCAATGTTTTATTACTCATAACATATGCTGTATAATTATGCTAAAAGAATGATGTTCATCACTTTTATGAACTGCTTTCTTTTTCAGACTGTTTGTTACTTTTTCACAACTACTACAACCAGCTCTATTTTTGTTATTTTTGCTCTATGTCCATCTTCTCAACAGGTTTGATTTTCGTGCATTCCGCTGGGTCCAAACAATGGTGTTTGCCATTAAAGAAATCAACAATAATTCCAGTTTATTACCAGGAGTGACACTAGGTTATCGGATCTTGGATAGCTGTGATCATGTGCACACAAGCCTGCGGAGTGTGCTTTTTCTGGTGAACGGCACCTCCAGTCAAACGCAGGCTGATGCTGCTGGCAGTGCCAAATGCCTTTCCACTGCCCCGGTGCCAGCTGTCATCGGTCTAGCATCATCTTCGCCTACACGGGCCGTGGCACAAACTTTGGGTCCATTTGGAATTCCACTGGTAAGAGTCTGAGTAAGAGGTGATAACAATAGATATTTATTTATCAACCTCCCTGGCCTTTAACAGTGTATAACTGTGAGCAAAATAATTTGTTGAGCATATAAATATGAGCTCTGTGTATGTGAATATGTATAAACTCTGTTTTTACCTCTCTAATTTTCATGAATTAATAAACATGTCCACCTTCAAGGAAATTGCATTTATTAAAACGTTTAATGCTCATAAAAAACACATCAGAAATACTCACAGCTATAGACTAATACTGTCTGTTATCATATATTATTGAATAAATAACATGCCAATTATGGTCCTGAAAAAATATTTAACAGGTCTTTTTGAATGTTTAATCAATAGGTTACTCACATGCTTTCCTATGGCTTTTATGGATTCTCTATTCTACTGATTACTGTGAATCGTAGTTATATTTGCATTTGAGATAGTTCTTTCAGCACCAAACAAAGGGGAAACCTCTAGGGAAAAAAAATAGTTTTTGCAATTTTATGATTTTATTAATTTACAATGCAAAAAAAAAAAAAAATAGTCTACAAAAAACACTGATTCAAGATCTTGCTTTCACCTTTTACATCTCCCCTAATCTCCCCTTTTCTGTTTTTCCTTCTTGATCTTTTTCTGTTGACCCACTTCAAGATAAGCTACTTTGCGACCTGTACCTGTCTCACAGATAAGAAGGAATACCCTTCTTTCCTTCGTACTGTTCCCAGTGATGTATTTCAGGTGCAGGGACTGGTCCAGTTGGTTTCCCACTTTGGCTGGCGCTGGGTGGGAACAGTGGGCACAGATGACGACTACAGTCACTATGGTATCCAGGCCTTTACTGAGCAGCTAGAAAGAGTTGGTGGCTGCATATCCTTTCACCACACTATACCAAAAGCACCTTCCCAGGCACAAATACATGCTATTCTTAATAGCCTGGAGGGTTCCACTGCACGAGTGATTATAGCATTTGCCACTGAAGGGCAGCTGCTGGAGCTCCTGGCTGAAGTGGCTCGCAGGAATTTGACGAGGTGGCAGTGGGTGGCCAGTGAAGCCTGGGTGACGGCTAAACTTCTCACTATCCCTGAACTTCACCCTGTCCTGGCTGGAACAGTAGGCTTTTCCTTCAGGGGCACGACTATTCCAGGCTTGGCTGAGTTTCTCCTTAGGGTGAGGCCTTCACCGAGACCCGAATCTGTTTTCAATAACATGTTTTGGGAGGAACTGTTTGGATGCAGCCTAGGTTATGAGGACAGTGGTGATTCTGAGTTGCCGCTCTGTACTGGCTCAGAGGATCTGATGGAGACTGAGAATAGCTATACTGATGTATCAAGGGTGAGGATTTCATACAATGTCTATAAAGCAGTGTATGCTATTGCTCATGCTCTTCATCAACTGTTACAGTGTGTCTCTGAGGAACAAAGCTCAGACCACTTCTGCAAAACTGAATCAAAGTTCTCTACATGGCAGGTAATGTTCATGTGTTTGTCCGAACCGTCTTGTATGTTCGCAATTTTAAAATGTGTACAAATGATTATTTTGCTAATTAATTATATTCAAATGTATATTCCATACAGTAAATATATTTATGTACATTTTATTTTGCTTGCCTAAACTAATTAAATAGCTTCTTCACTACCTGAAAAAAGTGAATTTTACAAACCAGTTTAAAGAGAAGGTGTACTTTGACAACAATGGAGAGCCTGTGCCCCTCTATGACATCATAAACTGGCAGAGAAATGGAAGGGGTACCATTCGGTTTCAGATGGTGGGCACTTATGATGGCTCTGCCCCACATGGACAGCAGCTTAAGATAGATGAAGGGTTGATTCAGTGGGCAGGGGGACACACTGAGGTGAGCCTGTGCCCCTATTTCAAACAGTTGTAGAGCTGTACGTTTTGTGAAATTCCTGATGTTATAATGTTTTGTATGCAGGTTCCTGTTTCTTTATGCACCCCTCCCTGTCCCCCTGGAACACGCCAGGCCACTCAACCGGGAAAGCCTATTTGCTGCTTTGACTGTTTGCCCTGTGCAGAAGGGGAAATCAGCAATATATCAGGTAAATATATGATAGCTTAGATGATCTATCTGTCTGTCTGTCTGTCTGCCGATCTATCTATGTTTATTACAGTTTTTTCCAATTGCTAACACACAATTTTGCAACTATTCTCAACTAGTCTGGTTTTATCAAAACCACACACCCAAACTGCAAAATACCTCATATATCCTGCAAAATGAAGCACTGCAACCGAAACTATACATAGCATTATCAAAATCAAACTTTTGCTTGAACTGGCACACACTTCATTCATATGACCAGATTTTTGCCTAAACAACTACACACTGTTGGGCATAATGAAAAGCACTCCTATCTTTAGTATGCTTTGCCATAATAATAAAATATGTATCAGATTGTTCACATGCACAGAAATATTTGCAGACACACACATGCTGTTAAAACTTCATTTTACAGTAATGTATTTTTTCACTACAGTAAACAAGTCAGTTCAACGTATGCACAGCAGAAATATTTACATGGGACTGAAAAAAAAATACTTACAAAAAACAGTCAACTGAAAAAGAAACTTCCAGAAAATATATTACAGTAAAAAAGTGGCAAGAAAAATGATTTTTTTTTAGTTTTTATAGTGCTTACATCCTGATTGAAGTGTTAACAATTATCCATTGAGGTGTTTGGCCAGATGGCACATGTAATTGGCCAATTAGCTCATGTAGTGTCATTTTAGTGTGTTAGCAATTGGAAAAAACTGTAACTGTTTTTTAGCCAAATAAGCCCAACAATGCTCTTTAGACCATTTTATAAGATGTAAACAACACTGGTCCAGAAACTTCCTGTTTTAGTTTGTAACTGTTTTCTTTATTTCACATGTAAAGAAAACATCTTAAAGATGCTTGTTTAAGTTTTTGATTCAGTTTTATATGTTCTGTTGGTTGTATTTTATCCCAGCTTTTATGTAGTGTTAAAAAACTGAAACAGGAAGTGCTTCTGGACCAGTGTTGTTTACATCTTGCAAAATGGTCTATAGGGCAAGAAATTAGGGCAATAAATCGAGACACTGCAAAAACATTACAGTAAAACCAATATTAAAGTCATGATTTTAACTACATCAATAACAGAAAGACACAATGGTGCCCGTTACGTTTGTATGACACGAGAGCGAGTCTGCAATGTCAGCAGTTTCCCCAAGTGAAAAATAAAAAAAGGTTGTTTTTTTGTGATAAGTATACTACAAATAGCCTACATTTACATATTTATGTGCTTAATAAAAATACTGTGCAATTGTGCTTTTAGTACACTAAACTGCTAAATTGGAAGTAATTTTGTACTTCCAAAAAGTAATTTTGTACTTTAAAAAGTTAAGTAATTTTGTACTTTAAAAAATTACTTACAAAAAACAGTCAACTGAAAAAGAAACTTCCAGAAAATATATTACAGTAAAAAAAAGTGGCAAGAAAAATAATTTTTAAAGTTTTTATATTGCTTACATACTGATTGAAGTGTTAACAATTAACCATTGAGGTGTTTGGCCAGATGGCACATGTAATTGGCCAATTAGCTCATGTAGTGTCATTTTGAATGGTAGTGTTTTGAAATGGCAAACATGTGACTTTATGTCAGATTGTTGTGTCTTGTGCAGAGAACTGTGTTCAGTTAAAAAGTGGCATTTTGAAATGCAAAATGTGTGTAAAGCAGAAAATGTGTTTAGACTTTTGGAAACTTGAGAAGAAGTTTTGCTCTCTGTGTGTCTATTTAAATAATTGTGCTGTGCATGCCATTTTAGTGTGTTAGCAATTGAAAAAAAAACTGTATTAAGATAATTCTTATAAATAAAAAGAAATACTACAAATAAAGTTTAAATATAATTTTATATCAGAAAGTCTAAAGTGATACATGAATAAATTATGTGAATGGTTTTAAAGTATACTTAGTGTGAAATAAATGTATTTTAAATAGATTGTGGTATATACGAAGAGTTCAGATGCAAAAGCCTCTAAATGCCATTTGAAATTTTCATCTTTAATGATGATTTTTATCAAACTTATATATTTAAGTTCAGTAATTTCACTTAAATAACAATTAATAGTTAATTATCATTGCAATTTAAGTGAAATTACTGAACTTAAATATACAAGTTTGATAAAAATCATCATTAAAGAAGAACATTTCAAATGGCATTTAGAGGCTTTTGCATCTGAACTCTTCATACACATGAGTGTGTAGGACTTGATCTGACTGCTGAATGACAAACAGAATCAAGTATTCCAGATAATTTTGTAATAATGTGTGCTATGTGGAAAATGTGGTTGATCAACAGTGTCTGTTTATGTCTACTAGGTGCTACTGAGTGTACCAAGTGTCCCCAGTTCTACTGGCCAAACAAAGAAAGGGTTTCTTGTGTTGCTGGCATAGAGGAGTTTTTGTCATACCGTGAAATCATGGGCATCATTCTCATTTCTTTGTCTCTCTTTGGTGTCGCTGTGGCAACTGTTATCACAGTGATTTTCTTTCTTTTTCGAAGCACGCCCATCGTTAAAGCCAACAATTCTGAGATGAGTTTTCTATTGCTGTTGTCTCTGAAACTTTGCTTTCTTTGCTCACTGGTGTTTGTGGGCCGGCCCTCACCATGGACGTGCCGTGCCCGCCAAGCTGCGTTTGGAATCAGCTTTGTTCTATGTATCTCATGCATACTGGTCAAGACCATTGTGGTGCTTTTGGCCTTTCGTTCCACTATGCCTGGGTCCATTTCTATAAAGCTATTTGGCCCTCCACAGCAAAGGGTTTTCATCTTTTGCTGCACGACAGGCCAAGTTATTCTGTGTGCTTGCTGGCTAGCACTAGCACCTCCTTACCCGTACAAAAACACATCCTATCAGGGTGGTAAGATTGTACTAGAATGTAAAGATGTGTGGCCACTAGGATTTTATCTGGTGTTGGGCTATATTGGGCTGCTCTCTTGCATGTGCTTTGCTCTCGCCTTCTTTGGAAGGAAACTTCCAGATTCATTTAATGAAGCTAAGCTCATCACTTTTAGTATGCTCATATTTTTTGCAGTGTGGATCTCTTTTATACCAGCATACAACAGCTCACCAGGGAAATATACAGTGGCTGTTGAGATATTTGCCATTCTAGCTTCCACTTTTGGACTTCTGTTTTGTATTTTTATACCTAAATGCTATGTGATTCTGTTGAGGCCTGATTTGAACACAAAGAAGGGAATGACTGGAAAAATGTCCAAATGAAATGTTATCAACATGACACTGACCCTGTCCATCTGGACAGCATTTCATTCCAGTTTATCATATATGTTTGCCTATTCTTTAAACATATGGGAGCCACTAGTCTGTCACTAGTCTATTGCACGCAATGAAATAAATTACTAATTTTACTTAATTTTCTGTATTTTATTGTCAGATGTGTCATTATAATTACTTGATACCCGCTTTGACATAAATAAAGCCATTTTAAATAATAATAAATTTTAAAAAACTTGGTACTGCTATCTATGAAGCCTGTATTTATAATGCATTACAAGGGTATTCTAAATGCATTATAATAAATGCATAATACCTCACAAACAACCTTATAATATGTTGCATCATCTGATAAATTACCTTCACACTAGTTACAATACAGTATAATACTTACCTATATGTGGTTACAACTTTGAGTACAATGCATTATAACACCAGATGAAGCCTGTATTTATAATGGATCATAAAGGTATTCTTAATGCATTAATGCATGCATAATGCCTTATTAACAACCTTATAATGTGTTGTATCATCTCATGAATAATGCTTACCTATGTGAGCATTACCTATGCATGAAATATCACATAGTTTCATATCTTTAACTTTCCCAAGTCTGATATCTTTTTAATTTTTTTTTTATTGAATTTCAATTAAACCATGTAACATTTTCTACTACAGCTCATGTTGGGCCAAATCTATACAAACATATTACAGATGTATTATACAGATGTTAATCAAAATGAAAGATAAACCCCCAACCCAGCCCACCCATCCACCCAACCATCCCAGTTCGTTCCTTTGAGTCCAGATGTTCACAAAAATGATTGTCCATTAAAGTGCTTATCAAACTAAGGATTGCAGAAGTGAAAAAAAAAAAATAATTAATTTAAAGGGGGGGGGGGGGTTGCCACTTTACACCGATGATAACAGCTTAGTCATCTTTATTTAATGGTATTTGCAAGCTCTCGTAGTACTCTAAAAAGGGGGACCAGACCTTCCTGAATGTTTGTGAGGAGCCTTTAAGGGTATATCTGATCTTCTCAAGCTTGAGGAAATTCATTACATCCCTAATCCACCTTGTGAAGCTGGGGGGTGTATGAACTGTTAGGGGTGAACAGTTAAAGGACCCAGAACCAGATATGAAGAATGAAGACCCGGAGTCAGAATTATAAAAAATTAAAGAAAGTTTTACTGAACATAGTTTGCCATTTCATCAGCAGAAGTCAGCTTCAAGACTCACTCAGGAGTTTGTAGGCCGCCCCCTTACAGTTACAAAGATCACAGCAGTTATACTGTTTCCAAGGTCTAAGCTACATCATTGCTTACACGTTGAATGATTCTCATTGGCTACGATATAGATAAACACAGTAATTTTCCACACATATACAGATAGACGAAACATATCTCCATCGATGAGGCACGTCATGACCTTCCAGGTCACAGATTTGGGTTGCTGGCGCCAGTGTGTCCAAAACAACAACTCATTCAATCTCCAATAATGGCAGTGGTTCCTTAACCTGAAAATAAGAAGACTAGCACTAAACCTTTGTCTAACTGGAGTAAGACTTCAACAAAGAAAAAAGTGCCTTAAACTGTTGGATTCAATGACCCCTTTATGTTTTAACACTCAAACATAAACCAAAATCCCTATTTCCCTATTATTTACACTGTTAACGCATTCACATAGGACACTAGCAAATAAGAGCTCCTATCAAGGCTGAAGAGAGTCTGAGCGTCTTATTATCAGTTAAGTGTACCAAAACATAATGGTAAAACATTCACTTGTTTGGGAGAAAAACAGATAACATTTGCTTCTCAGAAAGCAAATATAATAGAAAGAATACAGTTTAATATAACAATTAAAGTTCAATAAAGCAATGCTCAATAGAGCTTGAACATCGGTACAGAGAAGTATCATATGTGTTGGACATGTGTTCACGACGCCTTTATGATCCATAAACCTTTCTCCTGAGACCAGAGAAAGAGACAAATGGCCTTGTACACCTAAAAGAAGCTGGTGACTTGTGCATGTACATCAGCATGCATTTAAGAATATTATTTCACAAGCAAAAGCACAAAGAATACATTTATGTCAATAAATGATTAAGTAACAATGAATATACTTAATTATTGATTTTATAAAAGAAATACATAATCATTCAAGAGGATATTATGATATATATATGCTGAAGAGGCAAGGAATTTTGATCACCCCTTCAGTTCCTTCCAGGAGAGCAGGATAAGGCGCCTGGCAATCAAGGAAGTGAAAGCTATAAGGGGACAATTCTGGGGGAGATTCTGAGGGGTGAATCCAAATAGGGCACTGACAGGATTGGGAATAATGTTTTTTTAAGCATCTTAGTGTAGGCACCAAATATGTTGGCCCAGAAAATATTAAGTTTAGGGCAGGACCAGAACATATGTATATAATCTGCTGGCTGACCTTTGCAGCGAGGGCACGCAGGGTCAACATTAGGGAAAATTTTCACCAGCCTTGTCTTGGCCAAGTGTGCTCTTAGAACTATTTTGAGTTGTATCACGCTGTGTCTGGCACAAGGAGAAGATGTATGAATTGAGTCAAGCACAGCCTTCCAAAGAACATCAGAACGTTCTCCCAAAGTCTCCTGACATCCTGCAAGGATTGCGGGGAGACATTGCATATACTGTTATAGAGAGTCGAGATTAGACCTTTACGTGACGGGGATAATGCAAGGATATGGTCGACTGTGTTGCTCTCTGGGAGATCTGGAAAGGAAGTAATACTTTTCTGGACAAAATGTTTAATTTGGAGAAATCTAAAGAAGTGGGACTTAGGTAAATCGAATAATTCTGAGAGTTGAGCAAACGATCCGAACTTGCCATCTATGTAAAGACTGGGAATAGATTTAATGCCCTTCGAGGACCAGGTTCCGTAGGTAGAGTCTGAGAGAGAAGGTAGGAAATTATAATTGTTCTTTACAGGGGAATGTATCGACGTTGTCTGCAACTTAAAATGTCTTATAAATTGAGACCAAATTCTAATAGAGTAATAGACCACTGGGTTAGCACAGAATTGGCTTTGAGGGGAGGAGATGGGGCACAAAGTGTGGAGCCTAGATCAAATGAGCTAGAGGCAAACTCCATTTGCGTCCAGGACTCATGCCCATTGGAACCCTCTCCTCCCATCCAATGTAGCATTGTCTTTATATTACATGCCCAATAATAGTAAATAAAATTAGGTAACGCTAGACCAGCCATCTTTTTAGATCTTTGGAGGGAACTTCTTTTGTTTCTGGGTGGTTTACCATTCCAAATAAAAGAGGATATACTACTTTCCAATAAGACAAAAAAAGATTTTTTAATCAGGATGGGGATATTTTGAAAGAGGTAAATAAATTTTGGTAACGTGACCATTTTGATAAGATTAATTCGTCCTGCTAGGGAAAGCGGGAGATTCATCCATCTAGACATGTCTTTTTTACATTTTTCAAAAAAAATTATTAGTGAAGAAAGACAGAAAAACAGGCGTACTCTACCCCAAGATATTTAAAGCCCTTGTTGACAATTCTAAATGGGAACTGTGATTCAGAAATTGAAGTGGCTGACTGATTGAGAGGAAACATCTCGCTTTTATCAACATTTATTTTATATCCAGAGAGGTTTCCGAATTGAGTCAGAATATTAAGAATGGAGGGAATAGAGCTTAGTGGATCTAAGACATATAAAATAATGTCGTCTGCATATAGGGATATTTTGTGTGTGAGGCCCCAACGCTCTATACCCCGGAAATCCCCAGATTGTTTAAGAGCAATGGCCAGCGGCTCAATGGCAATGGCGAAAAGTAGAGGAGACAGACTGCAGCCTTGACATGTGCCTCTGCCAAGAGAGAAATACTCTGATTGCTGTCCATTAGTAATTACTGTGGCTGTAGGATGCGAGTAAAGGAGTTTTATCCAGGAGATGAAGGAATCTCCAAATACAAATTTTTTTAAAGTTGCAAACAAATATTGCCATTCAACTCGATCGAACGCTTTTTCAGCATCAAGAGATATGATCATTTCTGCGGAGCGCGATGGAGGGGAATACACAATATTTAAAAGTCTTCTAAAATTCGAACTAGAGTGCCTATTTAGGATGAAGCATGTTTGGTCTGCTACAATAATTTGTGGGATAACAGTCTCCAATCTAGCCGCCAGAACCTTGGAAAAAATTTTATAATCCCCATTCAGCAGACAGATTGGTCGGTAGGAGGAGCACTGAAGTGGATTTTTTCCCCCTTTTGGTAAAAGCGTTATTGCAGCTTGTCGTAAGGTTGGTGGAAGCTGTCCGGAAGACAGAGATTCATTAAACAAGGCTTGGAGCAGAGGGCATAGCGTTGGTGCAAATGTTTTATAAAATTCGGAGGAATACCCATCTGGACCTGGAGTTTTGTTGCCTTTCAAGGAATTGATCGCTTTTAAAATCTCTGTCTCGGAGATCACGCCTTCCAGTAGTGATTTTTGCTCAGCTGAAACAGAGGGAAGGTGAAGGTTCTCGAAAAATTGATTGAGCTGTAAAGAGTTACCATCACATTCAGAGCTATATAATTTACTGAAGTATTGTTTGAAGGTGTCATTAGTCTGTCCAAGTTCCAAGTAGTCTGTCACTATCTCCCCTGTTTGACTATAAATTTTGGGAATCAGGCGAGATGATTGGGTTTGGCGAGCTTGTTGGGCAAGTAGCCTGCCAGCCTTATCCACTGAATCGTAAATACTAAATCGTGCGTTGGTGGGTAAATAAGTGCCCTTATCTGTGGAGAGTAAGTCATATTCTGTCTGTAATCGCAGTCTCTCTTTGAAAAGTGTTGGAGACGGTGAAGAAGAATAGTGGTTATCAATCTCTGCAATGGCACGCGAGATGTCATTTAATTTTGAGTCTCTTTCTTTTTTTGTCCTGGAAGAGTATTCAATTATTTGCCCTCGAAGATAGGCCTTGAGAGTCTCCCAGAAAGTTGACTGGGAGACTTCTGGAAAGGTGTTGGTTTCAATGAAGAAGTTAATTTGAGAAGAAACATGACTTACAAATTGACCGTCAGCCAAGAGGAGAGGGTTAAGCCTCCAATTGTGCGAGGGCCTAAGACAGTCGGGTAAAGCTATGTGGAATGAGACAGCACCGTGATCTGAAATCATAAAACTATGATATGAACAAGAGCATACATGCAGCAGTCTATTGTCTAAAAGAAAATAGTCAATGCGAGTGTACAGTAAGTATGATGGACATTAGAGAAAAAGGAGAATACTTTTTGATTATTAAATTTGAATCTCCAAATGTCCGAAACACCATTATGGGCTATGAAATCATTGACAACTTTTGCCGATTTGGTGAGGGGTTGGGCTTTGTTTGATGATCTGTCTAGTTTAACACAGTGCTGAGTACGCAGTTAAAGTCGCCACCTATTATCAGCTTATAATTGTTATCACAGGGGATGGTGGAGAATAGTTTGTTAAAAAAGTTGTAATCGTCAAAGTTTGGAGCATAGACGTTGATCAAAATGACAAGACTGGTAAATAGTCAACCAGCAACAATGATAAATCTCCCATTTTTATCAGCAATCACTTTCTCTGCTTGAAAGGGAATGTCCTTATATATGAGGATTGCTGCCCCTCTGAACTTAGTATTAAGCTAGGAGTGGAACACTTGACCAACCCAGCCTTTTTTAAGATAATTGTCATGGTCATTCTTAAGATGGGTTTCTTGCAGAAAGGCTATGATTTCAATTGTTGTAAATAAGATGTAATTTTTTGTCTTTTCATCCAGGTAGGGGAGGGGTGAGTAGCGGCATTGGCAGGGAAAAGAAAGGCATCTGGAAAAGGACAGGGAACTCGAACAGAACTCAGAGCTACTTAGAGAACACCAGTCTTACACTAAAACTCTGTTTAACAAAGGAACAAAGACACTGTGTCAGGTATAAGCAAATGAAACAATTGAAAGCTGCAGTCATCAATATGAAGAGTTCAGATGCAAAAGCCTCTAAATGCCATTTGAAATTTTCTTCTTTAATGATGATTTTTATCAAACTTGTATATTTAAGTTCAGTAATTTCACTTAAATAACAATTAATAGGTAATTATCATTGCCATTTAAGTGAAATTACTGAACTTAAATATACAAGTTTGGTAAAAATCATCATTAAAGAGGAAAATTTCAAATGGCATTTAGAGGCTTTTGCATCTGAACTCTTCAATATTTATAAGTAATAACCAGAGTAGCAGTAGGAGAGAAATGCAACAGACGCAAAGAATACTGCAAAGTATACCATATTTCTCTCTGCTCGTGCTCTTTGGACTTGTGTCTGTGTCAGTGCATAAATGCGTGCAAGCGTACACGCGTTGGGTCATATCTGTGTGAGTGCGTGGCTGTATTAATGTTTGGAAAGAGCAAAAAAAAAAAAAAAGGGGGGGGGGGGGGCTTGCGCTATATGAGTCAACATGTCTACTAATAGACACAAAAAGTGTGAAAATTATATCTTAACTTCCAAGAAGAAGTTAAGAATAATAAGAATAGAATGATAATAATTTTTTTTTTAAAAACTAAAATAAAAAATATATATATAAATCTCTCTCTCTATATATATATATACAGTATATATATATATATACAGTATATACACACACACACACACACACACACAGACACACACATATACTGTATACATACACATTATCTCTTTTTTCGTCTTCCTTATTAAAATTGCAGCAGTTTTAATAAAACTTCCTTAGTAAAATTAGAAATAATAATAAAATTAAAAAAAATCCAAACATATTAAGCACCAGAAATGACAGTTCGTATAACATTTGAAACACTGACCAACCGGAGACTGCACGGATGACAACAGACTTGAACAACGCAGGGCAAAGAAAACAAAGCTCACCATCAGCAACGGGATGGCTGCGCCCGCCTCAACGTAGTTTTAACACCATCATAGTCAATGTTTCATGGAGTAGAGGGATTATGAGGGTTGTTTTGAAGAAAGGCTGAAACTTCTTCGGGGGAGGAGAAAAGTATTTTCTGACCGCTTTTGTCGGTGACTTGGAGCTTAGCAGGAAAAAACATCCGATATCCGAATCCGGCGTTTCTCAACTGTGACTTAACAGTGTAGTACGCTGCTCTTTTCTTGGAGACCTCCACGCTGAACCACGGAAAGAGAGGGATCCAGCCTCTCAGGCCAGTTTCAGGATGCGCTCTTTATCCTGATACCGATGAATCCGAGCGATGAACGGACGCGGATTATCTTCCTGTTTCCTGCGAGAGGTGGCTACTCTGTGCGCCCTGTCGACGGATGGGGGTGAGGGAAAGGCCTCTGAGCCAAAGGTTTCTACCAGGAATACCTCCATGAAAGCAGTTGGGTGCGAACCTTCAACTTTTTCAGGTAAGCCGGTTACACGGATATTATTTCGTCTCGATCTATTTTCTAGATCATCCGTCTTAAGTTTGAGGGCCTCGTTCTCTAGACAGGGTCACGCACGTTGACTCGAGGGTTAGTAGCCTGGATTCCATATCATTAAGTGACGTTTCCATTTGCTGAATAGTCTGGTCGTGCCGGTCAATCGTTGCTCGGTCAGCCGAGAGTTGTACTGAAAGTTTGGCAATAATGCGGTCCTCCATTGAGTTGAGAAGTTTCTCCAGGTCAGCCAAGGTTAACGGCGCGCTGTTCATTTTGGTTAGCCTGTGTTCCGACCTCTTGGCTATCTTCCGATGAGCCCTCAGCAGGTTGGTTTTGCTTTTTGGTCGATTTTCCCATGTTTAGTACGCTTTTACACAGGGGTGTTCAGATAAACTGTGATAATAGACCGTGTATTAATCGAATTTGGGTAGGATTTCAACAGAGCTCTCCCAGTTTGCGACCTACTCCGTCATCGCTCAAACCGGAAGTCCCAAGTCTGATATCTTGACAATATTTACATAAGATCTGCATAGTATCATGCTATATCTTATGAGTGGTATTTTACTGCTTAAAGTAAAGTGACAAAAAAAAGTCTTCTTTTAAAGCAACCCCAAGGAACTTTTCCTCTGCGGTCGCCCTACAGGTTGGAAGGGGAATTGTCCATTATCGCTTGTCATAAATAATTTAGCCTACCGCAGCCTTCTGTCGCATGCTCGCTGTTTATCCAGCACCGGCTTTGGAATCAAAAATGGCCACATACAATTTGAGGAAGTGGTGGGTGAAGCTAATAGTATTGGACATTTTTCCTTTTTGCACTAGTAATGAATTTCAAAGTCAATGTATCCTTAGCCTAAATATTCAAATATTAGGCTATATCTAGATTTCTGTCACATAATATCAAGTATTTTCTGTGACAAAAAATGTATTAAATAAAACTTAGATGCATGTAATTGTCACAGTTTGACTCTGCGTTTCCCCTGCCTTTGTGATTTTGGTTCAGTCCTGTTAGTTTTCCCGCTCTGTCTCATTAGTAATTCCCGTCACCTGTGTTTAGTTAATTATCCCATCACTCCCTGTTCATTTATGCCCTGTGTTTTCCCTCAGTGTTCCAGGGCGCCCACCCCCCCACCCCATTGATGTTATACGGCGTGAGGTTGCGCCTTTTGGGGAGGGGGCATTAGGGTTGTGCCGATAGTATCGTGTATCGACGATAGTCTGAGATATCGCTGATGGCAGATGCCTTTGACGATATCAATACGATAATTGGCTCGTTTTAAATTATTATTATTAGGCCTATTATTATAAAGCTAGTATTGTTATTAAATTAATATTAGGAACTACAATTAATTTGCCTTGCCTAAATTTACAACGACATCACCTCATAACAATTGCAACAACACCGACACGCACTAATGAGGACTCCTCTAAGAGAATGTTTTTAAAACATCCCACATCAAAATTTAATTGCAAGGTTATCCATTCACAAATTATCAAGTGTGCTCGTTTTAACTGACGCAAAATTCAATTTCCTACAGATCCAAGATGAAAACGGCATCGTTGTTCGTCAGTATTTGTTTCCATAACACATTAACAAAACGTTTAATGACACTAACACTAAAAACAATACAATTACTTAAATAGTATTAATAATAATATCACTAAAATAGTATTATAGTTACCGTTATCATCGTCGTCTCGAGGGAACGCGGCGTTAATGCAGA
Source organism: Pimephales promelas (assembly GCF_016745375.1). Next base: position 11,181,142 of record NW_024121255.1, on the reverse strand, counting down.
TGCCGAAAGCAGTCCGTTTTTACTTTCACTTTCAGAGATTGAGCGCATTTACATGCGACGACGTTCTTAACCCGATTATGTTGAATAAACTTGACAATGCATGTGGTCATGTATACGCATTAACCCGTTTTCCTTTATCAGAGTCAAGTCATAAGTATAAGTATAAACCGATCGACTCAGCTAGACGTTTGGCCCTTGCTCTGGTTTCTCCCGGCATTTAAAACACATTAACCCGCGTACTTCGTGCTTACTGAAGAGCGCATGTGAAGTGCATCCAGACAGAGAGCGCACTGGTAGGGGGACACATATCGCAAACTCCGACTCTTTCTGACCCAAGAAATTATTAAAACGTGTTTTCATCTCGTGCAGAAATAGGCCCTAGTCAAAATGCTGCATGTAACGGCATGAGGATAGGCTAATGTGTCCGTAAATTTCCCGTTGACAAACAAAAGGATTAGGATCTATTTTTTTTTTTACCTCACTATACCAGGAAATAACCTGATCCTATTAATAAACACTCCACCTTTGCTAGCAAAATAGAAAAAAGATTCTCGTATATAAAACGAAGTAGACTAATAAAACAAGCAAATTAATGAGTAGGCTAAATAATCAAGTTAAAAATCAAATAAGTTAGCCCCGCCCCCTCACGATAATATCGTGTATCGCCGATCTCACAGGCTGACGATAGGACGATATGAAAATGGAGCATATCGCCCAACACTAGGGGGCATATTGTCACAGTTTGACTCTTTGTTTCCCCTGTCTTTGTGATTTTGGTACAGTCCTGTTAGTTTTCCCGCTCTGTCTCATTAGCAATTCCCATCACTTGTGTTTAGTTAATTATCCCATCAGTCCCCATTCATTTATGCCCTGTGTTTTCCCTCAGTGTTTGTGGATCGTCATCTTTGTATGGTGTCGTGTATCTTGAAGACCTGGAGTTGCCTTTCCGTTGTTCCTGTATGTTTATCGAAGTGAAGTTTGTAAATAAAATACCTATATTGCAGATCCCGTGCCCTCGTCCTCAGCACCCAGATAGCAAACTGACATTGAATCAACGTGGAAATATGACATCGAAACAACGTTGATCTAACATTTTTTTGCTCATCGAATTAACGTTGAACCAACGTCAGACGCGTCATTCTTTCAAAACTAACGGAAAATCAACTTGAAATCAACGCATTGTTTCAACGTTACGAAAGCAAACCAATTTTCGATTTTCATTTAGCTTTGAAGAATGCCGCGTCTGACGTTGGTTCAACGTTAATTCGATGAGCAAAATCAACGTTGTTTCAATGTCATGAGAGACGTCGTTTCCACGTTGATTCAATGTCAGTTTGCTGGGCAACCAGCACAATCCCTGACAGTAATAAACAAAAGCAGCCGTGTTGAATTGTGAAATGTGTGGCAGGGGAATAGTTTTCTGCAGTAAATTTATTTATACTATTTATAAATATCAAAGGTTACTATATGGGTAATTTTTGACCAATGTGTGTAAAATTGTTGTAGAAATAGAAAAAAACTAATTTGTTTATAAAGTATAAAAGAAAAATAAATGTAATGATTAGTGGAAATTAAAAACAAGATATTTAATGAATACCTATAAATATCGATTAATAAATGATAAAATATATTTAATAGGTAGCGCTTAATATTTATATATTCAAAAATAAACTTTTAACAAACATTTTCAATCGATATTTTAGAAGTGTTACAACACAGGTATATATGCAGCTAATTGGTTATTTTTGTTCTTTTGTGAAAATGATAAGCAAATATACATTTAAATATTCAAAATAAACAGGTATACTTTTAGGTGCATGCTCAAATACCATATTTTCCGCACTATAAGGCACACTCAAAAGGCTTAAATTTCTCAAAAAACGACAGTGCGCCTTATAATCCGGAGCGCCTTATTTTTGGATCAATTGAGCTTTGACGAAGGCAGGAATAATCTCTGAACTGCCAGGCAACAGCACGTACAGTAACGGTCACTTTGTGCTTTATGGAAATCGGAGTAAAAAATGAGAACTGCGCATATGCGTAGAGTGTCAGTCAGATTTTGACAAGTGAGGAGAGGAGATAACCGTTCTGCCGACTCTCTTGTATTCTTTCTTTTATATTCTTTTTTCTATTGTGACCAGAGTTGGATGTTTGTTTATGTACTTTTTCTCGCTCGATCCCCATGTATGCAGACGAGTGTGACGTTTGAGTGGTTTTATTAAAATAATAAATACAACAACTCTCGTCTCTCGTGCATCTTTTCATCCGACATCTAACATTAATGTTTTATCTCTGGGCAACATCTCAACTTTGCGTTACAAGCAGCAACACTGACTCGGGTAATGACAAGAGGGAGCGGGGCAGGTTGGAGACCATAGAATTCGAGGGATTCGTGGATAGGAAATGAACTGAAATAAATGAGCTTTACGTGTCATTCGCAACTGAACAATGTTGAGTATGCACTAACGTTTGATTTAGTGGTATCAGACTTTCTTTTACAACGGTACGTGTTTACTGAATTAGCGAAAAGTTCCCCTCCACGTTTGGGAGAATAATGAGCAAGGCTGGGAGATATTGTTAATATGCACATTAACGTTTGAACAAGTTGTTAGAATGCTTAATAAAGTTTGACTGCAGTATCTTATGCGCCTAAAATACGTCATTCATTGAAGGTGCGCCTTATAATCCGGTGCGCCTTATAGTGCGGAAAATACGGTATATGTTCTTTTACAGTCTGGTTAACCACATTCATGTAAGTTTTATATAATGCGTATATGTATGAGGCGACCAAGAGGGGGGTAGTTCCTGGCAAGCCAGTATTCCCATTCAAGGTGTTAATATGCAATAACGGAGACTTGGCTGAAGATCCAAGTGCAGTCTTTATCAAGGGTTGTCAAAAGCAGGCAATGGTCCAAACATGTTGAAATCAAGATAAACCTTAACAGGGTAAAATATAAACAACCAGGTAGAAGTCAAGAACACAGGATACAGGACAAGAATACATTAGCTCAGACACACAGTGGCAACATACTAGCAAGACTACACAAAGAAATCATGAGACGACACTGCTTAAATCAGCTAGAGCAAATAAGATAACAATCTAAACAAAGGATTGTGGGGAATGTAATCCTTAATATTAACACAGACAAAAGGAGTGCCCTCTGTAGGACACTTACTGAGCAGCTAACAGACGCTCCAACAACAAGCAAATAAAATCCAGGAGGGAGGTGGAGCGAAGGTGGAACAGGGAGAGGGACAGAGGGCCGGGTCCGTGGAGAGGAAGCAGGACTGGAGACAGATGCGGATTGAGTAGCCAGGGTGGAGCCAGCAGAGAAAGAGGCCAGGCTGGAGTAGGCAGGGATGGTGTCAAGAGTGGAGATGGTGGTGCAGGTGGCCAGGGTGGAGCAGAAGACCACAACAGTGGAGCAGATAACCACCAAAGTAGAGCAGATGAGACTGAAAACCCCCACGGCAGAGTGGAAGGAGCTGGTGACCACGACGATTGAGCTGGCGGGGCCGAAGACCACCACACTGGAGCTGAAGATCCCCAGGGCATATCTGGAGGAACTGGAGACCACCGCAGCTGATCAGGAGAAACTGGAACACAGGGCACAGAGGTTAGGGTTGGCCTCAGGGGTCGTGTCAAAACAAACAGAGGGTTTAGTTAAAGCCTCTTTGACCATAACAGGGCAGGCAGCACATCCAGGAATACTGTCTATGACAAGGTGAGCAGAGTATTTTATCATGGTCTTCTCGGACGAGCCTCAGGGACTTAGAATGGCCTCTCTGGCTGAGACAAGACAGACAGAGAGTTCAGTAATGGCCTCTGTGGCAATAACAGGGCAAACAGTAAGGTCATTCAAGACCTCCGTTGTCGAGACAGGACAGGCAGGGAGCTCTGGGGCTTGAGCATGTTCTGGAGTGGATTTATGGGCTAAAGCGGGCTCTGGAGCAGACTCATGAGCTGATGGTGTGTGCAGGATGTGTGCAGCCCAAACACACAAAATGCCCACGGCCATTTAAGGACGCGTAGCCGCTAGCAGAGCAAGTAAGGTAACAATACACAGGTGTACTGAATGAAGCCATAATGAGTTCAGGCAAAGGATTGTGGGGAATGTAGTCCTTAAAATTAACACAGAGACAAAAGGAGTGCCCTCTGAAGAAGCTCATGGGCACTCCAGTTGGAGGATGTGACACAATGACCTTGAGGTGCTGTTTCGAATGTTTAGCTGTCTGTTGCCATGGTAGCCATTTTGTATATCTTCCATGCACACTCTAAATGTTGCATTGTGCATGTTGTATAAGGTTGTTTATGGGGCATTATGTGTGCATTATAATGCATTAAGCATATGATGCATTATAAATACAGGCTTCATTTTGTGTTATAGTGCATTGCACTTTTAAATGTTTTAACTACAAATTGGTAAGTATTATAATGTATTGCAATTGTTGTGATTATTTATCAGATAATACAACATATTATAAGGTTGTCTGTAAGGCATCATGCATGTATTATAATGCATTAAAAATACAGGCTTTATAGAAAGTGTTATAAAATGAAGTATCAAAGTTGGCATGTGCAAACAGAATTGTAAAGAGAATTTATAAAAAATATAAATTGACAAATGTTTTCATTATATATTTTTCCATTTTCACATTTTTTTAACAGAACTGTTACAAGCACAACCATTAAGAAAAAAAAGAAGTATAACAACTGATGTGTTAAAATCACAGAATATGTAATTTGCGAGTGTTTGTATGCATCACTGCGGGGATTGCACTGTGTGACTCAGAGGGCTTTTGATGGTACTTTACTCATTAGGTGTTTTTTAGTATTCTGCTCTGGCCTAAATATAATTATGAAACACTTAGGGGCAAAAATACAGAGAATCAGACCAAAGCTTGAAGCTAAAATGGCAAATATCTCCACAGCTACAGTAAATTTCCCTGGGGAACTGACATAAGCTGGAATAAAGGTGATCCAAACAGCACAGAATATGAGCATACTGAATGTGATGAATTTAGCCTCATTGAAGTTATCAGGGAGCTTTCGGGCCAGAAAAGCTAAAATAAAGCAAAGGAAAGCTAGGAGGCCAATATAACCCAGTACAGCCCAGAAACCAACAGCTGATCCTAAACTGCATTCTAGAATTATTTTTTCTTTGTAGTGTTGCATATTATTGTAAGGATATGGAGGAGATATTGTTAACCAAAGCACACATATCAGTACCTGTACAAGAGTGAAACCAAAAACACTGAGTCTCTGTTGTGCAGGCCCAAACCATTTCATAACATTACTTCCTGGAAGTGTAGCCCTGAAAGCCATTAACACCACTATTGTTTTCCCCAGAACACAAGAGGTACAGAGAACAAAAGTGATGCCAAATGCTGTGTGACGCAACATACAGGACCACTCAGTGGGCCGACCAATGAAAGTAAGTGAACAGAGGAAACACAGTGTCAATGAGAAGAGCAGCAGGAAGCTCAGCTCTGAGTTGTTGGCTTTTACTATTGGAGAGGCCCTGTTTTTGTAGAACAATAAAGCCATGCTCAAAGCCACTAAAGAGCCCACAATAGAGAAAGCAGCCAGGATAATCCCAAGGATCTCATCCCAGGAGAGAAACTCCACTGGTTTGGGAAGACACTTGTCCTTCTCATTATTGGGCCAGTACTCAGGTAGACATTTGTGACAATCTAATGAATCTGGAAGATGAATAAATCAGTGCTTAAAAGTCATTCATGAACCACAGAAAGAAAATGGAGACAAACAGGTTATCAGATTATGTAAAAAAAATATTCTTATTCTTATCCCATCTTACCCAAGATTTGTAAGAACTTTGTACAGTTTAAACCATAACTTTTGTTTCTTTATGATAAACTGTCTTTTATATCACTGGGTCAGAACCATCTGTGATTTATCCAGAACAATGTGGCTACACATTACCTGTTTCATTACTGATTTCTCCTTTTGCACAGTTAATGCAGTCATAACAGCAGACAGGTCTTCCTTTTTGCACAGCCTTCCTAGAACCTGGATGACAGCTCTCACTGCACACAGACACAGGCACCTGCAGGAGACAAACAGCATCAGAGTCAGAAATGAACCAAGACTTATTTTTTCTCAATGAATAATACACTTAAAAAAAAATAATATAGTAAATAATAATATAAATGTTTATATTATAAAATGTATTTATTTTTATATTTAATTTTATTTTTATATTATAAAATGTATATTTTATAATATAAAAATAATAATAGAAGTGTTGGACATACATTTATGACACTGTCCTTTTATATTGTTAGAAGAAAATGAATCATTAAAAAAATACAAAAACAGGGGTATTTCACAACTCTCGTAACACATCTTATACCTTTTCACTGCCATCATACCAAAAGATAGCTCTGTGCAGACTGAATTCTTGTCCTTTAGGCTGGGATGCATCATATTGACCCACTGTAACAAAATCAACTGAACCGTCTCCCTGAAGCTGCCAATTCACAAGGTCATAGATGGCCACGGGGTCTCCATTGGCATCAAATGAAACAGAATAATTATTTTTGGAAAAGTTCACAAGTTTAAGCTGATCAAAAACCTGCATGATAGACATGAAAAATTGTGATGACATGGGTTGTGACTAAAATTATTTTCTGATAATCAGTAACTTAAATAAATAGTGGGTGTTGTTGTAAAAATATAGTAGTTCTACACAAAAGGTAAATTAATAATACTGTATTTTAATGAGAATTAAAAAGATAAGAAACTGTACCTGTCTGGGCTCAACTTTGATGTTTTTGTCACAATACTTTCCGATACAGACAATGCCATGTAGAGCATGAGCTATAGCATATGTGGCTTTGTACACCATGTTAGTGATCCTCAACTGGGACGTGTCTGTGTACGGATTCTGTAATGCACGCAGGTCCTCTGTGCCATCACATGCTGGCATACCAGTTGAAGAACCTGTCTGCCGTTTTAGACTACAGCTAAATGAGCTTTCCCAGAATTCTGTCAACAGGGGAAATTTCAGCGCCTGCTCTGGAGACAGGTCAAGTAAAAAGTTAGGAAATCCCGGGATAACAGACCGCGGGATTCCAAAGCCTACAGCACCGATACACAAATTAAACCGCAGAATTTCTGGGTCTGTAACCCACGCCTCGCTGCCAATCCACTGCATCGGAGGAGGAGGCTGCTGACTCAGCTCTTCTAAAAGAAGTCTCATGTCACCTGAGGCCAGGAAGGCAACTATTACATGAGCTGTTGATCTGCGAATGACATCAGCAACTCTTTTCAGTTTACTGCGCGGCTGGGTCCTGTAGTAGGCCTCAGAATACTCCACACAGATTCCCTCCTCCTCTGCAGCCTTCAGGAATGATGCCATGCCATTGTTCCCGTAGTCTGAATCACTGCGCACAGCCCCGATCCAAGTCCACCCGAAGTACTTGACCATCCGTGCCAGTGCGGCCGCTTGATGGTGATCGCTTGGGATGGTCCTGAAGAAAGTAGGATACTGCTGCTTGTCACTGAGACACGCGCATGTTGCGTAATGACTCACCTATAGTGCACCAAGAGGGGAAGAAAACATATAAAATAAAATGTGTTAGCCATATGGCAAAAATACAATGATGTTTAAGTTTCTGGCATAATGCCACATTTTTCTCTTGGAAGACTAAAATATAGTTTTACTGAGTAAACACCTGTGGAATTCCAAAAGGACTGAAAAGCCTTGACATGCTTATAGATGGTGTGGAACCAGATTCTCCAACTATAGCAAGAACCGCAGCTGATTTTTCACAGGAATCGGTGTCGTTAAATATGAGATCTAGTCCGTTGGCAAGCTGAAATGATACTTTGATTGCCATTGGCACAGAAGCACACGTGTCATATATATGATACCCTAATGTGATGCCCGGTAAGAGATTAGAGCTGTTGTTTATCTCTTGGATAGCGAACTGCAAGGCACGAGCAAAACGCAGCTCTCTGAAGTCCATGCTGTTGAAGTACACACAAAAAACTAATTAGGTTTAAGAAACCTTTTTACATTTACATTTATATTACATTACATTTATTAATTTAGCTGACGCTTTTATCCAAAGCAACTTAAAATTGCTATATATGTCAGAGGTCACATGCCTCTGGAGCAACTAGGGGTTAAGTGTCTTGCTCAGGGACACATTGGTGTCTCACAGTGGATTCAAAGCCGGGTCTCTCACACATAAGGCATGTCTTATCCACTGTGCCATCACCACCACCATTTTTAAAAAATAAGCATGTAAACGTTTTGATGGTCTGATTCTGATTAACTTAATCAAAAAGACAGTTATGACATTTTTGCAAAATAACAACCCACTCAAGACTGAATGGCCTTGAAAAAAAAACAAACAAACATTTTATTTCATATTTAATTCTAACCTGCCACTGCACTCCAGTGGTTGAGGCCACTTAGTATACGTGTGCTTCTCTGTCCTTAGATAGTAATGAATGGTGAAAGCCCCTCCAATGATGAAGTCTCCGTCCTTGAAGAGAGCAGGGGGCTGAGGGTCATCTTGGAGGATGCATGTGCCTAAATTAACCCCACACACAGCAGGAATAAGTCTGGTAATACACAATGTCACTATCAATAAAATATTAACATGCATTTCTCCTGCTTGTCAAACAACTACTCAAAATGTGAGGTGGGAGTTAAGCCTTGTTTTATATACTCACCAGCCAACATACTGTTGTATGTTGTACAACTCTGTAATGAAAAAACGTTAGAGGGTGTGGTTAATATTTCATAGCAGTAAATCATAATGAAACAACTTGTCTCAAGTGAATCAAAACACACAAACCGGTACCTTCTTTAAGGTAATCCCACCCCCGCCAGCCTCAAGAGAAATTAGGTTAATTAGTTTAAAACTTTAAATTGTTTAATTTTTGTTTTATTTTAATTGCTTTTGATCTCCTTTACTACTTATTTTGCAAGCAGTTTGCCACTTTTTTATGTTTTAGTGAAACAACCATGATGCATTCTGCAATACATAATAACAATTACTACAGCCATAGAGACACACATAATTTGTGAAGACACTTATGACTTGTGCATTCACTGTCTGGGTGATGAGAATGCACGCAGTTCTTGAGGGCAAAGCCCTACGTATGATGAGATGTTGGGGGTTCGGGAGAGCGCTTCAGACAGGCTCAATCTGTCATGGGAGTGCGCTAGGGAAGAGACTTCATGTGGCAGGTTAGACGAGCGTTTTATTTCCGGCCATACATTTTCTGTTTGTGTATGTAGCTCCATCGGATTGATTCATTAATCCTTGATTTTCTTCTTTACCACTCATTTATAAACAAGCAATTTCTATTTTTATATCTATTTTAAAACAATTGGATTGCTTTGATATTTGATATCGCTACTTAGATCCAACTTTCCAAATCTCGGCTACTAGGCTTTAATCCGTTGGCATTTCACGCGTGGCCTCTTGCCTATCGGCCGTCTCATTTTACACCTGTTTCACTGAAAGGATACGGGTTATGTCCGACATTTCAGTCCTAAATTAGTAGTGATATTTGTAGTATCACTACTAATTTACTGTTCATCTGTTATAATGGCGAAACTATCGGATGCGTGTCTAACGTTACCTCTGGAGTGCAGGTGAGGACACATTCGAGCTGTTCTCTGTGAAGTTGGAGCTGAAATCGGTGGAGAAACAGATCCGTGGTCTGCTGGAGAAGCAAGCCGAGCTGCTGGATCGGCGATCAGCGCTTGAAACATCACACGCCCATGCTCACAAGTCAGTGTATGTAACTCTTTGACTCCGACTTAGTCTACTCCGTGTGTTTCTCTGGCCAGGAGGACGCGATCATCTCTGGCTTCATTGACTCCGGCACCGACACAACACCATAGACCTTGGGTGATCCCACAGTGGAAGACACGAGCCAGGACCAGAGCTAGAACCTCTCCGCCCCTCCCGGTCTTCGAGATCTCCATCTGGAACTGCTTCTCCCCTCTCCGCGAGTCGGAAAGCGACAACGCCGTGATCATCGGAACTTCCATAGTCCGTCATGTCCATGCTAATTCAGGTAAGGGTAAGGTGCACACACTCACTGCTTTCCTGGTGCTCGTGTTCTTGATGTTGCTGAACAGGTTCCCGAGATCCTGAACGGTGACGAGCACGTCGGAGCTGTTGTGCTGCATGCAGGAGCGAATGACATCAGGCTGTGTCAGATTGAGGTTCTGAAGAAGGACTACAGGAGCCTGATCGAGACGGTACACAGCACAGCGCCTGAAGCAACGATCATCGTATCTGGACCGCTTCCCACGTACCGCCAAGGACAGGAAAAGTTCAGTAGATTATTTGCATTAAATGAATGGTTAATGTCATTGTGTAATGAACAGAAACTGCTCTTTGTAAATAATTGGAATCTGTTTTGGGAGAGACCTAGGCTGTATCGTGCTGATGGACTTGATGGACCCCAGCAGATGGACCACAGCAGAATAGGAGCGGCTGTTCTGTCAGACAACATCTCCAAGACGTTACACACCAGATGACTAGTAAGTCAAAATCCAAATCACAGTCTTTGCTGTCCAAACGTAATCTATATACCAGGGTTTCCGTTGTACGGTAATTACCGGACATTGGCCGGGAAAAAAATGAAATGTCCGACAAAATTAAATCTCTCCGGTCAAATTGTCAGATTAAAATTGCCTAATAATCCAGCCCCCCTAACACAATCTGAATTAGAGAATAAGCCTAAAATATATAAAGCAAAAATACACCGACCTTTGGCTATGTTATTGTTATAATGTGGGTTTTGTGTCTTGTTATTTTGTTATCAGTTGTTCCCGCCCGGTCTATTAATTATCCCAGGTGTTTATTATTTCTCACGCCCCCCTCGTTATCTGGTTTAGCTTGTTTGTCCCTCATTATTTAAGCCCTGTGTTTCTACCCTGTCTTTGTGAGTTCTTGTTTTATGTGAACTGTTAACGGCGGTGTTGGTTGTTCATGCTCCTGAGTCCAGTATGTTGTCTAGTTTGTAAATAAAGCGTGTGCTGCACATGGATCCACAGCCTTATCCTTCTTGCAACAGCACTAGCATCGTAACAGAAGAACTCACCCATTCGTGATCCAGCAGCCATGCTTTCCCGGAGTCCAGATATCCAGATTCTCCGTCTTCATCAGGAGAGTCGGACTATTGAGCAGTATGTAGCGGAGTTTATTGAACTGGCTCATCTCGCGCATATGAACACCCAATGTTTGAAGATATTCTTCCGTGGGGGATTAGAAGAACCACTCCGGTCTTTGATGCCCGATCCAGATCCGCACGGGTCTTTAGAATGTTACATCGACCTGGCGCTGTTGAAGAACGGCTCTGCGTTTACTGTGTGCGTGGAGGAGAGCAAGCTTCAAGGGTCTGCGCTTCACGTCAGCCCAGCCGAGCACACGATTCACGTCAGCCCTGTGAGTGAGTCATTGAGTCCAGTGAGCGAACCATTGAGTCCAGTGAGCGAACCATTGAGTCCAGTGAGCGAACCATTGAGTCCAGTGAGCGAACCATTGAGTCCAGTGAGCGAACCATTGAGTCCAGTGAGAGAACCATTGAGTCCAGTGAGCGTGTCTAGCCCTGTGACGCGCCGCCGCAGAAGGAGAAGGAGGAATCGTTCGGCTCGCCAGGCTCCGGTGAGCGTACCAGGACTCCTCGCCTTGCCGGTCCCGCCTCTGCGCCTCGCCTTGCCGGCCCCGCCTCTGCGCCTCGCCTTGCCGGCCCCGCCTCTGCGCCTCGCCTTGCAGGCCCCGCCTCTGCGCCTCGCCTTGCCGGCCCCGCCTCTGCGCCTCGCCTTGCCGGCCCCGCCTCTGCGCCTCGCCTTGCCGGCCCCGCCTCTGCGCCTCGCCTTGCCGGCCCCGCCTCTGCGCCTCGCCCTGCCGGCCCCGCCTCTGCGCCTCGCCTTGCCGGCCCCGCCTCTGCGCCTCGCCCTGCCGGCCCCGCCTCTGCGCCTCGCCCTGCCGGCCCCGCCTCTGCGCCTCGCCTTGCCGGCCCCGCCTCTGCGCCTCGCCCTGCCTCTGCGCCTCACCGGCCCCGCCTCTGCGACTCGCCTTGCCGGCTCCGCCTCTGCGTCTCGCCCTGCCTGTCCCGCCTCTGCGACTCGCCTTTCCTGCAGCCTTCAAGCCCCGGTGGATTCCCGTGGATTTCCCCAAGTATTTTTTTTGGGGGGGGGCAGTGGATACCTTGTGAGGGCCATGGAGGCGATACAGACATGGCCTTCATCTCGTCCTGTACCGCCGTGGTCGCCCGAGGGGTCCTCACCGCCGTGGGCGGGCGAGGGGTCGTCACCGCCGTGGTCTCCTGAAAGGTCTTCACCGCCGTGGTCGTCTGAGGGATCTTCACTGCTGTGGACGCCCGAGGGTCCCACAGTTCCGCCCTGGTCACGTCCACAGCCTGCTCCGCCCTGGCCGTCGCCTGATCCTGCTCCGCCCTGGCCGTCGCCTGATCCTGCTCCGCCCTGGCCGTCGCCTGATCCTGCTCCGCCCTGGCCGTCGCCTGGTCCTGCTCCGCCCTGGCCGTCGCTTCGTCCTGCTCCGCCTTGGACTTTACCTCGTCCTGCTCCGCCCTGGCCGTCGCTTCGTCCTGCTCCGCCTTGGACTTTACCTCGTCCTGCTCCGCCTTGGACTTCAGCTCGTCTTGCTCCGCCCTGGCCTTCAGCTCGTCCTGCTCCGCCCTGGCCTTCGCCTCGTCCTGCTCCGCCCTGGCCTTCGCCTCGTCCTGCTCCGCCCTGGACTTCAGCTCGTCCTGCTCCGCCCTGGCCTTCGCCTCGTCCTGCTCTGCCCTGGACTTCAGCTCGTCCTGCTCCGACCACGCTCTGCGGTCCAGGCCCGCCTGGGCTATATCCTTGCCCGGTTCCCCTGCACGGGCCTGGCCCTCCGTCCCTCCCCCGGACCGCCTCCGCTTCACCGCCCACCTGAACTTTTTGTTGTTTTTATGGGCGTCAGGAGCCGCCCATAGGGGAGGGGCTATGTTATAATGTGGGTTTTGTGTCTTGTTATTTTGTTATCAGTTGTTCCCGGTCTATTAATTATCCCAGGTGTTTATTATTTCTCACGCCCCCCTCGTTATCTGGTTTAGCTTGTTTGTCCCTCATTATTTAAGCCCTGTGTTTCTACCCTGTCTTTGTGAGTTCTTGTTTTATGTGAACTGTTAACGGCGGTGTTGGTTGTTCATGCTCCTGAGTCCAGTATGTTGTCTAGTTTGTAAATAAAGCGTGTGCTGCACATGGATCCACAGCCTTATCCTTCTTGCAACAGCACTAGCATCGTAACAGTTATAAAGGAACAGGCTCTACCGTTTAAATGTTATTAAAGACGGCACATACAAGGATGTCAAAGTGACCAATTCAAGCGACCGCTACATTCAAGCTTTCAAAAAAACCAGGGAACGCTAGGTTCAACATCTGATAGATGCCTTGCAAGATCGGTTCCCCGAGGATTGCATGGATCTACTTCACTGGCTCGATGCCCTTCTGAATCCCTAGATATCCGCAGACACATAGCGGTAAATAGGATCTGTTGATTTATTATACGGTCATTCTACAGAAACGTCGGTGCCCTTTTAGTATGGCAAGATTTCTTTCTTTATTTATTTTTCTAACATTTAAACTTACACGACATTATTAAAATTTAAAATATAGGCTAAATAAAAATGTATATTTTTGTGCATTTATTTAAAGACGGCATGTATTCGTATTTTCCGCACTATAAGGCGCACTTAAAAGCCTTCAATTTTCTCAAAAAACGACAGTGCGCCTATAATCCGGAGCGCCTTATGTATGGATCAATTGGTTAATAACGCTCCGCGTTACCTTACCTAACGCTAACGCTCAGCCTTACCTTACAAAAAACTAAAGACCAACAACAACATTTTCCAAACAGAAATGTTTAATTTCAAATTACAAATTAGGACTAGCAAGAACAGGAATGTAGCATACACAAAAAGTCCTGTAAAATTAAACGAATAAATGGGCCTAATAATATTAATAAAAAATTTATAAACAAAAATATACATAAAAGTTTTAAAAGTAAATTAACTATAGGCCAGAATTTTGATAACTGAACTTTTGCCCAACGCACACGATAAAAATGTAAATGGGTTAATAACCATTGTACACACAAACTGCTGTAAAATTAAACGAATAAATGGGCCTAATAATATAACTAAAATAAAAATATGTACAAAAATGTAAAAAAAAAAATATATATATAGGCCTACATAAATGTTTAAAAGTAGGCTAATTAATTTTTAGGCCAGATTTTGATAAGCCTAACTGATTTTTGCGCAAAGCGCACTATTAAAATTTAAATTGGCTTAGGCCTATATCATCTGTTCAAAAAAAAAAAAAAATGTAAAATTAAACGAATCAATGGGCCTAATTATATAAATAAAAATCATCTACATCAACATCAACGTCCAGGCCACCAGACGCCTATATATCTAACTGAACTTTTGTGCAGAGAGCACGTGGATGACAATTTAAATTGTCTCAAACTTAAAAAAAAGAAGAAAAAAAAAGAATTGCTTTCCTTATCTAGCCTACAGTTCTTTTGAGTTCACCTTCAAGAACACGAGTTTGGACAATGTCTGAGGCTTCAGACACATGCGGTGGTTTCTTGAAAGCAGGCCAGCAGCGGAGAAAACCCTCTCTGCGCTGCAGACTCGCTTGGGGATGCTGAATACAATGCAAGCAACTTTAGTCAGGCGGGGAAAAGACGTGGAGACGCTCCACTCCGCTCACATGCTCTGCTGCGAATGTAAGTTATGCCAAGTTCAGATGGCACGATTTCAACGAAATCTATCCAGATTGGACCAAGCTCGCCAAGATTGCCTCCCTGTCTCGAGTGTTCCTGCAGAGAGGGGGTTCTCACTGCAGAATCGGATCAAGACGAAGCAGCGAAATTGCCTTGCAGAGAACAATTAAGGTTACGCGGCTTATGCGCATTGCAAGTTGTGGAGAGACGCTGCGAAGTTTTGATTTTAAGTCGGCAGCTGCACATTTCAGCACTGCAAATCAGCGTAAAAAGTAGCCTAAAATTACGCGAAACAGTGTTATAGGCCTAGTCATTTGTTTGTTCCAATTAATTTGACAAGGAGTCATTTCACGGTGGCCAATTTAAATGTTACCAGCTAAATGAGACGTTGAGAGTGTATATAATTAAGTTCGCTTGAGTAAAAACTACTATTCAGATATTGTATGTGGAGAAGGGGGATTGGTTTGTTAAACTAATGTGAAACCATAGTAAAAAAATTGGCGTTGATTGACGCCAATCGGACGTTCATGTTTTCATGGTTTCCGTCTATTTGAAAGTTATGCTAATAAACATGTTGCATTCTATACGGCCTGATTATGTCATTTTTTAAGTTACATAGCCTGCCTCCAGTTTTCCTCAACTTGACTAATTAAGAGGCGATATTTGACGGGCATATCATCAAAATGTCCGTTAAAATAAACCTCTGCCGGCCACTTTGACCGGCACCATTTTTTTCTAGCGGAAACTCTGCTATACGTAGTGTAGAATATTATGTAGAAACTGTGTCTATTCCCCGCATAGTGAGGCCAACCAATAAATCTAGAGTAGGATCTAGGAAAAAACATGTTGTAATTAAACCAGAAAATCTAAATATCAGTGAACAAAAACAATTTCTAAAGCTAGGTCTTCTAAACATTTTCTAAATGATTGCTCACACCTAAGGCGGTTATTGTAAATGAAATGGTCACAGATAATAATTTCGATGTACTTTGCCTTACTGAAACCTGGCTTAAACAGCAGAAACATATTTCCAAACAATAAACCTTGGATTAACAAAGATCTTAAACAAACTTTAAACAAGAAGAGAATGGCCTTTTTAAGGAATGAGACAGACATCGTAAGAGAACTAAATAAAGAAATTAAATGTAAGATAAAGGAGGCACAAATACAGTATAAAGACAAAGTTGAAAATAAATTTAAAACTGGTAATGTCAGAGACGCATGGAAAGGACTAAATATTATGATGGGCAAAAAACAGAAACGCGCACAACTGGATGTTGGTGATGATCCTCATAGTTTTGTAAACAATTTAAATGTTTTTTATTCGAGGTTTGACAATCAGGTAGATACAGAGCATAATGTTACTCGAATAGAATCTAAACCTATGAGAATAGAGGTAGGTGAGGTTATCAAGGTGCTCCGTAGGATTAAACCAAAGAAGGCTAGCGGTCCAGATGGCCTTAAGGGTATTGTTTTAAAAGAGTGTGCAGCACAACTTGGGCACGTATGTACTAGGCTGTTTCAGATCTTTTTAGACGATAGTTTTGTGCCGGTAGCGTGGAAAAACACTATTGTTATTCCTGTACCTAAAACCACTTATGCAAGAGACCCGAAGGATCTTCGCCCTATTGCCCTTACATCTGTCCTGTGCAAGTGCATGGAGCGCATAGTGAGCAAGGAACTTCTAGCACAAATTAACGGATCTGTTGACCCATTGCAATTTGCTTACAAGCCCAACCGGAGCACCTCTGATGCCTGCCTGACCTTACTTCACAAAGCACAGCATCATCTAGATAAAACTAATGCTCATGTTAGAATGTTTTTTATGGATTTTACATCAGCATTTAATACTGTACAGCCACAAATTTTAATAGAAAGGTTGCGAGAATTAGGTGTACATAGCTGGTTAATTTTATGGATTGAGAATTTTTTAAGCAACAGGCCACAAAGAGTCCGTGTTAACGGAATTTTATCTGACTACATAGTCCTACATTCTGGATTACCTCAGGGATGTGTATTATCGCCTTTGCTCTTTTCTGTTTATACTAATGAACTTAAGTGCAACATTGATGATCTTACGTTGATTAAATATGCAGATGATTTGGTTTTAATTTCGTGCCAAACAGACAAGAACTGTCCCACCTACTTTGAGTACATTGAAAGCCTTGTACAATGGTGTGACAATAGTTGTTTACGGTTGAACACTGGGAAGACAAAGGAATTATGCTGTGGGAATCAGAATAAGAAATGTACAGGTGTCCTCCAATATGAAGAAGTAACTATAAAAGGTTTAAAGATTGAGCAAGTTAAAAATTTTAAATATTTAGGCACAATCATTGACGATAAACTTTTGTTTTTGGATAATGTGAACCACGTACATAAGAAAGCAAGACAGCGCTTAAGCCTACTTAGAAAGTTGCGAAACCTTGACATCGAAAAGAGGATCTTAACCATTGTATATAGATCGATGATTGAAAGCATTATAACTTATAATATTGTCTCATGGTATGGAAATTTAACAATGAAATTAAAGAATAAATTAACACGCGTAATAAATGAGGCAAACAAGATTATCGGCCATAAACAGAGCACACTACAAGAACTGTTCTCAAATTTTATGGAGAAAAAGGCGCTAGTTGTGTTTTCAGATCAGACTCATCCTCTCCACTCATGCTTTGAAGTCCTCCCTTCGGGTCGCAGGCTACGTACACCGTATGCTAGGAAGAATATTTTTAAAAGATCATTTGTCCCATTGGCAGTGACTGTTTTAAACCAAATCCTCAATTAGGGATGTTATTGTGAATTATGTGCACTGTATTTTTTATTGAATCATGTATTTATTAATTATTATGGGTGTATTATGTGTTTTATGTGTTAAATGTGGTTGTAGAATGTTGTTGAAGCCAGTGTCGAAGATGAATTTCTGTCCAGTTAATCTGAACAGACAATAAAGGTAAAACAAACAAACAAACAAACAAACCAAATGAGTATTTCGGTCTAAATGAGTCTAGTCCACCAGGATACTGTTATAAGCATGAGCCCCATCTGATCGGTCATGGCGGCGGTGTTGCAACAATCTATAGAGATATTCTTAAAGTTACTCAGAAAACAGGTCACAGGTTTAATTCGTTTGAAGTACTTAGCTAAATGTTACGCTCTTAGATTTAAGAAATAAATCCCTATTATCTCTAGCCTTGACTACTGTATATAGACCTCCAGGGCCATATGCTGAATTCCTGTAAGAGTTTGCAGACTTTCTCTCAGATCTGGTGAATGTCTATAAAGCAATAATTGTTGGAGATTTTAACGTAGACAATACAAATGATGTGTTATGGCTGCGTTTACAGATTCATTAAACTCCTTTGGCGTCAAGCAAAACGTCAGTGGTCCTACTCATCGTCTAAATCATACACTTGGTTTAATTATATTATATTGGAACCAATCCAACTGATATAGATATTATACCGCAATGCGACAATCTCACAGATCATTACATGTTAACTTGCATAATACGTACTGCTGAAATTTTTCATGTTGCGCCACGTTATAGACCAGGCAGAACATCCTTCCAACCACTATAGATAGATTCTCAAATAGCTTACCTGATCTATCTCAGCTGCTAAGTGGACCCAAAAAAACAGATGAACTAGAGGAAATGACTAGCAGCAGTTTAAGCACCATTTTCACTAGTACATTAGATATTGTTGCACCAATTTAGATTAAAAAAAGGTTTAGAGCAGGGTTCTCAAGTTTTATCAAAAGCTTGGAGTGAGATGCACATGCGGTTAGGGGAGGAGCCCCAATTAAGCCCCGCCCCCCCAAACAATTTCACCCATTGTTTATAATTAACCAGCACAAATTGAAATTATGACAATTGGTAAATGTCATAAATGACAGAGCAATTCATCGCATCAATATAGCCTACTCTGTAAT